>MU968411.1:10945987-11465488 GCA_034641835.2 Pinus albicaulis | reverse complement strand
TATCTTTGTTCTTAGAAAGTTTTAGGCTAGTTATAAATCCAAGAGTTTATTTGAAAATGGTGGAATCCGCAAACTAGGGGCAAGGTTGAATATTTTCAGTCCATTGGGCTATGGAGCTGCTGATGACACTGATTTTCATGATTTTGCTGGCAAGATGGTTTTACAGCAAGGTAGCTGTATTTAGAACAACTTTGGCAACTTAAAGTGGATGGGATGATTTTGAAGGGATGTAGGGTACTAAGAATCTACCCATGTTCAAAAAGAAAGAAACGAGATGACTACAAACAAAGAGCAATGAAGAATTCTTTATTATAGTAATCAACAATGTTTAAATTAGCAAAGCAAGAGCATTTAAGAATTCATGCTTATAACCAATTTAGAGGAAACATTAAGAACAATCACATTCGAAAAGTGGATCGCAGTACATTTGAGTAATAAACGTGTCTGAATCTTTTATGTAAATTATTCAGAAATGGAACACAGTGATATTATAAACAGATATAAAACTTAAAACATAGGATAGAAAAGACTTATTGAACTGTAGTCTGACACATGAATCCTGCAAAAAGTCTTGAGCTTCAAATCGTCATCCAGCAAGCCACAAAGAAGTTTCTCCAAAACACTTTTATTCCAAAAAGTCAATGTTACAGCAAAGTAGAAGAATCCACCCAAAATACTTCCAAGAGTGAAGTATTTATACAAATTCTAAACTAAAATATCTTGAAAAAATATCAAGATTAGTTCACAAATCTCTCCAACTATTTTACATAAATAGAACTTAAGTAAAGGACAATCAAACTAATGCATCTATTTGGCACTATTTTGTATGGATAGGTGATGAAAAAGAGGAGAATTCGAATTTGATCCAACTCTTAGTTGATGATGAGGCATCCAAGTCACTAATTGCTTCATTTCTTTGTGCAATTCTGCTCCAACAATTCTGCAAACTTGGGGTCCAATGATATCTTTGTATTTCTCAATCCGTAATAGATATGTAAAAAGTGAAAGAGGTTATTGTAGATAAATATGTTGGTGAGATAAACCTCTTTAAAGTTCTCAAAATTCCTCTCCAGATATGCATAATAGTCTCTGTAAAAAATATGTGTAAAACAGAGTTTTACAGAGTCTGAAAAATGGCCTGTAACGATGTGCATATATCTCTCATTATACAACCACTGTGCAAAAACTGAGATACGTTTTTGTAGATGGGTCTCTTAGGAACAAAAACCTCCTTCAGTTTTGTAATATGTATTTCTGATTAGCCAAAATAGTCTCTGCAAAATAATGTCTTAAGCTGGAATTTTCTGCAAAAAGTGCTTTCCAACATTGTTTAATATTTCCTAAACCTTAATGGCTGTTAGAAAAGTGAGAGAGGTTTTTGTAGATGGCCCTCTTAATAACATAAAACTCCTTCAGTTTTGTAAAATTCATCTTTTATTGATCACAATAGTTTCTGCAAAACTATGACTAAAATATGCAATTTCTCCAAAAATGTTCCTTCTTGTTATGTTTTTTCATCTTTTTACTTTCTTGCTCTTTCGACTGTTTTACTTTCACTTTAGACAAAACTCACTATTGGTGAAAGTATTCTCATCTCTTTTTACTATTTTACTGCCTTCTGTATTTACTTTTACTGTTTACCTTTGACTGCTCTGTAACTTCATTTTAACTTTCACTGACTTTTACCTGATACACTTTAACCACTGATACTCTTTAGCTGTTATGCTTTCTAACCTCTGTTTGAATAGATTTGATAACACTATTGGAGTAAACAAATCTTATGACTAGTATTAAGACTATTTATCCAAGGATGTGATCTTCTGATCACCTCTTCAGGGGACAACCGAGTAGATTTTTCAAGCAATTCCCCAATGGACAAGGGAGTGAGGTTTTGACCAGGTTCAAAATGGCGATTATCTGTTACTAAGAACTTCCATTTGGTTTTAGTGTCTAAAATGGCGCTTCTGGTTTGTTTAAAATGTCGCATTTCAGTTTTATTATAGCCCAGCACTGCAGTGTCTGGGAACAATCGACAGCTTTAAAACCAGTGGAATTATCTAGTAATAAGATTTTAACACTAATCCAAGAAAAACACGGAACGCAGTTTCTTTGAATTTCAAAGTTATAGATAACATCTTGCCTAGGGAGGAAATGAGTTTTTAACCCAGACGATCAAGTAGCAGGAGGATGTTTGAACACAGGTCTGGCTGAATTCTGGAGCGAAAATGAATTGAACAATGGATTTCAGTGGAAATTTGAAATTCGTAGCGGAAAGAACAGTCGCGTTGAAATGGTGAAAATAACATAAAAACACGAAATTTTGTTTTATTTCCAAAGTCAAAATAGGGGTTTTTAGTTTTTCGAGGAGTGACGTCACTTTGGTACGGGCTGACGTGGGGCAAGGGCCGGGCGGTAAGCGGTTAGTCCCCGCACCACTTATGGACAAAGGTGGTATTAGATGAGCGGGCAGCGATTCCATTAGAGTATCGACACGTGGACGGGTGACTAGTCAAATACCACGAATCCCCCGCGCGTTAAAACTCTGACAAAGGATGGGTAGCGGAATTGCCGAGGAGCGTTGATCTTTGGAAGAGCGATCGGACGGTTGCAATGACGGGGAGATCGTGGGAAGTTAAATGGTGCGGGCCCAATATATTTATCGTTAATTAATCACCCCGGGCGGGAGTTGATTGGTGGAGGTAAGGTTATTAATTAGTTCTGATAACTAATTAATCCCATAGTTATAAAGGGTCGGGGTAAGGAATTTTGCGCGTGGGTCTCCATTACGGTTTAAAGCGTTGGGTAGGATGCCAGGTGGATGAGCCACGATGGCAAGGGGTTTTTCCGAAGTTTTGGTTTTTAAAATAAAACTTCGGGTTTATTATTTTTTTGTATTAAACATATTCAGCACCATCATTCATCACATAAAACTTTGCAACACCATCTACCTACCCTATCTACTTGACACTACCATTTTCTCTTCTTTATTAGGGTGCATTTGGACTTGCGAACCCTCATCAGTCTTTTCCTTTTACATGAAAAATCTATCTAATTCTACTCTTATTACATCCAAGGGCTCAGATTAAACTGTTGAGCACCTTTTATTAACTCTACCTATCTACTTATCTGCCAAGATTAAACTGTTTGGTCAGATATTTATTCTCTGTTCTACAACATGAAATTGAAACATGAATGAGTCAAGTTTAAACAGTTTGACTCTTCATAAATTGTGGCAAAAGTTTGACAAGCTGCACACAATTGCTTTATTACAAAAATAAAATAGTAGTGGCATTTGGATTTGCACACTTTCCTTGGTCTATTTTTTGCTTGGGGTTCATTTCTTTCATTTTCTTGACCAATTTATTTTTCTTACCCTTTGATTTTTCTTTTAGGGTATACCCTCTTTACATTTTTTAAATTTTTTGATTTTTTGGCTTTTCAAGAATATGGAACACCTTTGCTCAAGAAAAAAGGTTTGAACATATTCCATACTTTAATCAAGACAATCATGAAAAATGACACCTATTGGTATAGGAGACTAACACAAATGGCGAATCACTACTACAAAATGGTGAATCGTTGTCTAGTGGAGTTCGGGTTGTTGGTTCCAATGAAGATATGGTAGTTGAACCAGGAGTAGAAGGAAGAGAACCACTGAGACCAAGCATGGCACATCGTGAATCATGAGGGAAGTAGTTCTCGTGCAGTTTGGAAAACACGTTCTTCTAGTTCTCGTTAAGCATATTGTTGTTGCTCATGCTACTACTAGCATTGATATTGATGTTGGAGAGGAGTTTCAATGTCTGGGATCTTTTGCGATCATTTTGTTTCAACAATCCTCCAACACAAAGGTCCATGCCTCACCCGATTTCTTCAATGAGCAAAACAAGCTCTAACAAAAATTAAAACGCCAATAACTAATGAACAGAGTCAATACGACAATCCCAACACACCTCCAAACCGACGCTGTGCCTCACCGTCTCGTTACGCACATCCAAACCAACTCGGCCATGGAAAATTTGTCATGGAAATGGATCGGGGAATTCAAGGGGGTGATATCATAGATTCATGAAGCTCAACTCATCCTCCACAAATTAATGCAACAATGGAGGTCGTCTCTCCTCCATGCATATAATCAACAGTACCCGGGCTAGCTTACACAACTATTACATCCAAGCCTCTCACAACAAGCCTCTCACAAGTTTGACCGGCGAGCGTGTTTGACTAAAAATTAAAATAAAAGTTTGACCAAGAAAGTAGTATTCAATTTTTTATCTTGTAAGAAGAATTCAACATCCCAATATATAAAAATACCATCAAACGAACATTATGCACTCCACTCATAAAACAACAGATAAGAGAAAGCGAATCCTCATTCCATTCATAACACAAATCATGATAAGAGGAAGTGAAACTCTCCAAGTAATGGTAAAACAAAAGGAGGAACTTTAATAATGATAAAACAATTCCAAAGTGTGGGGTATCCCACTTTTTATTCACACACCAAACAAACCATCAACAACTTACTTGCACTGTCCTGCGAAATCAAAGAAATTGATTTCGCATCAGAAATTAATGAAAAAATTGCATATGGTAGGGAGCCTTAGTCATCGGCTAAAATTTTAATGTTGGTTGTTATGGAAATCGAATGACAACTATCCAAACCTTGAAGTGAAAATTACATTACAAGATACAAAAATGGGATATAGTTTGAACATGTAAACTCCCAAGTTTTCTTGTGCCCTCATTCATGGCCGTTGTTAAGCTGTAACATGGGAAACCCCCACTTCCCCTGGCGTCGCTAGGGGTTGCACGCTCTATATCCAACCATCAATCCAAATGTACCTTCTTATTATTCGTACGCTCATATAGACCGTTGGTTTTTCAAATCTGTTAGCAAATTATGAAAAATCAAATAAATAATGAATTCGTGATTATCTTTGGAGAGTATCTATGTATGATTAATTTTTAATGCTACATAATAGCTAAAGAAAAATATCATTAGGTAAGCAACCCAATTTAAATCTTGAAGATACATAATCTTCAAGTGATTTCAATAACCGAATAATAATTAATTTCTCTCGTACCTATTAGGGAATGGTATGAGGTGTGGCAAACCTATATTACTTGAAGTCAAATGTAATCTTCATAATTTTATAATATAATACAACTATCGCTACTTGCTAAAAGAAAAAAAAAACATATTATAATTTCACTATAAAATATCAAATATCAAAAGTATGAATCTATTTCTTTCATACGCTCCCTTTATGGATTCTAAATCTTTGATTTGTTTACATCTTTTATCTTACACACATTTTTTTTTTCCAAGAAAAACCGTGTTTTCTATTTCAAGTGTGAAAGCAAATATGCATGAAAAAGTCTACGCTTTCATACAAAACTACTAGTCTAAATACATTGGAACTTAACCATTGGATTTACCCAAATACATACCACATCCATCTTCTCCAATTGGTATACACTATACATGACAACAAGAGTTGGCAAGTCAACTAGAGCACCTCCCATTGTTCTTCTAAGTCAATAGAGGATTTTATATCTCACTCGGGAAGCTTTACTTCCCCTTGAACTCCTTGAACAAGAGCAAACCTTTTTGTTGTGCCATAATGTTTTTTGAGAGTCCACCTGGCTTATTTGTTAAATTATCTATACGTATGTTGCAATGGACCAAAGAGTGAACCCCGTCTCCTAATTCTCGTGAACAAGCAAAGGAGACAACACTAAATTAGTGATTTGTCACTTCTCATTAAACCAATGCAATTTTCAACTTTGAAACTCCCTGTAGTTGAAAAGATTTGATTTGACACTTCTCAATAAACCAATGCCATTTTCAACTTTGAAACTCCCCGGTACCTACAAATATTTGATATCATTTTCTAATAAAATAAGACTTCACAAAAAATCTACAAGGAAAATAGTTCTATCCTCTTATTTGAACCCTTTATCGTTGCCAAATCTTAAGGTAGAGTAACGGTGAGATAAAAACAAAACAACACCATATCCGCATCTTTTGGAATACCTTGCTCCATCAAAAACCCTCGCTTCATTATGATTTATCTTAAAATCCTCGCTTTTTATCTTTGCAACTTTTATAGGAAATTCTAATTATATGCGTTAAGCGATTCTCTATCTTATTCCAACCGTCCACTTATTCGCCGCATCCTAAAAAGTCCACTTTTTCCAACCATCCATAACCCCCACATAATATAGCTAAGAAGAGCTAAAAAATTGAGTGTGCAAACCATGTCTCAAGACCCTTCGAAGTAGGGGACTCCGTAATTAAATTGTTTCATCAATTTAAAGATTTGAGAATATCTTTTCCATGCGTAAATAACATATAAAACACGTAATAAAGAGGTGATTCAAGAATTACCTTAACATTTATGGAGAAAATACAGCTATTTGTCCCCTCGCCAATAGCACTTTTGTCCATTGTCGGAAAGTTAGAATTCCGTTTGAGAGATAATGAGGAGAAGGTTCTAATTTAAGAAATCTTCCGTATGCTTACCTACCATCAATGTCTTTCTCGCAAAGAAACTACAGGATAAAGCCTCATAAATCTAACTTTTATGTAAGGATACTGTGTGGCCTTATTCCAAAAGCATACTATTTCATCCCCTCAAATCTAAAGAAATAAAATTGTGACATAGTAATGAGTCAGAGGGGAGTATATTCAATGAAAAAAGCTCCTTATAAGTTCGATATTCCGTTACTAACCAATTTTTTTACCATCTTCGAGAACACCTTGAACCCAAGTATTAGCTAACACTCTACGCTTGGATTTGATTTGATATCGACACTTCTACTTAGATAATAGGTTTGATCATAGTGGCTAAAGGGGGAGAAAGTAAAGACTTGTCATTTACAAAAAAGTTGTGCAAATTGTTTCTTTAAATCACTAGATAAAAATCAGTTGAGATCTTCTTTACTGCCACATTATTTTGAATTCTAGATCGTGTTGATTTTTTTTGTGTATCATGGCCACCTCCACCTGAAGACATTGTGAATTACTTTATTCTAAATTTCTGATTTCTTTGAGCTTAAATTTGATGCATTGACATGAACAGAATAGGCATATTGCTTGAGACCACTAAAGATTCAATGCAAGAAAGGCTATGCATACCTGAATGCTTCGACGAACTTAAGTTGGCTAGTGATCACGAGGAATTAATTGTCGAGTAAAGAATGGCTAGAACAGAGTCTATTTGGTATGCAGATCTCTCACCCTCACCTTTAAGATATGCAATGGTAGATCCCGAGCTTTTGTATGTGATACCAGGTCCCACAATCAGAGATGCGTTGATTGTCACCATATTCAACCCTTTGTCCATGGCCAGCACCCATGAAGCCCTTTCTGACAGTGTCTTGGCTAATGTGTACCATAACTGTGAACAAGAAATATTGCATAATTAGAACAGGAATACCACAGATACCCTAACATTGGTTATCTATTTCTACACTTGTTTCCCTTTCTTTTATCAACTATGTTGCAGATTTTGAAGCATACTACAGCCATAAAACAACACCTTATGAAAAGATTGATGAGTAGCAATTTAGCCCTTGAAGACTGCTTTTCTACAACACATTTCCAGCGAACACATAAGGATCAAATGCATACATTAGGCCCTTTTCATCTCAAGTACACACCTTAAAGATGAATGCATCAAATTGTTTCTTCATCTACTAATTGGTAGAAAATGATAAACAGAAATATTCTATCGTATGACCTGCTTCAAAGTAGTTGTTTGTGACATACAAGTTCTCTCATTTATACAAATTCCTTATGGCTCCATTAGCCCATAACTGATAGGCACCAATTTCCTTCCTTCTCATTCATTCCTTGCTTTTTTCCATTTTTGTTTCTTCATCCTATTTCATACACTACAACCACCACTCATCTTATTAAATCACCTTGTGCCCCCATTCTATAGCCTAGCAATCCTACCTTTTAGGGATGCCCCCTTGAGTTGAAGAAGAGCCAACCAAAAGAGAAAGGAAAAGATACTCAAAGTGAGTAGGTAATATTCTTGCATTGTAAAAAACTAACACCATCGTGATTGAGACTTTATACTTTTTGTGGGTGCTAGGTTTTGTTGTAACAACAGGGAATCATAGTGTAGATGAAATATCAGATCTTAAGCCAATTTTACAGTTCAAAATGTAAATAATTACGAAAACAAGATATAATCAAGAAATGTAAAAATCATTACCAATAACAAGGCAAATATAAGTAGCAGTAAATGTGTTCAATGCAAGTTTACATACCAATTCAGCTCTAGGCAATAAATACATCCCAAAATAAAATATAAGGTGATAATCACTAGTGTAAGTAGGGTAGTAGAAAATTACATATACAAATTCAAAGCTCCCTCAAAACAACTAAGGAATCACAATAAATAAGGAAATGCGCGATAATGTAAACTTACTAGAACTTTCCAAAAATTGGAACACAAATTTATTAACCAATGAATTTTTTCATAAATGACTCCGATATGATGCTGAGTAACAACACTAGTATCTCATAACATTAGGCAGTTTGAGATCCACTCCATCCACTAACTTCCACAATATCATTTAGAAAATAGAATGTATTGCTGAATAAAGGTATAAAAAAGCTGAATGTCTGGAGTCATGGAAAAATAAACTTAATTTTCTTCAAAATTTGGAAAATTAGACTAACAATAGTGGAATGAATAAATGGTGAAATTGCAATGCCTTGTATGAGGTCATTGACTTAATGTTGCTACATGATCAACTTCATCTAGACGTTATTCAATTTATGCATGAAGAATCTCACTCGGCATGTTATCGACTATCAAGTGATTCAAAACCACCAATAACTAGGAAAAAAGTAAAAAGGTTCACCCTAAAATTAATTTCTTCAGTGTCAAGATTCAGTATGAAAGCACACATAAGCAACGGACGGATGTGTGTCACAGCAAAGAAAACAAGAATGTAATTATTGTGGATTAAGAGGATAGCTTACTATTCATGTTGAAAGAATTATCAGACCCCAACTAAAAAATAGTTTTAAGCGATAACCAGCAGCACAGATGCTCAAGAAAAATATTTAATAGTTGAAATTCATGGTTCCATGGTCTGTTCATCACATTTTAAATACCATCTATAGATTTTAGTGGGTATCAAACTCTCAATACTTCAAGCAAAACTATCATACTGGAATTTTTTGAAGGAACCTCATATGAATACTCAAAATGGGTTAACTGAAATGTAGGTTAGTGACTACAAGAAGGCCATACTACGAAACATGGTAATGAAGATACAAGAGTGTTTTAAGCATACTTACAGAGATTAAACGTTTAGCTCCTGTATTAACTCGTAACATTATTAAAGTTGAGAAACTTGACCACAGCTAGCAGAAGGTGATGTTATTTAACATAGGATGACTAGAAATTCTAATACAAGTGTTTTCTTAATCACTAAATCTAAAGCCTTGCCGATACTACATAAAGGTTACTTGATAATAGAGAATGTATACTTACCTTAAAGAATAGATACTGCAAGTGGATTGAATTTCTCAGTCTAAACAAAACCATGCAAAAAAACAGGAAACAAGATATGTACAACGAAAAGCACTTTATGAAAGAGACATATTTCCATAATTTGGCCACATATACAAGGAATGAATGCAAGAAATATAAAATGAGCAAGAAAGGCATCAACAAGAGGGAAAAAAAACACTTAGATTGTCTCAATGTGTACTTCTAGGAAGATTATATGGACTAATAATCCGTATGCCTATTTTAGAATCAACTGACTCAACTGCATTTTCCAGAGCTGTATCTGTATTTCCAGGTGATTCATCCTGCTGTATTCCAGCCTCACCACACAAATCCTCATCTTGTTGATTTGGATCTAAGCACCCGACATTTATAGTATCCAAATCTACATTATCACGCCTCTCGTGAAATTCAGAGACTTGACTAACAGTTTCTGAATTGGGCATCATAGAAATAGAATGTGATTCTCCTTCACATTCCCTCACTAACTTCAAGGATAGGGAACTGGAAATTTCCAAAAATGTTGCAGCTTTATTTGTGACAGCAATATCTGTACAGATGTCTATTGGTACAGGAAAGTCCCTGGAAGAGTTTTCAGTCACTCTGAAATCAGTGTTTCCTATGTGTCTATTTGACATTTTCTTGTGCTCTTCTATATTCAATATTGAAATATTTTGTTTTATAAGGGAAGGGACATTGTTAACTTGCAATATACCTACAATGTTATCCTACTCTTCTGACAAGACTACTGCATCAATAGGATCCACAGGAGCTTTTGATACATGCATTGAATTAATGCCATAAGTAAGCTCTTCTGGAGAAACTATGGTATTAAGATTTGATTCCTCTGAGAAGCCTCTCAGATCATGATCATCCACCAGTTCTGGGTCAGTGACACCATCTTCAGGTTTTGCTGAAAACGCCCTAGTATTAACATCATCCAAAGGATGTTCTGAACAACCTTTGGAATTGGTATTGCATCCCAGTACCAAATAATCTACATCCTTTACATTCACCATTGGTTCTTTCACATCAAAAATTGGGTTTTTTTGACTTGAACTGATAGATTTATTCATTTTTTCATCATGTTGAAGAACCATATAAGGGTTTTGAAGAAAATATCCTTTGAAGAACCATATAAGGAAAGCTCATCAAGAAGGAAGGATGGATTTCTTTTTCAAGATTGGTCTACATTATAGGATTTCTTTTTCAAGATTCGTCACATTCAGAAACATTTCTCCTAAAAATGTTCTAATTTCTTGGTTATTAATTGTAGGCTTAATATGAATTTTTCTGTATTTGTAAGGTAAAAATGTAACCGTTGAATATTAAGCATAGGTGATGAATTTTACGACAAGACCAAAATCTCAAAAGCATAACAGTGATATATTTCCCTATTGCTACATTGGAGTACTTCTAACGTAAGGCACTGGATATTGAAATTGAAAGCTAAATTTGTCATACATTCCTTCATGTCAACATATTTATCATCTAGGAGGGATATATGCAAAGTTTGGAAGGCAATATGGTAATACAAATATATAGGATATCCTGTAAATTAACAATGGGTGTAGAAATCCAAACTGAATTCCGGTTATCCATGATCTGTTATACACTAGTATGATTATGATCCATGCTTACAATGACTGCTCACCTCAAAACCTAATTGACAAAAATACATTTATCATCCCCATTAAAGAACCTCATTGCTTACTCCTCTTACCCATTTATCTCACACCTCCATTCATCTATATGAATGGGATCCAACCACGTTGAGCCAGCATTACTGGTGAAACAAGCAAGGAAGTAGTTACTAGACAAAGATTTACCCCTTATTATCACTTTGCAGTTCTAGGACAATTTTCCTTGGATAAAGCTTTACCCCTTATTATCACTTTTCAGTTATGTGAAAATTTTCCCTGTATCAAAAAGAAGAACGTAACTCTTTCTTGCGTACATAAAAAGATATCAATTGATTGTTAGGCATTGATTGATATCAAAATCAGCCATAAATCCACAATCACAGCAAAACCCATCTTGGAAGCCTTGAAAGTTCACTATAGAAGAAAACAAAACAAAATAACGTTAAAAATGGAGAAACCTCTTAGGGCTGTTGCTTCTTTAAGGAAACCGATGAGTTACAGAGATCGATATCTGTGTATAGTAACAATATCATGGCTGGTTGCCTTCGTGACCTTTTATTCTCCACATAATGTTCACAAAAGCGATGATTGTAGCTAAACTCATTGTCTTATCCAACTACCCTGAGATGGCCACATTACTTCCCCAATGGCCATCCTCAACCCGATGGTAGATTCACATCATCACAAAGCCCAGTCACAAATTCCCTTTGTGGCTGGCCCTCCGAGGACCCATCTCTACAATTGTTCAACTCTTACAACTAATTCATAAAAAAATGTATTCCTTGCAAATTTATTATGCAACAATTTAGTTGAGGGCTAACTTCACATACTAAACATCATTGTAATAAAATATGGGAAAGAATATGTTGCCTAGTACCAAGTTTGTAGAAGAAACTGCAAATATACAATACTTTTTAACCATGGAGAAAATTCATTGCAACTGCATTACTCTTTATTGATTTTGTTAAGATCTCTCTCATATTAGATCCAATACATGTCAAAGAAACATCATAGCATGCCACAGGTATCCATTGAGATAACTGTAGAAACAATTTTCGACTGCTTGAGAGGAAGAATCACATCAAACTGAAACTTTTGACATGGAAACTATTGAGTTCTTTTGTTCTAGCAGTAGATTTTTTCTTGTAGAAACCAGATTCTATCCCGATGTATTTAACAAAAGGTATTACTAAACATGAAAATTTATTTCTGGACCTTGACTGTGGTTATAAGAGATTGAATGTAAATAAGAAATAAAGTGTATAAACATGTGTAAAAGAAGAGAAGTGGTCAAAGAAACAGTCAAAACACCAACAAATAGCCCTACATCAAAAGGAATGCCTTAGGCATCTCTAACTTAGGTATAGCTGAAGTGTAATGAAGTGAAGGAACAAAATCCAAAAATAAAGAGATTGAAAAAAGCACAGTATTAAACATCTGAAATCAAATTTCAAATAAATATCCACAGATAAGTATAGTCCCAGCCCATATTCGGTTATAACTGGTATTAATGATATATACGTTCAAGGCTCAAGCACTGCTACAGGGATAATCTTAGCCCAAATGCAGTTAGCACTAAACCATCCTGAGAACAACAATAGACAGCAGTGTCAACTCGCAACCCTAGTTTCGTACCCTACACTAGTTAACTGGTATTAATGTTATATAAGTTCAAGGCTCAAGCACTGCTACAGGGATAATCTTAGTCCAAATGCAGTTAGCACTAAACCGTCTTGAGAATGACAATAGACAGTAGTGTTAACTCGCAGCCCTAGTTTCATACCTTCATGTGTTGATTACTTTATATAATAGTGTAAAAATCTATCTGAGAATGTCAACAAGTGCACTAAGATTGCAAGAAACTGTCACAACAACATTGTTAAGATTTTCAGATAGACAGGATTGAAACATGTGCAAATTTTGAGAGCTAGGAATTTGCTGCTCCTACCATATATAATCCCAACTAAAATGTCTCTGATCCTGTAACTGCAACAATTCCATTCACTTCATTTTATTGGTAATTCTTAGTAGATACTTAAACCCTAGATGCTCAGCTTAATTTGGGCATCCTTCTCTGCTTTTGCTATGTGTCTCTCTACTTTCCAAAAACTTTTTCTTGGAGTTTGTCCATTCTTCACTGTTTTCTTGGCCATCTTGACCTAAACAAAGGAATTATCTGTACCATCAACATCCATGTCTAGGTAGAAAGAAACATAATGGTCATGGATGACACCAATTGTATTCTGAGCAATCAAAGTCCCATGAATCTCATCCTTGGATTTGATCTGGTTGACATTCTCATATTTTGTACCTTTGATCATCAAGATCCCACTTAGTCCAACCTGTGTGCCAAATAAAATGGTCAAAATCTTAACCCTTCTAATCCGCGCTTGAGTAAAAATAACTTGACAAGTTGCTTTCTCAAGGAAAGATTTCAGAGTTTCCTACCTTAATTCGGATAAAGCCATCAATCTGAAATTCCCAATCCACAATATAATCATAGTTTACAATAGATGCTGCCATGCGGGCTACTAAGGTAACCTTTGGTCTGACTTCCCGAATCTGTCACACAATAGATTTCACAAATTAGAAAGAAAAACAATATGCCAGTGCAAACAGAAGCAAGAAAATTTTTCAAGGTTTATACATGTCCCAAGGAAACAATATACCAGTGCAAACAAAAACATCATATTTTTTTCTACGTTTATACAAGTGCCAATAAAACATCTAAATGCCAAGGAGATTGTCAATGAGTACCAAGTAGCGACCTAATCTTACCCACCAAGGAAACAATATACCAGTGCAAACAAAAGCATCAATTTTCAGTCTTCAATCTGGTAAATATCTGTGAATGTAAATATCGTCCTTACACAAACAACCTCCACATATAACTGAGGGAATTCAACTCAAGTATGTGCAACTCTTGTTCTTCACCTAGACCCAAAAAGTAATTCCCCATTCGTCTTAATGATTTGTCTAATTGTTGTAGAAAGAATTATGGTGAATTTATTCCAGAATGATATGTATTTCGACAACTTCTAGGTATCAAGTTGGCCCACAACTTTGCTAAAATTGGAATTGAGTATATATAAAGAGAATAAAATTCTATCACAGAGCTAGGCCCTTCAAAATTTCTTTCAATTTTTCCCAAGTCTTCCCTGCCTAGGTAAAACTATGGAAAAATGGCATGAACATGAATGAAACTAGGTAAGTGTATTACCAAATCATAGGATACTTATGATCTAATTATGCAGCACAAGGTGAAAGTGACCAAGATGTGATTATTTAACCACCTTGATGTTGGTTCATGAAGAACATTATGCACCACTGACGCAACCTCCACTGATAATCTAACCTTGTGAAGGCTAGAATCATCATTCCAACCAAGGAAACCACATTATTATCAAGGAGAATAATTATGCTGAACATCCAGGAATATCATCACATGAAGGACTACTCTCAACCAAAAATAAGTGTGTGTCTGTAGCCCTTGAGCATCCTACAAGTTACCCATGAAATATGCATTTACCAATCATGTCAAAATTAGGGGTAACAACAACCACCAATGTGACCAAGTGGACAATGATAAGAACATGACTGCTAGGGTTCTCGACTGGCAAAGGCAAAACCCAGTTCCAACCTTGACAAATTGATGATATTTTTCTTCAAATAGGATAAATTATAGTCTCTGCTGAAATATTTATTGATTGGTAGTTCATATGTACTAGTTAGAGCCAAGAAGCAAAACCCAATTCAAATGATCGCATGACCAATATACCTCCATGTCAAGCAGGAAATCACCACTTCATAGGGAATCCCAACATCAAGAAACTCTAAAGATGAAGGGAGGAGACTTGGAATTTGAGTTACACACCAATACCAAACAATTTCAAGAAACAAGCTTGGATATTTAATCTGGTCTCCACAAGTATCCCAATCAACCAGTCCCATGAAAGGAACATTGATCAGCATACCTTGTGCTGCATATAAGACACACAACGAACCTTTACCCTTGTCTTCTGTCAATTAAATATGCTACAACTAATGCACACAACCACCGTTAGTAGACCATTAAATGCTTGGAAAAAACTAGTTAATAATTCCAAAGGGTCAAAGATTATGAAAATACAATGCATCGATTTGAATGTAGAAATTAAGTGAAAACTATACATATAATGAAATACACTGAATCAATTATGTAGCATCCCTTGCACCACCAAGAAGAAGTAAGAGGGTCCACAACCAGCATACACAATCTCCAAGCAAAAATCAAGGTTTGTGCCATTAGCATACTTGTGAATTACCCCTGCAAAACTTGTCATGCGATGAGAATCACAATTTATCACTCATGCCAATATGAAGGGTAAGAACCATCACAATTGGAGTATCTTTCCATGAGAGAGAGAGACCGAGAGATGAATGACCGCTCTATCACAGATATAAGAAACAACTTCACAAGGTAATGACAAAAATCGTTTGGCACACCCCAACAATTGTAAGGGAAGCACTCTGCTTGTAAGCTACATGAAAATTAGGAGAATTAGTTGCATCTCCTAGATAAAAATATATATAATCTATTATAATTGTAAATCAATAGAAAATAAAAGAAAAAAAGTGAAGATAAAGAGAAGCCAATTATATGGCTAGTAGCTACATCAAATCAGGATGCACTTTTTGAAATGTATTCTGCAGCATCCCATTATGGTGGTAGTAATAGTTATTCATCATCTCTATGATATTGACCCAAAACCGGGTTTAAAAATATTTGAAAAACCCACTAATTGTTTCCTTGTAAGATGAACCCTCGCATAACTCTTAATATGACACCTTTTGTGCATAAATTTATCATTGGCAAGGATATCTCTCCAAGAGCAGAGATATCTATCCATTGAAAATTTTGAAACATTCAAACTGTAACTGTTATCTCCTTGTTGAAAATTTAAATTATAAGTTATAACAGTAAGTCTCATCACCATGAAAAATATTATATTTAGATTCACTTTAAAGCCCACAAATATCTAATATTAGAAAACATATATGATAACTAATTAAACCGAACCCACTGTTTATAGATCCATAGATGAGTTCTAGCTTTGAAGAATGCTTCCCTCTGAATATCCAACTAGAAAAACAATTGAACCAAAATAAGAGGTCACTATAGGAGCAGGAACGTAGAAAAGATTTGACATCCATACATAAGAGTTGGTAAATATCTAATATTTATTCCATATTTACCCAATTAAAGGAAAAACTGTGCATAACAGTCCTTAATCTTAATTTTTCCTGCTAAATAAAATTAGGGGAACATAGATATTTTTCTACAGGTTGAGATCAATTCAGAAAGAAAAAGAAATATAATGGCTTTCCTGGAGAAATGGATGGGTTTCCAGCTCATTTGCAGCCATCACATTAGCTTCTACTCCACCTGTTAGCGGTCCTGGGTAAGCCTGTACATAAAGACTCACTGTGAATTATACATCACAATTAGCAAAAAATAGGTGTATGAAAATTCGTGCCCAACATTATAAGTATCCTTCCATCATGATATTACCATATTTGATTTGGAAATTTCATTAGTAGTGTCAAATGATAAATCTCTCAAATTCCAATCAGTTTAAAGGTATCAAAAAATAAATATGGTGGGATTCATTCCATATTAATAATTACTCTGCTCTACTCTTCAAGGCACATAAATAGGTTCAGTTTAAGTCAGAATTAAGTTTTTCAGTTTCCTTTCCTTCTCAGGGATTTAATTTAAACACCTAGTA
The DNA here is from genome assembly GCA_034641835.2 of Pinus albicaulis. Taxonomy (NCBI): domain Eukaryota; kingdom Viridiplantae; phylum Streptophyta; class Pinopsida; order Pinales; family Pinaceae; genus Pinus; species Pinus albicaulis. Next base: position 11,448,535 of record MU968411.1, on the reverse strand, counting down.
CATAATTACAAATTATCCCTAGTATCTACATATATTAGAAGCATCTTATGATTAACCAATAATCAAATAACTAATGTTATGGGATTTTCAACTAATGAAGCAATTGGCAGTTTAGGCTTTCCTAAGAACTGTTTCATTTACAAATAGGCCATGATCTATGAGCAGCTAAACTTTTTTATTTATGCCTATCTATCAAACTTATTGAAGTTGTGCCAAAAAATTCTACAGTTTTTCTCTAGACCTATGCCAATGTGAGATTTCTTTGTCATATGATGTTTTATTTTTAAAATTTCCGGAAAATATGCTGCTTATTTTTGTCTCCAATCAAAACCTCATAGGGAAATGCAAAGGATGCTTACCCATGGATTTATGCTTCTTTTTTTCCAAGGAAAACTGCACAGGTAAATCCAAAAGATTCTTACCCACATTTTGTGTATGTTATCCCTAGTGTCTTTGATCTACGGTAATATGAACTGGGCACCTGTATGCATGGAACTAGCCAAATGCCAAGTAACATTGGCAACAATTCTTGAGCTAACCCCTTGGGATATTTATATCTATCAAGAAGACATTAAGGTACATGTACAAATTAAGGAGCACATTACAAAAAATATGAGCAGAAAAACAGGCACACCATTGTGTAGCTCATGGGCCCAATGCAAATAAAACACCTGAAACTAATAAGCCAGATTATCTATAAATTTATTTTTACAAAACATGCGAAGGAGAAACTTGGACTCAAAAACCATTACTAACAGACCAAATGAATCTCCCCCCTGCAAAATCACCGGGTTTCATGCAAGGAGACAACATGACCCTGGCTGCTAAATGTGGAAGCTAAGGCCAAGAAATCAACTGCAAATATTCACAACTCACAGGTGGCTAGCCACTGAGCCTGAAACCCTATTATCACCATGCCAAAAGGCCACAAAGGTGTGTTGGGGAGCAAAACTATGTCCATGGCCATAGTTATGAAAATCACAGAAGTTTTAGCAGAGATATGTCCCACAAAGTAGATGTGCTTCTGATTGGGAAAAAATGATATTATGTCTGCTGGCAAGCTAGCATCCATGTGCATGCTCATGTTCAATGCTACATGGGAAAAATGGGAAGCATAACTTAGATATCAGCAAATAAGAAAGAACATGTACCAGTAAACCTGGACCCTTGCAAAAGAAAAGACTTCATAATATTACCAGATATTGTATGGCTTCAGCTCTGGTTCCAAAAAAAATCCACCCAAAACCCTCCATCGCCCTGTAAATCTGGGCGTATGCAACCCAAAACCAGCATCATCACAGTAAATCTCCATTTCCCTGTAAATCTAGGGCATATGCTACCCAAAACCAACATCATCCAGCATCATCAGCGTAAATCGTAAATCTGAGGTCGCAGGTGTATGCAACCCAAAACCAGCATCATCAACATAAATTAAGGTAGAATTCAGATACAAAACCCTCCAAATTATATTAATTTTTGACTAGACTCAGCTACATAATGCAACCATTCTGTAGCTAGTCGCCTATTCTGCAACTATCTTCATGTTCTCACAGGTTACAGGTGTCACTTCAAAGAAAAATACATATGGTTGAATTCCACAACACTCCCCCATCATTTCTTTCTCTCTACGAAGTTTGAGAAAGAATCTATAGGTGGTTATGCACATGCAAGAGATCAAAACTAAGAAGCAGATTCCTACCAGGATAGGGACTCTACAGATGTCTCTATCAAGAGTACGAGGCTTCCACAAGAGTTCTAATTTTATTTTAATTGGGAAAGACACTTATCCCTATTTCCTCTGAAGGGTAGTTATGTATTTCTTTTATAAGAATGACTCGGGAAACTGAGAGATAGTTAGCTAGATTGATGTTTTGTTTTTATATTAATTTTCGTGGTTTTGTTTTTATATTAATTTTTGACTAGACTCAGCTACATAATGCAACCATTCTGTAGCTAGTCTCCTATTCCGCAACTATCTTCATGTTCTCACAGGTTACAGGTGTCACCTCAAAGAAAAATACATATGGTTGAATTCCACAACACTCCCCCATCATTTCTTTCTCTCTACGAAGTTTGAGAAAGAATCTATAGGTGGTTATGCACATGCAAGAGATCAAAACTAAGAAGCAGATTCCTACCAGGATAGGGACTCTACAGATGTCTCTATCAAGAGTACGAGGCTTCCACAAGAGTTCTAATTTTATTTTAATTGGGAAAGACACTTATCCCTATTTCCTCTCAAGGGTAGTTATGTATTTCTTTTATAAGAATGACTCGGGAGACCGAGAGATAGTTAGCTAGATTGATGTTTTGTTGTTAGATCTCAAAAGTCCGTAATACTATGTTTCTAAAGAATTTTCCCTTTAATGAAAGACATTTGACTTCATTGCATGATCTAAGGCAATCTTGAGGAGATTTGTATGCTAATCCAGTGGTAGAGGGCCCCTACTGCCTAAGAAGCTCTGTGTATATTGTTTAGATAAGTAACTCTAGCCTTGTTTCATTCCTAATTTAAATAGTTTTCTGAACTTTATGTTTTTATACTCATTCACATCAAATGTTATAGCTAGTCTTGTTCTTACGAATTGTTCCAAAATATCACTAACACTAAATGAGATATAGCTGTAGTATTTTAGAAATTAGTTGCATTTTAGTTTAATTGTAAAACTCTGGAGGTTAATGGCACTCTAGTTCAATTTTGTTCACTGTATTTCAAGTTTGATTGATTGCATTATTGTTCAATTCTGTCTAATGCATTTCAAGTTTCATTAGTCAGTTGTATGCTAGTTTTGTTCCATTAGACTTCAAGGCCTTCGTTATTTACAAAGTACTCTTGTTATTAATCTCTTCCAACACATCATCATATGGACATGAATTAGTGATATCAGTTCAAGGCCTTGACTGTTCTGCAATCTCTTATAATTTCACAAGCTACCTCTTTTCCAAAACTATTCCAAAATATTTCTAACTTTCGAATGAGGCTTAGTAGTGACAATTCGAGTTGCAGAATGGATTAATTTCAGTGTTATAGGTTAATTTAGAGTAGAGTTCCTCACTATGTTGCAGATTATCGTTTCCAATTGTGTTCCAACAAATTTCTAGCCATGGATGAGATTTTCACTCTGATATTGTAGATTTTTGTTTACTTAGAAGAACCTCATTGCATTAAACTTATCCTTTTCTCAAGTTATTTCAACATATTTCTAATGAATGAATTGGACTGAGTTCATGTTATGAGTTATTTTTCTTGTTAAAGTTTTTCATTTTTTGTTCTCAAGTGCCATACATAGTTTAGAATAGGTCTTGCTCTGTTCTAATGTGACCAACAACTTTTCTTTACCAACACTTAGTTCTTTTCCTCTTAGAATAAAAACACAAAACCAAAAACATTGGAAAAACACTAAACACAACGTAATGAGAAACAGATACCTAGGCACATATAGTGCACTTCACTTCAACAATTTACTAGCCCTGGTTGATAATTTATGACATCAATTTAGGAACACTAAGTTGAGCATACATTTTGGCACCATTGCTGGGGAAGTGTAACTAGGCAGCCTTATTTCTTACCTCCCAAAAACAATGACATGCGTAGAGAAAGAGACTCAAGGGGTAGATTCATAAGAAGCAGAAGCTTGATTCCTAGAACACCACTTGTTTCACCAAGATCAAGAGCCAACACACCTCCAACCAAAACCCACATTCCATCATTTACTGATCCTAGACTTCCAGAGAACTTAATATTAGATATTCCATTAGAAATACCTTCCACTTCATCCATTGAACATGTCTTAGAAGAAGATTCTAGGACCCCTGCTAGGGACATAAACTTTCCAACTTCCACAGAAGAATCAACTATGGCAGAAGAAGGGGGAGGAGGAGTTTTTAATGGAGAACATAAACTATTTGGAGGGGGTAGAGTTAGAGGTAGAGGAGAAGGAGGTAGAGGTGTAGAAGGAGAAGGAGGCAGAGGAATAGGTAGAAGAGAAATGGGAAGCTCTTTTGGGTTTCCTATAGTAGATGAATAAACCAATGCAACTATGAAAAACATTTCACCCTCTGTCATTCCAAAATTTTATGGACTCAAAACTGAAGATCCTGAAACCTTCCTATTTGAATTTGAAGTCCTATGTAGAACCTATGATTATTTGCAAGATGCCCAAAAACTTAAACTGTTCCCTTCAACATTGAAAGGAGCAGCATTAAAATGGTTTATGAGTTTGATCAGCAGTTCTATTAGGACATGGGAAGACATGAAACATGCATTTCTAGAGAGGTATTTGGATTACTGTATGCCAGTCAACCATAAGGAAGAAGTGTTTAAAATGTTACAAAAAGAGGATGAAAATTTGGAATATTTGTTGGAGAGGTTTAACTATAACATCAAGAGGGAAAAAATGGAAAACTTAGATCAAGACACTTTGAAAGCTCTCTTATTAAAGACAATTAGGGATGAATGGTTAGATATCCTTAACATGATGGGAAAAGGGGATATATCTCAGCTCACATTACCTGAAATAGTTGAATTATGTATCAACCTTTCAAGAGGGAAATCTAAAACTGTAAAAGTACCAAGAGACCATGCTCTTGCAAGGGCAAGTAACTCTGCTTCTGGGATAGTAAGTAGGGAATAAATAGGACATATGCTTGATGAATTCAAATCTGATATTTTAGGGAGTCTTAGTGAACAAATAGACACCCTTAAGTTACAAAACAAGCAGAAAACTGAATCTGATGCCCTAGGAATATTTTGTCCCAAATGTAGAAAGAAGCATGCCTTGAGAGAGTGCCCTTTGGATGCAAAAGTAGTAGCGACCTGTGTAATTTTTTCAGAAAAACATGAGATCAAGAGTTTTCCTTCACTTCCTGGTATTAAATCTATATTTCAAGAAGAAACCTCTACAAATTCCATAGAATCTCTCAATTTTATCTCTAGAAGGTCCTGGCAAGGACCTCAAACATAAGGATTCCATGATCAGCTGTATAATCAACCCCCACCAAATTGGAATTCTTGGCAGCAACCTTGGCCCCAATTCCAAAATCAATCTCAAACTTAGGCACAAGAAGCAAAAAATCCCTATGGAAGATACTCTCAGTACTATCAATATCCACCATATCCACATTTCCCTCCTCAACAGAATTTTCAACAAAATCCTCAACAAAATCCTCAAAATCCACCATTTCCATTACCATTTCCTCATAAAACAAATCAGTTACCTACCCAAGCCATACCAAATCCCAACAATAAAAATCCTCAGAATACATACATGATAGAAGGCCAACAGTTTCCAACTTATTTGATTACTCCTTTAGACCTTAGTGATGTTCAACTTAGGTCTAGAATAATACTTGAAAAGAAGAAACCTTCTGTAATCATACAAGAGAAAAACAACTCTGAGGAAGATTCTCTACTGGTGAATAAAAGTCTAGAAGAGAACACACCTTTCCAAGACCCAAACATTGAAAAATCAAAACAAAAAGAGCCAATAATTTCGATTCCTATATTAAAGCAGTCGTCAACATCCACTTCTACACCTCCCTTTCTAGAAATATTACAAATTGATAGAGGTGTAGAGAAACAAATTATGGTGCCTAATTATGATTTCCTAGATGAGCTGAGAAATGTTTGTATTAAGATCCCATTATTGCAAGCTATCAAGGAAATTCCAATCTTAACAAAGAAAATAAAGGAGTTGACCATGAAGAAAATAGGAAAAAGAATAAGAGAGACAAAGAAAATTCAACTGGCAAGAAAAATAGCAGATATCATGATGGGTAAGATTTCTATTCGAAAGTATCTAGACCCAGGAAATCCAGTTGTTAAAATACACATCAATGGAACTAAGATCCAAAACACACTTATTTATTTAGGAGCAGCAATCAATATCATGAGTAGACAAATCATGGATAAACTGAAACTTCCTAATATTATTTTTAACCCACATTATTACAATTAGCAGACAGATCTGTGATCAAACTTGATGGGGTAATAGAAGACATTTCAGTGTCCCTAGATTCTTGGGAGTATCCTATGGATTTTATGATCCTAACTCCTAAGAGAAATCTAGGAGGGAGTCCTATTATATTAGGAAGACCTTGGTTAGCTACAATTGATGCTTTCATTAGTTGTAGATCTGGTGATATGTACATCTCTGATGGTAGTTCAACCAAGAAATTTACCTTGTATCCTCCAGCAAAAACAATTACAGAATTAGATGATACTCAATGGATAGAGGATGAAGAAGACTTACAACCTCTCTTCACAATTTTAGAAATTAGTGAAGATAGCCAGATTTTGAATACCTTAGAAAACTTTGAATCCTCTTCGGAATACAAACATGAACAATTTCAAGAAGAATCCAACATTGAGTTTTTATCATCAAGATAGATGTCTCTCTATTCCATGGATAAATTTGGCAGCTCTACAATTGAGATATTTCCAGGCAAAACTTTAAACATAAACAAGAACCTAGAGAAATCTCAACAAGTAGAGCTAGTCAAGATATTACAGAGACATTCTTCTGCATATGCATGGGAGTATACTGATATGAAAGGGATAAGCCCCAAGACTTGCACTCATCACATCTACATATAGGAAAATTGTAAACCAATTAGACAACCTCAAAGACGGATGAATCCAAATCTAAGGGAAATTGTTAAAGAAGAATTACAGAAATTTTTAAATGCCAACTTTATCTATCCCATTTCAGATAGTTAGTGGGTTTCTCCTTTGGTAATTGTGCCAAAGAAAAATGGTAAATGGAGGGTATGTATTGACTACCGAGAATTAAACAAAGCTACTCTTAAAGATCATTTTCCCCTACCTCTCATAGATCAGGTGTTAGATACATTAGCTGGAAAAAAGTACTTCTCATTTTTAGATGGGTTTAGTGGTTATAACCAAATTCAAGTAGCACTTGAAGATCAAGACAAAACCACATTTACCTGTCCTTGGGGTACCTATGCTTACAGAGTATTTCCATTTGGATTATGCAATGCACCCGCAAAATTTCAAAGGGCAGTACTAGGAATTTTTTCAGATCTAATACATGATTTTGTACAGGTATATATGGATGATTTCAGAGTTTATGGAAACACATTTGAATAAGCCTTAGAAAACTTGGAATTTTTTTTAAAGAGATGTAAAGAAGAAAATCTTTCACCAAGTCATGAGAAGTGTTTTATGATGTTTTCTAAAGGAGAATTTTTTTAGGACATCACATTTCAGGGGATGGGATTAGAGTTGATGAGTCAAAAGTTGAAGTCATCTCTAAATTATCTATTCCAAGTTGTCAAAAATATGTTAGGAGTTTTCTCAGATTTACAGGATATTATCGAAGGTTTATAGAAAACTTCACCAAGCTAGCATCTCCACTTTCCAAATTACTTACCAAGGACTATGAATTCAAGTGGAATCCTGATTTCCAGTTAGCCTTTGAGACCATAAAAACAAAAATCTCTAAAGCACCTATTTTAAGGGGACCTAACTGGAATTTACCTTTTCATATTTCAACAGATGCCTCAGATACAAATTTAGGAGCAGTATTGGGACAAAAAGACCTGATTCCTTATTCCATCTACTATACAAGTAAAAATTTGACTCCTTTAGAGTTAAATTATACTGTAACTGAAAAAGTTTTTTTAGCTATTGTTCATGCCATAAACAAATTCACACACTGTATAACAGGCTATGAAACTTTTTTTCACACAGATCACTCTACAATTAGATATCTAATGAAAAAATCAATTACTAATGGCAGAGTTATAAGATGGTTATTGCTTTTACAGGAGTTCAACATTACCATTCTAGATAGGCCTAGAAAACAAAATACAGTAGCTGATTTTCTATCTAGACTCCAAAACATCAAAGACAACACCCTAGTTGAAGATCAATTCCCTGATGAATATCTTTTTGAAATTTCTACTCAAATTCCTTGGTTCGCTGACATTGCTAATTATTTAGTTTCAGGGAAGTTTCCTTCAATAATAAATGCAAGAAACAAAAGAAAGATCATTTATGACAGTGCAAAATATTCATGGGTTGCTAATGAGTTGTACAAAACAGGTCCAGATTTTATCATTAGGAGATGTGTTCGGGAAGATGAGATGCCTGAGATCCTCAAGGCATGTCATGATGAACCTTGTGGTGGACACTTTGCTTATAAAAGGACAGCTTATAAGGTCCTTCATTTAGGATACTATTGTCCATCCCTTTTTAAATATGCTAAAGAGTATGTCAAAAGGTGTTACAGTTGCCAAAGGGTAGGGAAACCTTCTCCTTCAGGTGAGATGCCATTGCAGCCTCAGGTACATATTGAACCTTTTGAGAAATGGGCTTTAGATTTTGTAGGACCTATTATTCCTCCATCAAGACAAAAGAAATATATATTAGTTTGCACTGATTATGTTACCAAATGGGTAGAGGCCAAGCCATTACTTTCTGTTACTGAAGCATCTATAGTTAATTTTCTTTTTGAGGATATTTTTACTCGTTTTGGTGTCCCAAGGGAAATTATTATAGATCAAGGAGCTCAATTCACATCAGGGCTAGTGGAACAAATGATGGAAAGGTACAAAATCAGACACAGAAAATCTACTCCCTATCATCCACAAGAAAATGGTCAAGTGGAATCTACCAATAAAGTCATTGAAGGGATCCTAAGAAAAACTGTTCATTTACATAGAAGAGATTGGGCAGACAGGCTTCCTAAAGCCTTGTGGGCCTATAGAACTACATGGAGAAGCACAACACGTCATACTCCCTATGAATTTGTTTATGGAAAACAAGTTTTGTTTCCCATAGAGTTTCAGATTCAAACTTTTAAAATGGAAGTTCAGCTAGGACTTGATCTAATAGAGGCACAAAATCACAAATTGGAGTAGATTAATGAATTGGATGAGATCAGACAAGATGCAGTCCAGAAAACAAGTATAGTCCAACAACAAAGGACTAGATGGCATGATAAGTACATCAAGGAAAAGAAGTTCAAAGAAGGTGACTGGGCTCTCTTGTTTGATTCAAAGTTCAAAGATTTTAAAGGTAAATTCCAAACACATTGGCTTGGGCCATATGAAATTATGAATTTTTTTGACAATGGAGCAATAAAAATCAGAAAAATAGATGAAGAGAAGGTCACTTTTCTTGTAAATGTTCATAGATTGAAGCTGTATCATAAGCCACTTTCAAGAGAAGAATTTGTCAAGAGATTCTAGGAAAACAGTGATGTAAAGTTAATGAAGAATAATTTTTCTTCTTCATCAACTTAGTTTAATTTTTCTAAATTCAAATGAAAAAAAAAATTAAAATAAAATAAATAAATAAAGTATAAACATGAAAACTAATCACTGTTTAGCATGTTTATACAGAAAAGATAAATTTGTTCTTTTTCTGCAAGAAGCTATCACAAAATCATAAGTCTCACTTCATTCATATTTCATTCACTGCATTCATTCATATTTCATTCACTCCATTCATTCATATTTCATTCACTCCATTCCATAGTCCACCTAATTTTCATCTCAGATTTTTAAAATTTGATCTCTTTCTGCAATTGAATATTACAAATCATAAGTTGCAGACCACCTTTTATATTTCACTCCACTTTACATTTATAATCCATTTCATTCCATTACATTTCACTTCACTCATGCTCCATTACACTATATTTCATGATCCATTCTAATTCACTTCATACAACATTCCATTCCATGTTTCAAAGCTCCTATAGGTATATTCTGCAGTCAAACATTCTGCAGCCAGTCAGACATTCTGCAGCTAGCTAGACATTTTGCAGCCATATATACTGAAGGCAATTATCCAGCAACCACTTGTTCAACAGAAAATTGATCCTACACACCTATTTCAACAAGAAAAATCAAATGGATTATTAAGACTGAATAATCAATGATTTTCAAAGGAGGAGAAAGAATATCAAAACCACAAAAATTAAAGGAAAGGTAAAGTTAAAGTTGTGAAATTATTATGATGATAGAATATGAAAGTTATAGTATATTTAATTCATGTATGATTCAAAAATTTGTTTTGATTATTCGTGTTGATCATGCCTATTAAACCTATCATAAAAACGTTGGACAAAATCCCTTCCATTCCACCATTTCAAATCATCATTTAAAACTTAACGGTTAAGTACTGAAGTGACCTATTCGGTCACGTCACTAGCCGAAGTATTCAGTGATGATTTTGAATTTCTCATGAGATGTCTTCCATGGTATTTTCTTCCATGATGGCTCTAAAACTCATTAATTCATGTGAATCACCCTCACCATATTTCACTCATTCTATAACCTCTTCATGTCATCCTTCCGTAGCTAATTCCTACTGCATAAACAGAGAAGGCACCTTTGAGGTAAAAACAACTCTTTAACAACCATTTTCACTGTGGATAGAAGAGCAGTAAATTGAAGGTTGATAAGGGAAGCCATGGGTCTCATAGTAAGGTCCGAACCAGTCGGAACCAAATACTTAGAGAGTTACCCACAGATTAGAGAAATGCTACAGCAGGTCGGGTGGTTACCGTTTTTGGAAAAATTCAATGGATTTCATAAAGAGGTAACTAAGACATTTGCACAGTCCTTCAATGGAGCAGAAGTTGAAATAGGAGATGTTAAATTCACTATTACAGAATATTTCATTGCAGAAGTAGCGGAATTACCTAGGCAAGGTGAACGATGGTTCAAAAATAGGTAATTTCATAATGAGGCATGAAGGAAAATGCTCAAAACACTAGGTATGGATATTTCTATTTTTAAGAAGGGCATTCCTAGCTCAGCACTGAAGAATAAATGGCGGAATATGTTGGTCATTCTGCAAAAATTTATAACTTGTGAGGGAAGGTTTGGTACCCTTTATGTTTATCATATTCGGTTAATGATGCATTTCTTAGATGAAGAAATCAATTTACCTTTTTTCCTACTTCATAGTCTGAAAAGAATGGCCTCTAATGTTCAAAATAGGGTTCAATTCCTGGAAACCACTTTGTACCACCATGGCCTAGTTAAAATCCTAATTGAACATCATTTGAGAAAGGTGGGAGACAATTGGGATGAGTTACTAGTAAGGAATCACTTTGAAGAACCCAAGGAATCTCGATCTGAAGGAAAACTTATAAGAAGAAGCAGGAGAAGTAAAATTTTCAAATCTGTTGAAACTAAAATTGGTAAGTCCATACAAGAGGACAATGAGGAGATAATTTCTGAGAAATTGGCTGAAATTAGGAAACAACTTAAAAAGGAGAAGATAATAAGAAGGTATGCCAAGGAGAGAGGTGAAGGACCATCTCAACCAAGACGAAGCCATAGACTTAGAGGTATATTGAAGAAAACACGGGTTAGACAAACGGGAATCATAAACATTGAGGATGAAGAGACACCAACTACTATATCACTTGAGCACCAGTATGAAGAGGATATTGATGAAGAAACTCCAGAGATAGACCCAACACAACAACAAATCTATAATTATGTTGATTCATTGGAAAAGAGAGCCTCAGAAAGTAGAGGAAGAACTCCTAGCCCATCAGAATCTGCAATTGATGTACTAAGAAGAGAAAAATATGAGTTAGAAGTACTCAATAGGCACATAAAGAATGAAAATGAAATTTTGAGGGAGCAGGTTAAGATGAAAAGTGATATGAATACAAATCTCTCTCTGCAAATGGAAAAGTTGTACAAGGCTAGTGAGAAATTGAAGAAGATAAACAAAAAGTTGAGCAGGGCACTTATAAATTTGAGATTAAAGTTGGTCATAAGGAAGCCTAGGAGGCCATTGAATATCAGGAAAAGAAGAAGAAGGAGCTTAGATGTCCTAGAAGAAGTCTCAAAATACATGAATTGATTGCATGAGGACATGCAAAAACTTTGCAGTGGGGGTATGTTGAGCCCCAAAGATGTCCTTTTCTTTCACCAAATTTCACTTCATTTCATTTGTCCCTTATCAATTATAGGCTTAAATGATTAATAGGATTAATTAAAGTCACTTTAGGAATGTATACAATGACTGACTTGCGATATTTTCATGGTTTTGTTGTTGTAGTAATTTTTTACTAGACTTAGCTACAGAATGCGACCATTCTGTAGCTAGTCGCCTATTTCGTAGCTATCTTCGTGTTCCCACAGGTTACAGGTGTCACTTCAAAGAAAAATGCATATTGTTGAATTCCACAACACTCCCCCATCATTTCTTTCTCTCTACGAAGTCTGAGAAAGAATGTATAGGTGGTTATGCACGTGGAAGAGATCAAAACTAAGAAGCAGATTCCTACCAGGATAGGGACTCTACAGATGTCTCCAGCGAGAGTACAAGGCTTCCACAAGAGTTATAATTTTATTTTAATTGGGAAATAAACTTATCCCTATTTCCTCTCAGGGTTAGTTATATATTTCTTTTATAATAATGACTCAGGAGAACGAGAGACAGTTAGCTAGATTGATGTTTTATTGTTAGATCTCAAAAGTCCGTAATACTCTGTTTCTGATGAATTTTCCCTTTAATGAAAGACATTCAAGTTAATTGCATAATATAAGGAAATATTGAGGAGATTTGTATGCTAATCCAGTGGTAGAGGGCCCCTACTGCGCGAGAAGCTCTGTGTATATTGTTTAGATAAGTAACTCTAGCCTTGTTTCATTTCTAATTTAAATATTTTTATGAATTTTATGTTTTTATGCTCATTCACATCAAATGTTACAGCTAGTCTTGTTCTTACGAATTGTTCCAAAATATCACTAAAAATGAATGAGATATAGCTGTATTATTTTATAAATTAGTTGCATTTTAGTTTAATTGTAAAACTCTGGAGTTTAATGGCACTCTAGTTCAATGCTGTTCACTGTATTTCAAGTTTGATTGATTGCATTCTTGTTTAGTTATGTCTAATGATTTTCAAGTTTCATTAGTTAGTTGTATGCTAGTTCTTTCCCATTAGACTTCAAGGCCTTCATTATTTACAAACTAATATTGTTTTTAATCTCTTCCAACACATCATCATGTGGATAGGAATTAGTGATATCAGTTCAAGGCCTTGACTGTTCTGCAATCTCTTATAATTTCACAAATTGCCTCTTTTCCAAAACTATTCCAAAAGATTTCTAACTTTCGAATGAGGCTTAGTAGTGACAATTCGAGTTGCAGAATGGATTAATTTCAGTGTTATAGGTTAATTTAGAGTAGATTTCCTCACTATGTTGCAGATTATCTTTTCCAATTGTGTTCCAACAAATTTCTAGCCATGGATGATATTTTCACTGTGATATTGTAGATTGTTGTTTACTTAGAAGAACCTCATTGCATTAAACTTATCCTTTTCTCAAGTTATTCCAACATATTTCTAATGAATGAATTGGACTGAGTTCATGTTATGAGTTATTGAATTCATGTTATGAGTTATTTTTCTTATTAAAGTTTTTCATTTTCTGTTCTCAAGTGCCATACATAGTTTAGAATAGGTTTTTCTCTGTTTTAGTGTGACAAACAACTTCTCTTTACCAACACTTAGTTCTTTTCCTCTTAGAATAAAAAAAAAAACCAAAAACATTGGAAAAACACTAAACACAACGTAGTGGGAAACAGATACCTAGGCACATATAGTGCACTTCACTTCAACAGTTTACTAGCCCTGGTTGATAATTTATGATATCAATTTAGGAACATTAAGTTGAGCAGACAATCAAGTTAAGTTAAGGTTAAGGTTAAGGTTATAGTTAATGTTAAGGTTAAGGGAAAAGTTAAGGTTAAGGTGAAGGTTAAGGATAAAGTTAAAGTTAAGGTTAAGATTAGGGTTAGGTTATAGTGAAGGTCAAGTTTATGTTTAAGGTTAAGGTTAAGGGTAAATTTAAGGTCAAGATTAGGGTTTGGTTATAGTTATGGTTAAGGTAAGGTTAAGGTTAAATTCAAGGTTAAGGTTAAGGTTACAAGTTTAGTAAGGTTAAGGTTAGGTGAAGGTTAAGGGTGAAGGTTTAGGATACGGGTCTTAACCTTAACCTTGCCCTTAACCTTCACCCTTAAACTTAGCCTTAACCTTCACCATAACCTAACCCTAACCTTGAACTTAACTATAACCTAACCTTAATCTTAAACTTGACCTTAATTATAACCTTAACCTTAACCTGACTAAACCCATTACCTTAACCTTACCCTTACCATAACCTTAACCTTAAGGTTAGGATTAAGGTTAACGTTAAGGAGAGGGTTAAGCGTAAGCTTAAGGTTAAGGTTGGGTTAAGGTTAAGATTAGGTTAAAGTTAAATTCAAGGTCAAGGTTAAGGTTAGGGGAAGGTTAAGGTTAAGGCTAGGGTAAGGTTAATGTTAAAGTCAAGGTTGAGGGTAAAGTTAAGGTTAATGTTAAGGGTTATGTCAAGGTTAGGGTTAAGTTAATGTTAAGGTTACGTTTAGGTTAAGGTTAAAGTTTAAGGTTAGTTTAAGGTTAAGGTTAAGGTAAGGTTAAGTTAAGGTTAAAGTTAAGATTAAGGTTAAGGTTAAGGTTATGGGTAAGATGTGGTTAAGGGTTAAGCTTAAGCTTAACGTGACCTTAACCTTAAATTTACCCTTAACCTACACTTAACCTTAACCTAACCTTCAAATTAACCTTGATTTTAACCTTAACCTTAACCTAACCTTAAACCTAATCTTAACCTTAACTTTCCCATAAGCATAACCTTAACTTTGACTTTACCCTTAACCTAACCTTAAGGGTTTCATAACGTTATGGTTAAGGTTAAGGTTACAGGTTTAGTTAGGTGAAGGTTATAGTTAAGTTGAAGGTTAAGGTTAAGGTTAACGTTATATTAACCTTAACCTTAACCTTATCTTAACCTTAATCTAACCTTAACCTTAACTTTACCCTTTACATTACCTTAACCATAACCTTAACCTTGACCTTAAATATAACGTAACCCTAACCTTGACCAAACCATTAACCTTAACCTTGACCTTAACTTTACCCTTAACCTTAACCTAAACTATAACCTAACCCTAACCTTAACCCTAAAATTAACCCTAACCTTAACCTTAACCTTAACCTTCGCATAACCTTAACCTTTACCTAACCTTAACCTTAACCTGACTAAAACCTTAACCTTAACCTTAACCTTAACATTAATTTTAACCTTAACTTTCCCCTAACCTTAACCCTAACCTAAACCTTAACCTGAACCTGAACCTAACCTTAACCATAACCTTAACCTTAACTTTACCCTTAACCTAACCTTAACCTTACCCTAACCATACTAAACCCGTAACCTTAACCTGAACCTTAACTTTACCGTTAACCTAACCTTACCCTTAACCTAACCTTACCCTTAACCTTAACCTTAACCTGACTAAACCCACAACCTTAGCCTTAACCTTAACCTTAACTTGACCTTAACTATAGCGTAACCCTAACCTTGAGGAAACCCTTAAACTTAACCTTAACGTGAACCTTTACCCCAACCTTACCCTAACCTTAACCTTAACTGTAACCTAAGGGTTTGGTCAAGGTTAAGGTTAGGTTATAGTTAAGGTCAGGTTGAGGTTAAGGTTAAGTGCTTGGTCAAGGTTATGATTAGGTTATAGCTAAAGTTAAGATTAAGGTTAAGGGTAAAGATAATGTTATGGTTAAGGTTAAGGTTAGGGTTAGGTTATATTTAAGTTTAATATTAGGTTAAGGGTAAAGTTAAGGTTAAGGTTAGGGGAAGGTTTTTTGTTAATATTAAGGTTAAGGTTAAGGTTATGTTAAGGTTAGGTTAGATTAAGGTTAAGGTTAAGGTTAATGGTTTGGTCAAGGTTAGGGTTAGGGTTAGGTTAAGGTTAAGGTTAGGTTAAGGGTAAAGTCAGGTTTAAGGTTATGGTTAAGGTTAAGGGTAAGATAACGTTAAGGTTAAGGGGGTAAGGTTAAGGTTAAGGTTATGGTTAGGTGAAGGTGAAGGTTATGGTTAGGTCAAAGATAAGGTTAATGTTAAATTAAGGTTAAGCTTAAGCTTAAGCTTGAGATTAGGTTAAGGGTAAAGTATAACCTTAACGTTAACCTTATGTTTAACCTTAACCTTCCCCTAATGTAAACGTTAACCTATCCTTAACCTTAACCTTAACCTAACCTTAACCATAACCTTAACCTTAACTTTACCCTTAACTAACCTTAACCTTACCCTAACCATAACCTTAAATTTACCTTTAACGTAATATTAACCCTAACCTAACCTTAACTTTGACTATACCCTTAATCTAACCTTAACTTTACCTAAACATTTACCTAACCTTAACATTAACCATAACCATAACCTTAAGCTTAACCTTAACCTAACCTTAACCTTTAACTTAAGTATAACCTAACCCTAACCTTGACCAAACCCTTAACCTTAACCTTAACCTGACTAAACCCGTAACCTTAACCTTAACCTTACCGTTAACATTAACTTATCCTTAACCTTAACCCTAATGATAATATTAACCTTAGGTTAAGGTTAAGGTTAAGGGTAAGGTTAGGGTTAAGGGTAAAGGTTAATTTTAAGGTTACAGGTTTAGTCAGGTTAAGGTTAAGGTTAAGGGTTTGGTCAAGGTTATGTTTAGGTTATAGTTAAATTCAAGGTTAAGGTTATGGTTAAGGTTAAGGTTATGGTTATGGTTAAGGTTGGGTTAAGGTTAAGGTCAAGGTTAAGGTTAAGTTTAGGTTAAGGTTAAGGGTGAAGGTTAAGTTCAAGGTTAAGGTTATGGTTATGGTTAAGTTTAGTTTAAGGTTTAGGTTAAGGCTAAGGTTAATGCTAGATTATAGTGACGGTAATGGTTAAGACCTGTAACCTTATCCTTGACCTTAACCTTACTATCCCGGTAACCTTAACCTTAACCTCAACCTTAACCTTAACCTTAACTATAACCTAACCTTAACCTTAACAAAAACCTAACCTTAACCCTAACCCTAATCCTAACCTTAACCTTAACTTTACCCTTAACCTAACCTTAGCCTTAAATATACCCTTAACCTAATCTTAACCTTAGCCTAAGCTTAACCTTACCCTAAACCTTGACCTTAACCTTAACTTAACCTAACCTTAACCTTAACCTTAACTATAACCTAACACTGACCTTGACCAAACCCTTAACCTTAACCTTATCGTAACCTTATCGTAACCTTAACCATAACCTTAACCTAACTATAACTTTATCCTTAACCTTAACCTTGACCTTAACTATAACCTAACCCTAACCTTGACCAAACCCTTAACCTTAACCTGACTAAACCTAAAACCTTAACCTCAACCTTAACCTTAACCTTGCCCCCTTAACCTTAATCTTAACTTAATCTTAACCTTAACTAAAACCTAACCCTAACCTTAACCAAACCCTTAACCTTAACCTTAACCATAACCCTAACCTTAACCTAACCTTAACCTTAACCTTAATGTTAACCTAACTTTAACCTTAACCTAACCTTAACCTTAACCTTAATATAACTATAACCTTACCCTTAACCTTAACCTTGACATTAACTATAACCTATCCCTAACCTTCACCTTAACTTTAACCTTAACCTTAACCTAACCTTAACCCTAAATTTACCTTAACCTTGACTTTACCCTTAAACTAACATTAACCTTAACCTAACCCTTAACCTTGACCAAACATTTAACCTTAACCTTAACCTTCACTTTACCCTTAACCTAATATTAACCTTAACTTAACCTTAACCTTGACTTTACCTTTAACATAACCTTAACCTTGACCTTAACCTGAGGTTAAGATTATGGTTAAGGTTAACGTTAAGGGTAAGGTTAGGGTTAATGTTAGGGTAAGGTTAATGGTTAGGCTGAGGTTAAGGTTAGGTTAGGTTAAAGTTAAGGTTAAGGTCAAGGTTAAGGTTAAGGTTAGGTTAAGCTGAAGGTTAGGTTAAGGTTAAGGTTAAGGTGAAGGGTAAAGCTAAGGTTATGGTTAAGTTTAAGGTTAGGGTTAGGTTATAGTTAAGGTTAAGGTTAGGTTAAGGGTATGATAATATTAAGGTTAAGGTTAGGTTATAGTGAAGGTTAAGGTTAATATAATATTAAGGTTAAGGTTAAGGTTAGGTTATAGTTAAGGTCAAGATTAAGCTTAGGTTATAGTGCAGGCTAAGGTCAAGACAAGGTTAATGTTAAGGTTATGGTTAAGGTTAAGGTTAACATTAGGTAAAGGTAAAGGTAAAGGTTAATGTTAAGGTTTTGGTCAAGGTTAGTGTTAGGTTATAGTTAAGGTTACGGGTTTATTGAGGTTAAGGTTAAGGTTAAGGGTAAAGTTAGGTTAAGGGTAAAGATGAGGTTAAGGGTAAAGTCAAGGGTTTAGTCAGTCAGGTTAAGGTTAAGGTCAAGGGTTTAGTTAATGTTAGGGTTAGGTTCAAGTTATGGGTTTAGTTATGTTAAGGTTAGTTTTAAGGTTAAGGTTATGGTTAAGGTTAAGGTTAAGGGTAAATTCAAGGTTAAGGTTAAGGATAAGGTTAGGTTAAGGGTAAACGTAAGGTAAAGGTTAAGGTTTGGCCAAGGTTAGGGTTAGGTTATAGTTAATTTTAAGATAAGGTTAAGGTTAAGGTTAAGGTTATGGTTAAGGTTAGGTTAAGTTAAGGTTAAGGTGAAGGTTTGGTCAAGGTTAGGGTTAGGTTATAGTTAAATTTAAGGTTAAGGTCAAGGTTAAGGGTAAGGTTAAGGTTAGGTTAAGGTTAAGATTAGGTTAAGGGTAAAGTTAAGGATATGGTTAGGGTAAGGATAGGGTTAAGGTTAAGGAAAGGTTA
Organism: Pinus albicaulis; assembly: GCA_034641835.2. Taxonomy (NCBI): domain Eukaryota; kingdom Viridiplantae; phylum Streptophyta; class Pinopsida; order Pinales; family Pinaceae; genus Pinus; species Pinus albicaulis. The sequence goes on along the minus strand of MU968411.1, from coordinate 11,429,789 downwards.
AGCTTAAGTTCATGTTAAGGGTAAAGTGAAGGTTAAGGTTTGGTTAAGGGTAAAAGTTTGGTCAAGGTTAGGGTTTGGTTATAGTTAAGGTCAGGTTAAGGTTAAGGTTAAGGGTTTGGTCAAGGTTAGGGTTAGTTTATAGTTAAGGTGAAGGTTAAGGTTAGGGAAAGGTTAATGTTAAGGTTAAAGTTAAGGGTTTGGTCAAGGTTAGGGTTAGGTTATAGTTAAGGTTAAGGTTAGGTTAAGGTTAAGGATAAGGTTACGATTTTAGACAAGTTAATGTTAAGGTTAAGGTTAGGTTAAGGTTAAGGTTAAGGTTAAGCTTACTGTTATGGTTAAGGTTAATATTAGGTTAAGGTTAAGGTTAAGGTTAAGGTTAAGGTTAGGATAAGGTTAAGGTAAATTTTAAGGTTAGGTTAAGGTTAAGGGTAAGGTTAAGGTTATGCTAAGGTAGAATTTAAGGTTAAGTTAGGTTAAGGTTAGATTAAGGGGATAGCATACCTCAAGTCCTACGCTATTGTTGTCAAAGTAGAAGGGATGCTTCCCGTTCCTAGCTTGACAGATCACAATCCTTACGCTCACTGCATCCAGACACCTATACACATGCAGAGAAGAAACAACGGCATACAACGTAATAATTCAAACAAGTAACTATCAATCGGTAAAAAAAGATTGAATAAAATTGCATTACAAAGATAAGAAATACAATAGTGGAACTAATAACATAGTTGAGCATATATTAAAATATGAAAGAAATATTACAACTGAGTTCTGACGTCACGTTCTTCCTTTGGTAGGGCTTCCAGCGGAGCATATCTCACAGAGCTTGTTGGGAATTTAGACAAGACTATATCTCTTATGAGGTTCTCCTTAGCTCTTCTTTCAATAGTCGCTCAGCTATAGTTTTCTTCCCAAATGTTCAGCTAGGTTGCAAATAGAGAGGGCAGGCTTTTATAGAGGGAGAAGGAGATGTCAGGCTCCCTATAATCATGGGGGAGAGTCCTATCTCTCAGGAATGTTCCATGAGAGGTGGAAAACCTCTTCCTAAACAAGGATATCTGAAGCCAAACAACTCAACCTCTTTTTCATGATTCATTTCGAGGTGGTTAAAGGAAACTTCCACCTCAATTTGTTAAAAAACATTCCAAGACAGGTTGGTGCGAGTACAACATAGGGACATAGCACTAGCTGGTGGGCCCAATAGTGTATATTTTCCCCATTGGCGTGAGGGATGAACTGGCTACTCGCGCTAATGCCAAAACATGGTTTTTTGGGGCCTTTCTGAGGAAATGTTCTCAAGCAAAATTCTTTCCCTTATGTAAAACGATGCCATCAAGGTGTTTCCAGGACATTTTACTATTCACAGGTCATGAGAATAGTCCTCCAATGTACGTTACAAGGGATTACAGGGACGGTGACAAAATTTTGTGTAAAATAAGCCCCCTAAAGCATCAACTCCGAGAGAGAGGGAGGGGTGAAATTCTTTAAGAGAACACATTCAGCTGAAAACACTATCGTCGGAAGACCTGCGAATACAAATACAACTGATATCTCTGATACATGATATGTGGTATGGGCGCAACCATCCATAATAAAGTGTAAAAAACTAAGATCCAAGGTATGGACGCATCCATCTAGTAAAATAAGGATCAACAAGTAGACTCAGGTATGGTCGCAGCCATCCAATAAAAAGAGTCATGTAATAGGTCATAATAATCCAAAAATAACTCACAACCTATATTTCATCAGACAAAATCCAGGGTCTTGCATTCCATCTCCACTCGATAAAAGTACAAGTTCGAGCATGCGAATATGTAAGCTGAAGTTGAACGTGCAAGAACATTGTCTGATCACCAGCCACTGATGAAAACTGTTAACATACGCGAGAGAAACCACCAATAATGACAATGGCTCTCAAGGTACAAGAGGTACAATCCACGAAATGTGAATAGGAATCTAGCGTCAAGCACCCGCAGAATCATCCGATCGAAGGCCAATAATGAAAACCTTGTGTCAAATGAAAATAACCTACCATTGAGGCATGCAAGCTCCAAGGTACCTAAAAGGAGTCTCTAGATCAATTTCCTAGATAATGAGCTGAAGTCGACATGAAGTGATCTTGATTGAAGGTGGGCCATAATTTTTCCCACATCATCGACACGAGACATAGGAACATGATGTTTATGAATCAAGACCAATAGAGAATCAGAGGGAGGTTGAAAACTGCAAAGGCCAACTTCTCTTGAACATATCGACGGCACGACACTGGATTTGGAAATATTTAACATCAAGGGATTTGAGGTCATGGTGACGTGGAAAAGAGAAGATAGGCAGTTAAAAGAGATTACCTCAAGCCATGAAGGCAAGAAGATAACGAGATGAGATGTCCCCAACCAGACACGAATGCAGACAAGTGCCATGTTCAAGAGCGACATGCTGCCGATACGACTATGATTTTGGTTACATTTTCCCCCATCATTTCTTACGATTACCCCAGTTATTTTTAGAAATAATCATGAAGGGGATATCATCTTCTTGCAATGTAAGTTTTTTTTCGAACAAATCCAACCTAGTACATTTTACGAGCCCTAGGAAGGAGAAAATCGAATAACGTCATGGTGACGAAATCCGATGTCATGAGGGTTTAATGAGTATGACAAAGGAAGAACTAAAAATCTTTTCATGTTTAGAGAGTTTGAAAAGAAGGCAGAAAATAAAACTCCAGCAGTCCCTTTTCGTAGGTAGTATCACAGATCCTAAAAGATAGAAAACTATGTCTGAGAGAACCTCTTAGTCGCGATAGGCTAAGGTAATCCTTTTTCATAAATAATCCATCCTAGCTTGAAAAAGGGTTAAACGTATACTGGGTAGATACCGTTTCAAAACCATTTAACAAGTTCAAAATGACAAGAGTCTCGACAACCTTTTCAATTTTTAAGAGTCAGAAAAGAGCTGAAAGTTGACTCCTCCTGGAGGAACGAGTAGTATAAAGGGTAGCAACTGGTTCCGATAATGGTGGAACTTTTTAGAACAAGTAAAGGTCAAGAGGCTGGCTACCAAGACCACTCATCGCAGTAGTTCCTCAGGAACGGGTAAAACAACCAAGTGAAGGTATATGATCGGCCAAGTAGATGGTAACGATGGAATGAGAAAACCAAGGTTCATCTAGCAAAAAAGGCTGAAAAATGGCAATCACGAGAGGTAAAATGAGAATGGTTTCATTTTTACACAAGCTTGAAATTAGGAAACTCTGCTTGAAATTGGTTTCATTTTTACACAAGATTGAAACAAAGATAAACTATGCTTGAAACCAATTTCATTTTTACACAAGCTTGAAATGGAAACAAACTACGCTTGAAAAAATTAAGCATGCCCCTAGCATGGTGACTCAATTAGAGGTACATGCCCCCCAAGCTTCAGTCCATATGAAAGCCAAATGGAGTGAAGGTTCAAAGTACGAGATCAAGAGAAAGACTCGACTGGGATTTTACAAGATCTAATCAAAGACTCGAATTGAACAAGAATGAATTTCATTATTTTAACGAGGTTGACACATTAAAAGAACTATCCTCTTGACACCTTGTTTCATTTTTTAAGGAGCTTGACACACGAAAAAAAACCCTGCTCTGACAATAACTCATAATGATGAATAAGAAGTCACGGCTTCCAAGATTTTCGCATCGTATGGGAGTACAACATCTTGGAAATCAGGACCCAATGCCCCCAACACACTATGCACAACGGCAGTATCACTGATTGCAAGCACGGGGTAGGTAGCCACATAATTAACCTGTGGTGGGGAGTAACAACCGATGGATAAAGACCTGGAAGGGATGATGGTGGACCAGATGTCATGCCAAGACCAAAGAATGAAAGTTGATCAATGGTCACGATTTGACCTTTGTGTGGAAAGTAGATCACATGAAAGAGGGAAGAGAGAACTAACACCATGACATAATTATAGTCAACCCCCAAGAGTAAATTGAAATCTAAGGGGCATGGAACAACCATCACGTCTATATGGACGGTTTTCCCTCCCAAAGTAATAGGCAACTTCGGAGGGATCCATAACAGTTGACTGGTTCCTCTGTTAAAAGCCAACAAATTCTGGGCAACAGGCATAAGCGGTGAAGAACCAAAATCTTTCCAAGTAGTTGAAGATAGAATACTAACAGATGCACCTTCATCTATAATAGTGCTAGGTACAACCAGATCAAAGGTTTGTATCGTGATCTCAAAAGGCACATAATATGGAAGGTGGTATCTGGCAAATCGACTCCAATCAAAGGAAGAAACCAAACTACTTGGGGCGATACCATTGAACTAAGATGATTGTCCCCCAGTGTTACTAGAGCAAGAGGAGCATCCTCTGAGACGTCCATCATGGGATTAGGAGGAGCAGTTTCTTGGAATACAGGGATAGAAGAATCTTTCTCCAAGTCCAAAGAATCTGAAGAAACAAGAAGAACATGGGGGGGATTAGACCGAATCTCAATGGAAAAGACCTGATGCACCACAAATGGGGTCAGATCAACTGATTCCTTGGCCAATGGTTGGTTAGGAACAGATTCCTGAACTTGAATTTCCGGGGGAGCAGGATCAAGCAAGGATGACGCTTGACCGATCATGGAATCAACTAGTGAAGGACTCGAGGAAAGCTTCTGGTAACCAGTCGGAAGGCAGGGTGTAGAAACAGTGGATTTTTCCAACACTCTCTTGGCTTCATCTATATACAGAAAAAGGTGAATGGATGATGCCTTTCACACAACTTACAGGGATTGGTAATCTTGCCCTGTTTTTTATGAGCCTTATCAGAACTAGTCAAAGATGTGCTAGCAGTATGACTTCTAGAAGACAACGGCGGGGGGCCGTCGAACCATGCTTCAAGTACCTTGGGAATAACAGGGTAGTCTCGAAGCAAATGGTTACCCTTATAGAGTATGCAAGGGAATTTGACCTTTCATGGAAGTTCAGATAGTTCTGCAATGGATGGTTTCCTAAGTGCAGTAGTTGTAGTTTTAGTCTCTCATTTATCTGACTTCTTCTTCTTGGTCTTTTTCTTCTTCTTCTTAGCCACCTGGTTACTAGAATCCAAACTTTCACCAGGCAAAGTAGAAGAGGAGGACGAGGAAATAGGCGAAGAAGGGGAGAGGTCCACCTTAGAAGTAACATGACATTGTTCAGGCAGAGGAGATGGTTGTACGATGGACAGAACCCTCGAGACCACCGAGGTCGAAAATAACCATACAAGAAATCCAACAGTTAAATCAGGCAGGGACAACGTTGCCATATGAGGAGCACCAACATTCCCAAAATCAGGAAAAGAACTAGGATTAGTTAGTGAACATATGAGTTAGTGAACTCTGGAAACGTTGCCATCGGAAACAACTCAAAACAACACCCTAAGGAAACTAACTTTAACCAAGAATATTTCGTAGGTAGCTAATTTTTTAAAAAATTGAAACAAAACTCTATTGTTTCATATTTTAAGAGTCGAGAAACAGGCAAAAAGTGACTCTATCTCTTTTAGTTTTAAGCGAGTGCGAAATGACAAGTGCTCGATGATCTTTTCAAATTTATGGAGTCAGTAAAGATCGAAAATGACTGTCTTGATGACATCCACTGCAATGCTTGATGTGAGCTAATGAAACTGAAAAAACTCTTCCCTAGAATTATATAATGCTAGAAATTCAAAATATTTTCCAATTTTCAATATGCTAATCAAGAATGCGAAAGAATTTTTTTGTGTTTTTCAATATATCAGAGAAAGTGCACTAAATGATATGAAAAATAAATCAAAAAACTGATTTTGAGAATGGTGAAGTGAGAGCTAAAACAAAACAATTTCTCTCAACTGAAAACAAGCAAGGCAAGACTCAAACTAGTGACGAAATCCTTCAAATCAAAGGAAAATCTCAAAAGAGACCCAAACAAGCTGTGTAATCTAGGCTTGGAGAGACAAGAGTAAAACTGAACGAAAGAGAAGACAATAACTCAATTAATGCAATCACTCAAATGGATCCAAGAATCTTAATGCAAAGAAGCAGAAACGAAGTTGACTGGGAAACCAAGGACTCGAAACACCCATGAGAGGCTCAGCAGGCTAAAGCACCTAGAAAACCTAGGGCTGAAAATAAAAACTAACAGAAAAGGGAAAAAAATTGAAGGAAAAGGGTTGATATCAATAAAAAATGACTCTAAAGCACTCAACAAGTTAGAAAAAACAACCCAGGGTCAAAGCTCAAGCTCAAAAACTCCAAAACCAAGCAAACCACAAACCCTACCAGGGTTGGCACACTTGTCTCGCTGTAATATGTGCCAAACAAGGAATGGCACGGTTAATGAACTAGCAACTCGCGGCCATTGGCATGAATTTCAGGCAGGAAAACATGCCAAGAAGGTTTACTTAGATAAAAAGGAAAAAAGAACAAATAGAGAGAGGTTTGATCTCCAGGGGGCTGAACAGGGGTTTCAAACCAAGCAAGATGAACCAGGAAGGAAAACTAGACAAACAAGAAGCCAAAACACAACCCAATGGGAGAGGGACTAACTCACACTGTTCCCCAGTGGATTTTCCAATTTGTTGGAGAGGTAAGTCCCCTCTACAAACAGAGGCGATCCCACTAGCCTTAGAGTGGGTCTAGCAACAAACAAAACATGCTATGATATCAATTCCTAGTTACAAAAGACAAATCTACGTTAGATAGCCTACCTCAAGTCCTACGCTGTTGTTGTCGAAGAAGAAGTGCTCCTTCCCATTCCTAGCTTAACAGATCACAATCCTTACACTCACCACATCCAAACACCTGTACACATGCAGAGAAGAAACAACGACATACAACTTAATAATTCAAACATGTAACTATCAATCGGTGGGAAAATATTGAATCAAATTGCATTACAAAGATAAGCAATACAATAGTGGAACCAATAACATAGTCGATCATATTTTAAAATGTGAAAGAAAGATTACAGATGAGTTCCAATGTCATGTTCTTCCTTTGGCAGGGCTTCCAGTGGAACGTGTCTCACAAAGCTTGTCGGGAATTTAGACAAGTCTCTCTCCCTTACAGGGTTCTCCTTAGCTAAGCTTTTAATAGTCGCTCTATGTTTTTCTTCCCAAATGTTCAGCTAGGTTGAAAATAGATAGGGCAGGATTTTATAGAGGGAGAAGGAGAGGTTAGGCTCCCTATAATCATGGGGGAGAGTCCTATCTCTCAGGAAGGTTCCATGAGAGGTGGAAAACCTCTTCCTAAACAAGGAGATCCGAAGCCAAATAGCCCAACCTCTTTTTCATGATTCATTACCTAGATGGTTAAAGGAAACTTCCACCTCAATTTGTTAAAAAACATTCCAAAACAAGTTGGTGTGGGTACAACATAGGGACAGAGCGCTAGCTGGCATGCCCACTAGTGTAAATTTTCCCCATTGGCGCGAGGGATGAACTCGCTACTTGCGTTAATGCCAAAACCATGTTTCTAGGGATTTTCTAAGGAAATGTTCTCAAGGATAATTCTTTCCCTTATGCAAAAGGATGCCATCAAGGTGTTTTCAAGAAATTTTACTGTTCACAGATCACGGGAATAGTCCTCACATGTACAGGACGAGGGATTGCAAGGACAGTGAAAAATTGTTGTGTAACAAAGGGTAAGGGTTTGGTCAAGGTTAGGGTTAGGTTATAGTTAAGATCAGGTTAAGGTTAAGGTTATGGTTAGGTTAAGGTTAAGGTTAGTTTAAGGTTAAGTATAAGGGTAAAGATAAGGCTATGGTTAAGGTTATATTTAGGGTTAGGTTATAGTTAAGGCTAAGATTAAGGTTAAGGTTAGGTTAAGGGTAAATTTAAGGTTAAGGTTAAGGTTTGGTAAGGTTAAGGTTAAGGTGAAGGTTAAGGGTAACGTTAAGGGTAAGGTCAAGGTTAAGGTTACGTTTAGGTTAAGGCTAGGTTAAGGTTAAGGGTTTGGGATGGTTAAGGTTAAGGTTAAGGGTTTGGTCAAGGTTAGGGTTAGGTTATAGTTAAGGTTATGGTTAAGATAAGGTTAAGATAAAGTTAAGGGTACGGGTTTATTAAGGTTAAATTTCATTTTAGGGTCAAGGTCAAGGTAAGGTTAAGGGTAAAGTTTAGCTTAACCTTGACCTTGTTCTTAACTTTAACCTTAACCTTGACCTTGACCTTAACCTTAGCCTTAACCTAAACTTAAGCTTAACTTTAACCTTAACCTTAACCTTACCTTGACCTTAACCTTAACCTAAACTTAAACTTAATAATAACCTTAACCTTGACCTTAACATAACCATTAACCTGAACGTTAACCTTTACTTAATGTTAACCTTAACCTTAACCATAATCTTAACCTTAGCCTTATCCTTAACCTTAACCTTGACTTTACCCTTAACGTAACCTTAAGCTTCACCTTAACCTTAACCTTAACCCGACTAAACTTTTATCCTTAACCTTACCCTTAACTATAATCTAACCCTAACCTTGACCAAACCCTTAACCTTAACCTTAACTTTAAACTTAACCTTCCCCTAACCTTAACCCTAACCTTAAGCTTAACTTTACCCTTAACCTAACCGTAACCTTAACTTGAACCTTAACCTAATCTTAACCTTAATATAACCTTAACCTTACCCTTAACCTTGACCTTAACCTTAACTTAAACGAAACCTTAACTATAACCTAACCCTAACCTTCACCAAACCCTTAACCTTAATCTTATCTTAACCATAGCTTAACCTTAACCTTAACCTTAACCTAACTATAACCTTACCCTTAACCTTGACCTTAACTATAACCTAACCCTAACCTTGACCAAACCCTTAAAACCAACCTTAACCTAACCCTAACCTTGACCAAACCCTTAAAATTAACCTTAACCTTAACCTTAACCTAATATTAACCTTAACCTAACCTTAACCGTACCCATAACCTAACATTAAACTTGACCAAACCTTAACCTTCCCATAACCTTAGCTTGACCTTAACTATAACCTAACCTTAAACTTGACCAAACCCTTACCGATAACCTTAACCTAAACCTAACCTTAACCTTAACCTTATCCTTATCTTAACCTTAAAATTAACCTTAGCCTTAACCCTAACCTTAAGGTTAAGGTTATGGGTAAGGTAAGGGTTAAGGTTAGGGTTAGGTTATAGTTAAGTTCAAGGTTAAGGTTAGGTTAAGGTTAATGTTACGGGTTTAGTGAGGTTAAGGTTATGGTTATGGGAAGGTTAAGGTTAAGGTTATGGTTATGGGTAAATTCAAGGTTAAGGTTATGGTTATGGGAAGGTTAAGGTTAAGGTTATAGTTAAGGTTAAGGTTGGGTTAAAGTTAAGATAAGGTTAAGGTTATGGTTACGTTAAGGGTAAATTCAAGGTTAAGGATAGGTTAAGGTTAAGGTTAAGGTTAAGTTTAGGTTAATGGTAAATTTATGGTTAAGATTAGGGTTAAGGTTAATGTTAGGTTAAGGTTAAGGTTACGGGTAAGGTTATAGTTAGGTTAAATTTAAGGTTAAGTTTACGTTAAGGTTAAGATTAGGCTAATGTCCTTAACTTTATCCTTAACCTTAACCTAACCTTAACCTTGACCTTGACCTTGACCTTAACCTTAACCTTAACCTTACCTTAACCTAACTTTAACCTTAACCTTCCCATAACCTTAACCTTAACCTTACCTTAACCTAACTTTAACCTTAACCTTCCCATAACCTTAACCTTTACCTAATCTTCCCATAACCATAACCATAACCTTACCTTAACCTAAACTAACCTTAACCTTAACCTTAACCTTACCCTTAACCGTCACCTTAACCTTAACCTTGACTTTACCCTTAACCTAACCTTAACCTTAACTATAACCTAACCGTAACACTAACCTTAACTAAACCTTACTTTACCTTACTTTACCCTTAAGGTTAAGGTAAGGGTAAGGTTAAAGTTAAGGTTAAGGTTAAGGTTAAGGTTAAGATAAGGTTAAGGTTAGGTTAACCTTAACCTTAACCTTAACCTCATTAAACCCAAACTTTACCCTTAAGGTTAAGGTAAGGGTAAGTTTAAAGTTAAGGTTAAGGTTAAGATAAGGTTAAGGTTAGGTTAAGGTTAAGGTTATGGGATTAGTTAGGTTAAGGTTAAAGTTAAGGTTAAGGTTAAGGTCAAGGGTTTGGGAAGGTTAAGGGTAAGATAAGGTTAAGGTTAAGGTTAGGTTAAGGTCAAAGTCAAGGTTAAGGTTAACCTCAAGGTTAAGGTTAGGTTCGGGTTAGGTTATAGTTAAGGTTAGTTTAAGGTCCAAGTTACGGGTTTAGTCAAGTTAAGGTTATGTTAAGGTGAATTTTAAGGTTAAGGTTAAAGGTTATGGTTATGGTTAGGGTTAAGGTTAAACTCAAGGTTAAGGTTAGGTTAAGGTTATGGTCAAGGTTAGGGTTATGTTATAGTTAAGGTCAAGGTTAAGATTAGGTTAAGGTTAAGGTTATAGTTAAGGTCAAGAATAAGGTTAAGTTTATAGCTAAGGTCAAGGTTAAGGTTAAGGTTATGGTTAAGGTTAAGGTTAGGTAAAGTTTAATGTTAAGGGTAGGTTATAGTGAAGGTTAATGTTAAGACCCGTAATCTTAAACCTTAAACTTAACCTAACCTTAAACTTAACCTTATCTTTACCATAACCTTAACCTAACCTTAACCTTAAATTGACCCTTATCCTTACCTTAACCATAACCTTAACCTAAACTTAACCTTAACCTTACCCTTAACCTTATATTAACCTTGCCTTAACAATAAGCTTGAATATAACCTAACCCTAACCTTGAACAAAAAATTAACATTAAACTTAATCTTAACATAAACTTAACCTTAACTAAACCCTTATACTTAACCTTAACCTTAACATTAACATTAACCTTAACCATAACCTTACCCTAACCATAACCCTAACCTTACCCTTAACCTTAACCTTATCCTTACCCTAAACCTTGACCTTGACCTTAACCTCACCTTAACCTTAACCTTAACCTTAACCTAATGCTAACCTTGACCTTGAATTTACCCTTAGCCTAACCTTAGCGTCAACCTTCACCTTAACCTGACTAAAACCATAACCTTAACCTTAACCTAACCTTAACCTTGACCTTAACTATGACGTAACCGTAACTTTGACCAAAGATTAACCTTAACCTTAACTTAACATTAACCTTAATATTAACCTTCCCATAACCTTAACCTTAATCTTAACGATAACCTAACCTTAACTATAACCTAACACTAACCTTGACCAAACCCTTAAACTTAACCTTAATCTTAACCTTAACTTTACCTTTACCTAACCTTAACCTTAACCTAACCCTAACCTTACCCTAACCTTAACCCTAACCATAACCTTAACTTTACCCTTAACCTAACCTTAGCCTTAACCTAACATCAACCATAACCTTAACCTAACCTTATCTTAACCTTACCTTAACAATAACCTTAACCTTGACATTAACTATAACCTAACACTAATAACTAAACCCTTAACCTTAACCTTAACCTTATATTTACCCTTAACCTAAACATAACCTTAATCTTAACCAAACCTTTAACCTTAACCTTAACATGAACCTTAATTTTAATCTTAACCTTAACCTAACTTTAACCTTGACTTTACCCTTAACCTTAACCTTAACCTGACTAAACCAATAACCTTAACATTAACCCTAACCTTAACCTTGACTTTACCCTTAACTTAACCTTAACCTTGACTTTACCTAACCAAAGTTAAGGTTAAGGTTAAGGTTAAGGTAAAGGTTAAGATAAGGTTAAGGTTAGGTTAATGTTAAGGTTAAGGTTACGGGTTTAGTTAGGTTAAGTTTAAGTTCAAGGTTAAGGTTAATGGTTTGGGAAGGTTAAGGTTAAGGGTAAGATAAGGTTAAGGTTAAGGTTAAGGTTAAGGTCAGGTTAATGTCAAGGTCAAGGTTAAGGTTAAGTTTGAGGTTAAGGGTAAATTCAAGGTTAAGGTTAAGGTGAAGGTTAAGGGTAAGGTTAGGTTATAGTTAAGGTTAAGGTTAGGTTAAGGGTAAAGTGAAGTTTCAAGTTAAGGTGAAGCTTAAGAGTAAGGTTAAGGTTAAGGGTTATGCCCTGGCTTTACCCTTAACCTAACCATAACTTTCATTATAACCTAACCATAACATTTACCAAACCCTTAACGTAACCTTAACCTTAACCTTAACCTTCCCATAACCATAACCTTAACCTTAACCTTAAGCTAACCTTAACCTTAACCTTTACCTAACCTTAACGTTGACCTTAACCTTTACATTGACATTAAGGGTAAGATTTGGTCAAGCTTAGGGTTAGGTTATATTTAAGGTTAAGGTTAAGGTTAGGTTAAGGTTAAGTTAAGGTTAAAGTTAAGGGTTTGGTTAAGGCTAAGGTTAAGGTTAAGGTTAAGGTTTAAGGTTAAGGGTAAAGTTAAGGTTAAGGTTAAGGGGTTAAGGTAAGGTTAAGGTAAATTCAAGGTTAAGGTTAAGGTTAAGGGGGTAAGGTTAAGGTTAATGTTAAGGTTAAGGTTAAGGTTAGGTTAAGGTTAAGTTAAGGGTAAAATCAAGGTTAAGCTTAAGGTTAAGGTGAAGGTTAAGGTTATAGTTAAGTTAAGGTTAAGGTTATGGTTATGGTTAAGGGTAAGGATAAGGTTATGGTTAAGGTTACGTTAAGGGTAAATTCAAGGTTAAGGTTAGGATATGCTTAAGATTAATGTTATGGTTAAGATAAGGTTAAGATAAGGTTAAGAGAAAGGTTAAGGTTAAGGTTAGGTTAAGGTTATGGTTAAGGTAAGGTTAAGAGTAAAGTTAAGGTTAAAGTTAGGTTAAGGTCAAGATAAGTTTAAGGGTAAGGTCAAGGTCAAGGTCAAGGTCAAGGTTAAGGTTAAGGTTATGGTTATGGTTATGGGAAGGTTAAGGTTAAGGTTAAGATTAATATTAAGGTTATGGTTAAGGTTAGGGGAAGGTTAAGGTTAATGTTAAGGTTAAGATAATGTTAAGGTTAAGGTTTTTTCAAGGTTAGGGTTAGGTTATGGTTAATGCTAAGTTTAGGTTCAAGGTAAAGTTAAGGTTATGGTTAGGGTAAGGTTAAGGTTAAGGGTAAAGATAAGGTTATGGTTAAGGTTAAAGGTCAAGGTTAAGGTTAAGTTAGGTTAAGGTTAAGGTTAGGTTAAGTTAAGGTTAGGTTAAGGTTAAGGTTAAGTTAAGGTTACAGCTAAGGTTAAGGTTAAGGTTAGGGTTAAGGGGAAGGTTAAGGTTACAGTTAAGGTTGCATTAAGGTGAAAGTTCAGGGTAAGGTTAAGGTTAAGGTTAAGGTCAAGGTAAATGTTAAGGTTATGTTAGGTCAATGTTAAGGTTAAATTTATGGTTATGGGAAGGTTAAGGTTAAGGTTAAGGTAAGTTTAAGGGTAAGGGTTTGGTCAAGGTTAGGTTTAGGTTATAGTTAAGGTCAGGTGAAGGTTAAGGTTAAGGTTAAGTTAAGGTTAAGGTTAGGTTAAGGTTAAGGTTAAGGGTAAAGATAAGGTTATATTTAGGGTTAGGTTATAGTTAAGGTTAAGGTTAGGTTAAGGGTAAAGTTAAGGTTAAGGTGATTGTTAAGGTGAAGGTTAAGGGTAAGGTTAAGTTTAAGGTTACGTTAAGGTTAAATTTAATGGTTTGGTCAAGGTTAGGTTTAGGTTATAGTGAAGGTCAAGGTTAAGGTTATGGTTAAGGTAAGGTTAAGATAAAGTTAAGGATATGTGTTTAATAAGGTTAAATTTCATGTTAAGGTCAAGGATAAGGTAAGGTTAAGGGTAAATTTTAGGTTAACCTTGACCTTGACCTTAAATATAACCTAACCCTAACCTTGACAAAACCCTTAACCTTAACTTTAAATTTAACCGTAAACTTCACCTAATCTTAACCTTAACCTAACCTTCACCTTACCCTTAACCTTAAACTTAACCTTAATTTAACCTAACCTTAACTATTACCTAACCCTAACCTTGACCCAACCCTTAACATTAATCTTATATTAACCTTAACCTAACTATAACCTTAAACTTGACCTTAAATATAACCTAACCCTAAGCTTGACTAAAACCTTAACATTAACCATAACCTAACCCTAACCTTGACCAAACCCTTAACATTAATCTTAACATTAACCTAACCTTAACCTTAACCTAACCATAACCTTAACCTAAACTTAACCTTACCCATAACCTAACCCTAAACTTGACCAAAGCTCAACCTTAACCTTAACCTTAACCTTCTCATAAACTTAACCTTGACCTTAACTATAAGCTAACCTTAACCTTGACCAAACCCTTACCGATAACCTTAACCTTAGCCTTTTCCTTATCTTAAACTTAGCCTAACCTTAACCTTAACCTTAACCTTAACCCTAACATTAAGGTTAAAGTTATGGGTAAGGTAAGGGCTAAGGTTAGGGTTAGGTTATAATTAAGGTTAGGTTAAGTTTAAGGTTACAGGTTTAGTGAGGTTAAGGTTAAGGTTAAGGTTAAGGTTAGGTTATGGGTAAAGTCAAGGTTAAGGTTATGGTTATGGGAAGGTTAAGGTTAAGGTTATGGTTAAGGTTAAGGTTAGGTTATGGTTAAGATAATATTAACGTTAAGGTTAAGGTTATGTTAAAGGTAAAGTCAAGGTTAAGGTTAGGTTAACGTTAAGATAAGGTTAAGGTTAAGGTTAGGTTAAGGGTAAAGTTATCGGTAAGATTAGGGTTAAGGTTAAGGTTAGTTCAAGGTTAAGGTTACGGGTAAGGTTGTAGTTATGTTAAGGTTAAGATTAAGGTTAGGTTAAGGTTAAGATAAGGTTAAGGTCCTTAACTTTACCCTTAACCTTAAACTTAACCTTGACCTTGACCTTGACCTTGACCTTAACCTTAACCTTAACCTTACCTTAACCTGACTTTAACCTTAACCTTTACCTAAACTTCCCATAACCATAACCTTAACCTTAACCTTAACCTTAACCTTACCTTAACCTAAACTAACCTTAACCTTAAACTTAACCTTACCATTAACCTTCACCTTAACCTTAACCTTGAATTTACCCTTACCTACCCTTAACCTTAACTATAACCTAACCACAACCCTAACCTTAACTAAACCCTTTGTTAGATTCAGCCTTTGCAGCCTTCCTCCAGTGATCAAACATGCTCTTAAAAAGTCATTTTAAGGTGTCAAGGTCAAATTTTGTCATTTCAATGAGTCTTCAAGCAAAATTTGATCGCTAGGCATTAGGTCTAGGGTTGGTTTTCACTCTTTTCAAATTTGTCCAAATGTCAGTCCATGTCACCATTCAGCTGAGTGTGCCATCATTCAGAGGGTTTTCATCATCATGTCAAGTTCCATTGAGTCATTTTACACGTTGTTCATGCTTCAGTTGTGCCTTTGTAAGGTCCATTTCCCTCTCCTAGGGTTTTGGAGGTGATTTCTCTTGGATGGTCAAATCATCGGAAAAAATGGTATCCTGATGTTCACACACCTTCCCATATCCTTAATATACCTCATTAAACACTTCCCATCACTGAGATCCCTCAAATTCCTCATTTTTGCACAAACCCTAGTTTCTAGCCACAACTTGGCAATTTCCTAGGCTAGGCATGTGTTTTGCCCTTTTGGACCCCTTCCCCTCACTCAATCTCTGTGATTCCACTTCCCCCTGCTTCCTAACATCCCTCCCTACTTCCCAAAATTTCCCCAATAATTTAGAAGCCCCTTACCCCCTTCGTTTCGCTTCATTTCGACAAAATTCCTTGTTTCACACATCGGGGTAAGTTTCACTCAAAAGATGTTTCAGAGCAATAAAATATGAATTTTGGAAAACTGAGAGAGGTTTTTGTCCAAAACATCCCAAGGAAAAAAAACCTCCTTCACTTTTTACACAGGTATCATGGTTTTAGATAAATGTCAAAAATTCCGTTGCCTCAGGAGAATTGAATGCACCTCTGAAGTGACCTTGGGAAAATCAAGTTTTCTCCTAGCATGTTTGGCCAAATGACTTTCTTGATGAGTCAAATGATAACTAGAGAGAAAGAAATTTCCAATGAGCTATCATGAGCTCAATTTGGAGTTGAGGAAGACCTTCAAAAGTTGATTGCAACAGCGCTCTGCCTTGAGGCAGCCTCATTCTGCTCATTTTGACTAGTGTTGGGAGATTTGGTTTTTGACAGGGTAAATGGAATCCAAATTGCATAATTCCACTTGTGTTGGAAATTAGACTCCAATATATTTCCAACGAGCTATCACACGCCCGATTTGGACACCGGGAAGGCCTTCAAAAGCTTCTACTTGAAACGCGACCACACAGGGCCCGGGCGACCCACGTGAGTGCGCGACCCCGCATCCAACGAGGTCCGAAATTTTTGTTTTGAGCGCCCGATTCCGAGTCTTGATTGGATCGCTCTCATCGGCCTTCAAACAGGTTTTTTGCAATTGCTTGATGTTTTTAATGCGTTGGTGGCATCAGTGGTGGTTTCAAACGTTTCAAACGGAGGATTTAAAACCCCACAGTCATAGCATTATCGTTTTCATGGTTTTAAAATGAAAATGAATGGTTGCATGAGTTTGTCTTCTATCTTATGTCAGTAATACATTCAGCCTTGCCATATATTATCAAAACCATATTGTTCTCATGCCCATTATGCCATTGTGACCATTGCTATTATTATACCATGTTTAAAACCTTTGTTCCATGGTGACTGTGGTTGTATTATGTCTCACTGCCCAATGTAAAAACATTCTCATGACTTTGTTCCAAACTTCCCATTGACACCTTTGTTGTTATTACTCATCGACAAACACATTCTATTGATGCCATGCTCTCCTTTGATAAGATTTGTTCAATATTTTGAAAGTTGCCCGCTCCCTTTGATCAAAGTTTCACTTGCATTCAAACACAGAGATTGTGACTTTTTCCAATCCATCTAAAACAGAGATTTTATCCATGGTTTGTTTCCTTATGGTGCTTTGACAGTGGGGGATATTTGTTGGGTGTTTGAAACATACATTATAACTTTGCCTTCACTGCATCTATATCAGTATACATATTGCACATATCTTGTTCAAAGCCATGTCAGAGACAGAGTCAGAGTATGAGCAGGAGTCGGACAGTGACTCAATCGTTGAGGTTGATGCACTGAGATGGAGCATAGCAGTGCACCAGTAGTGGTAACATATCAAAGAAGCCACAGAGCTTTGTTTCAACATCACGACGAGTACTATCTTCACCCGGGGTGGAAGGGGTCTCGTTGACTTCATCAGCAACGCGAGTACTATCTCCACATGGCGTGGAAGGGGTCTCGTCTTCTTCATCAGCGCAGGTACATTCACAGGATAATGATGGAGACAAAGACACCAAGGTCCCATTTTTCATTTTCAACAGGTTGAACATACACATTTCTACATCATGACTGACAACAACACATCATACAACCGAGACAGTGTTTTCATCACAGGAACTGCATGCACCAGGAGAGCACTAAAATGGCGGAAAAGGCCTGATCCACTCCGGATTTTGGCCAAGGCTTCATTGACTGGGCAGGACACATGATGGAGGACCTCCGCTCCGAATTTGGGCAAATTCGGAGAAAATTTTGTCATTTTCAAATTTTTGGTCTAAAAAACAGGTTTTGCAGCTACGTGGGTCGCGCGCTCATGCGATCGTTTTTTTTTTAGACACTTGCTGGAGGAGATTTTTACATTTTTGAATTTTTCATGGTTAATTATGCATCCTCTGAAGTCAACTTAGCATTTCAACAAAATCTGGATGGTCAAACAACTTAAAAACACCATGAAAATCACCTTGCTGCCACCTTTTGCACCAGCAGGAAGTACCTCTGGGAGAATGAGGTTTTGGAGGGTCAAATCAACTCCAAATTCATAAATTCCACTTGGGTTGGAAAGTAGACATCCAGGGCTTTCCAACGAGCTATCATGAGCTCAATTTTGATGCCGGGAGCTACCTCAAAATCAGCCTGGAACATGAGCGACCCACGCAGTTCAGGAGCGACCCACCTAGAAATTTTTCTGAATTTTCAGCTGCCAGCTCATTATTTCGCCTATTATGGACCAGTTTTGCTTATGGATAGAATTCTTGGGTTTTTATGATGTAAATTCATGTTTGATATGTAACTTTGGCTTGTTTTTATCTCTTCTAGAAGATTCACTCTTAAATGAGTAAAAAATCATGTAATGGATCGGTTTCCACTCTTTTAGAGGCAAGTTGTTAGCTGCCTAGATTGTAGTTCCATGATTAGAATTGGTTGAAACTGATCCCTGAAGAGGGAATTCGACCCCTAGAGGTGGGGAAGGTGTTAGAGTGATCTATATATTGTAATTTCTGAGGCATTCTACAGGTTGGACTCTTGGGATACTTTTGATACCATTGTACATATTTTTCATATTTTGGCTAAGGAAAGATCAGGGGTTTTGCGGCACTTGTTGGGATCCTTGTGGTGTTCTGTTCTTGATGATTTTTCTCCTTTGTTTACTGTAAGTTTCTTCATGTTTAATGTATGCCATCGTTTCATTATGCTTCTGAACTAAATTGAATGAGTGAAATAAGGTTGAATCCATTGTTTACAGTGCTTAGCCTTTGAATTCAGTTAGTTCTATATGTTTTCAGTTGTTTGGAGAGGATCCAAGTTCTTCTTTGCCCTCTTCAGCTCCTCGTCGGTCTAATCTATCCATAAATCCAATTTAAAGCATCAAGATCATCACCTACCTCGCCCCAGCTTGAACTCTGCAAAGGTCTGACCTTATCCCCAGACCCAAAATTTTTTTTCCCATTACTCCAGCGAAAACTCAAAAAACCAAAAACCAAACATACCTATCTCTTTACTAGCCTAAAATCAGTTCTTGTTGTAAGTCATCTCGCATCCTATTGCTTATTTTCTCGAGATTGACGGAGAGAGCCCTCTCCTGTCCTCGTAGGGCTAGCTACGAGGCTGAGCGTGGTTTGATGTAGCCTTGAGTTTTACTTCATTTCAGCCTGAGGTAGATTTGAGTGCTAACATAGTGGCGACCATACTGGGGAGAAATTCGAAACGTTTGCTTGTTATAGACGGAGTCTGAAGTCACGCCAGGTAGCCTTCGAACTGCACATTGCTCTGCGAGTGCATAGTAGATAAACGCTGCTTCAGTCGATCTCCGGTTTAACTTGTAATCGTAGCATGTAACTTGTAAATTGCCCCAGTACATGTATCAAGTTCAGATCTGATTGTTGATGGTGGACAACAATCAGACATAAGAAGGCTGAAATCATTCACCTGGTGACTTCATTCACTGAACAATCCAGAAATCGATGCTTCATGGTGATTTCACTGCAGGGAGATCAGTAGCTGTGAGATTTTCAAGATGGACCGAATCACAAGAAGATACGCTCCCATGAGCCGAGATCACATTCCAGGTTTTCCGAATAAGATGCCCAAGGTGGATTGGTCGAGGAATCTGCCTACGTTTAACAATGATGGTAAGAAAGATGCTGCTTTACATTTGGTTAGATTTCACATGCATATTCGCAAGTTGAAGGTGGAATTTCCTGAAGATTGCTTGATGAAGATATTCCTGGCCACTCTGGAAGGTGAAGCTCAGTCATGGTATGAAAATTTGTCGCTGGCCTGTATTTACTGTTTAAAGGACTTTCATGCCCTGTTCATTGAAAGATATCAAATGTCTTATCCATCATTAAATTTAGTTCATGACTGTTGCAAACATGCTTATTCTTTTATTGAAAGCCTGGAGAAATATTATGAAGATGATAATTTCATGGATGATGAAATCATGGAAGCTCTATATGAGAATCCATTTCAGCAATATGAAGAGAACCTAAAGGATACCCATCAAGATGCTCAGGAGACTTTGCAGCAGGTTGATGGCCATATGGCTGAAAATGATGAAAGGGAGAATGTCATTTCAGATCTGCCCACAGAAGACAGCAGCATGCAAGTAGGTCCCGTTCCAATTGCAGATTGTGATAATGTCCAGACATATACTTCAGATTCAGATTCAGATCAGGATGACCAAGCATATCTTGTGCTAAAGCCCATCAAGGAGAACTCTTCTGTTGAAATCATCTGGGATGCAGAAGACACAGTAAAGGATCCAAATGTTCTCAGTCATACTGTCAGCTCATCATTAGAACACAGCCTTCATGAAGAGGTGATTCAGTCAGTTCATGAAAATCAGAATGAGATCTTTGTGCAAGTAAGTGATAAATCTCCTTTCAATAACTCAGTAATGAATGATAGTTTGAAAGCCCTATCATATGAAGATAACTACTGTTTAAGCAGAAGAAAACAAAAATCATTGTCTCCTTTGTCTGAAGATGAGATAGATCAGCTTTTGAAATGTCCTGTTTCAGCCGAAGCTACAGCAGATTTGCAGTACACAGAAAGTGTTGGTGAAACCTCTTCCTCTTTTGAAAAAGATGATTGTCTTGTAATCAGTTGTGTAGATCAGCAAACAGATAATTTTTTCCTTCACAAAGATGATAAGGCTGTCATGTTTAATAACCTTGAAGATTGTTTTTTGTTTAAGAATGACCTAGATCATGAAATTGAAGAGTATATGCCAGAATTGCTCATGGTCAAGGAACCCACAGCTAACACTCAGATGGCAGATTTGTGCATTTCTATCCCTCAGAAATCAATTGTCCTTTCAGATCAGAATGAAGTGGATACTAGTATTTTTGCAGCTGGATCTCCAGATAAGCCAGTGCTTCAGGATTTTCAAGATCCCTTCAGCATTCTTTTGCAAGCATTAGAAAGGATAAATGTTGCCTGGTTTATTTTCATGAGCTTTAGTTTCAGTGATTGTGTTGAGTTGCCTACAGGTTTAGCATTCTGCCTACTTGAAGAGAGTAAGAGCAGAAATTTGAGGTGTAGCCATCTGCTGGATTGGTTACATTGGAAAGCCAATTATACATGATTGTACATATTTCATTAGCATGCAGGTGGTTGTCATCATGATTTCAAATCTTGATGGACTGCTGCCTTTTTTCCAAAAGCTTTGTAAAGTCTTGTTTTAAGTCAGTCATGAGTCATTTGTGTTTGGTCTGTTGAGTCAGTTTTTTCAAGATTATTTCAGTTTGCCATCGAGTCGGTTTGAGTCAAGTTTTAGTCAGTTTTCAGTCAAGTTTTCATTCAATAAATGTGTCAAAGGTTTTGGTTATCCGTTTAAATAATGATTCCATCGCCCAATGGATGAAGGCACTGGTCTGCTCTCCCAAAGATCTGCCGTTCTTGGCACCTCCAAGGAGCTACCATCCCCATTGGAGCCAATGTTAGAGTCAGCCTTTACAGCCTTCCTCCAGTGATCAAACATGCTCTTACAAAGTGATTTTAAAGTGTCAAGGTCAAATTTTGTCATTTCAAAGAGTCTTCAAGCAAAATTTGATCACTAGGCATTAGGTCTAGGGTTTGCTTTCACTCCTTCCAAAGTTGTCCAAATGTCGGTCCATGTCACCATTCAGCTGAGTGTACCATCATTCAGAGGGTTTTCATCATCATGTCAAGTTCCATTGAGTCATTTTACACGTTGTTCATGCTTCAGTTGTGCCTTGGTAAGGTCCATTTCCCTCTCCTAGGGTTTTGGAGGTGATTTCTCTTGGATGGTCAAATCATCGGAAAAAATTGTATCCTGATGTTCACACACCTTCCCATATCCTTAATATACCTCATTAAACACTTCCCATCACTGAGATCCCCCAAATTCCTCATTTTTGCACAAACCCTAGTTTCTAGCCACAACTTGGCAATTTTCTAGGCTAGGCCTGTGTTTTTCCCTTTTGGACTCCTTCCCCTCACTCAATCTCTGTGATTCCACTTTCCCCTGCTTCCTAACATCCCTCCCTACTTCCAAAAATTTCCCCAAGAATTTAGAAGCCCCCTATCCCCTTCATTTCGCTTCATTTTGACAAAATCCCTTGTTCCACACATCGGGATCGGTTTCACTCAAAAGATGTTTCAGAGCAATCAAAGATGAAATTTGGGAAACTGAGAGAGGTTTTTGTCCAAAACATGCCAAGGAAGAAAAACCTCCTTCACTTTTTACACAGGTATCATGGTTTTAGAGAAATGTCAAAAATACCGTTGCCTCATGAGAATTGAATGCACCTCTGAAGTGACCTTGGGACAATCAAGTTTTCTCCTAGCATGTTTGGCCAAATGACTTTCGTTATGAGTCAAATGATAACTAGACAGAAAGAAATTTCCAATGAGCTATCATGAGCTCAATTTGGAGTTGAGGAAGACCTTCAAAAGTTGATTGCAACAGCGCTCTGCCTTGAGGCAGCCTCATTCTGCTCATTTTGACTAGTGTTGGGAGATTTGGTTTTTGACAGGGTAAATGGAATCCAAATTGCATAATTCCACTTTTTTTGGAAAGTAGACTCCAATAGATTTCCAACGAGCTATCACACGCCCGATTTGGACACCGGGAAGGCCTCCAAAAGCTTCCTGCAAGAGAAACGCGACCCACCTGGGGCCCGAGCGACCCACGCAGAGGCTGCGCGACCCACGCATCAACAGAGGTCCGAAATTTTGTTTTGAGCGCCCAGTCTTGTTTGGGATCGCTCCATCGGCCTTCAAACAGGTTTTTAGCAATTGCTTGATGTTTTTAAATGCATTTGTGGCATCGTTGATGGTTTAAACGCTTCAAATGGAGGATTTAAAACCCCACAGTCATGGCAATATCGTTTTCAGGGTTTTAAAATGATAATAGGTGGTTGCATGAGTTTGTCTTCTATCTTATATCAGTGACACATCCAGCCTTGCCATATATTATCAAAACCATGTTTTTCTCATGCCCGTTATACCATTGTGGTCGTTACTATTACTAATACCATGTTCAAAACTTTTGTTCCATGGTGATTATGATTAATTGTGTCTCACTTCCCAAAGATAAAAACATTTTCATAACTCTGTTTCAAACTGCCCATTTGACACCTTTGTTGTTATTACTCATAGACAAAAACATTCATATGATACCATGCTCCCTTTGACAAGACTTGTTCAATATTCTGAAGGTTGCCTGCTCCCTTTGGTCAAAATTTCACTTGCATTCAAAACAGAGATTGTGCCTTTTCCAATCCATTTAAAGC
Source organism: Pinus albicaulis (assembly GCA_034641835.2). Classification (NCBI taxonomy): domain Eukaryota; kingdom Viridiplantae; phylum Streptophyta; class Pinopsida; order Pinales; family Pinaceae; genus Pinus; species Pinus albicaulis. The sequence goes on along the minus strand of MU968411.1, from coordinate 11,406,677 downwards.
TGAGATTTTATCCATGATTTGATTCCTTGATGGTGTTTTGACGGTGGGATATTTATTGGGTGTTGAAACACACATCATAACTCTCTTTTCACTGCATCTATATCAGTATACATAGTTCCAATATCTTGTTCCAGGCCATGACAGAGACAGAGTCAGAGTATGAGCAGGAGTCGGACAGTGACTCAATCGTTGAGGTTGATGCACTGAGATGGAGCATACCAGTGCACCAGTAGTGGTAACATATCAGAGAAGCCACAGAGCTTTGTTTCAACATCACGACGAGTACTATCTTCACCCGGGGTGGAAGGGGTCTCGTTGACTTCATCAGCAACGCGAGTACTATCTCCACATGGCGTGGAAGGGGTCTCGCCTTCTGCATCAGCGCAGGTACATTCACAGGATAATGATGGAGACAAAGAAACCAAGGTCCCATTTTTCATTTTCAACAGGTTGAACATACACATTGCTACATCATGACTGACAACAACACATCATACAACCGAGACAGTGTTTTCATCACAGGAACTGCATGCACCAGGAGAGCACTAAAATGGCGGAAAAGGCCTGATCCACTCCGGATTTTGGCCGAGGCTTCATTGACTGAGCAAGAAACATGATGGAGGACCTCCGCTCCGAATTTGGGCAAATTCGGAGAAAATTTTGTCATTTTCAAATTTTTGGTCTAAAAAACAGGTTTTGCAGCTACGTGGGTCGCGCGCTCATGCGCTCGCTTTTTTTTGAGACACTTGCTGGAAGAGATTTTTACATTTTTGGATTTTTCATGGTTAATTATGCATCCTCTGAAGTCAACTTAGCATTTCAACAAAATCTGGATGGTCAAACAGCTTAAAAACACCATGAAAATCACCTTGCTGCCACCTTTTGCACCAGCAGGAAGTACCTATGGGAGAATGAGGTTTTGGAGGGTCAAATCAATTCCAAATTCAGAAATTCTACTTGGGTTGGAAAGTAGACATCCAGGGCTTTCCAACGAGCTATCATGAGCTCAATTTGGATGCCGGGAGCTACCTCAAAATCAGCCTGGAACATGAGCGACCCACGCAGTTCAGGAGCGACCCACCTAGGAATTTTTCTGAATTTTCAGCTGCCAGCTCAGTATTTCGCCTATTATGGACCAGTTTTGCTTATGGATAGAATTCTTGGGTTTTTATGATGTAAATTCATGTTTGATATGTAACTTTGGCTTGTTTTTATCTCTTCTAGAAGATTCACTCTCAAATGAGTAAAAAATCATGTAATGGATCAGTTTCCACTCTTTTAGAGGCAAGTTGTTAGTTGCCTAGATTGTAGTTCCATGATTAGAATTGGTTGAAACTGATCCCTGAAGAGGGAATTCGACCCCTAGAGGTGGGGAAAGGGGTTAGAGTGATCTATATATTGTAATTTCTAAGGCATTCTACAGGTGGGACTCTTGGGATAATTTTGATACTATTGTACATACTTTCATATTTTGGCTAAGGAAAGATCAGGGGTTTTACGGCACTTGTTGGGATCCTTGTGGTGTTCTGTTCTTGATGATGTTTCTCCTTTGTTTACTGTAAGTTTCTCCATGTTTAATGTTGCCATCCTTTCATTATGCTTCTGAACTAAATTGAATGAGTGAAATAAGGTTGAATCCATTGTTTACAGTGCTTAGCCTTTGAATTCAATTAGTTCTATATGTTTTCAGCTGTTTGGAGAGGATCCAAGTTCTTCTTTGCCCTCTTCAGCTCCTCGTCGGTCTAATCTATCCATAAATCCAATTTAAAGCATCAAGATCATCACCTACCTCGCCCCAGCTTGAACTCTGCAAAGGTCTGACCTTATCCCCGGACCCAAAACTTGTTTTCCCATTACTCCAGCGAAACCCAAAAAACCAAAAAATCAAACATTCCTATCTCTTTACTAGCCTAAAATCATTTCCTATTGTAAGTCATCTCGCATCCTATTGCTCATTTTCTCGAGATTGACGGAGAGAGCCCTCTCCTGTCCTCGTAGGGCTAGCTACGAGGCTGAGCGTGGTTTGATGTAGCCTTGAGTTTTACTTCATTTTAGCCTGAGGTAGATTTGAGTGCTAACATAGTGGCGACCATACTGGGGAGATACTCAAAACGTTTGCTTGTTATAGACGGAGTCTGAAGTCACGCCAGGTAGCCTTCGAAACGCTGTTGCTATGCATCAGCGAAGTAGATAAACGCTGCTTCAGTCGATCTCCGGTTTAACTTGTAATCGTAGCATTTAACTTGTAAATTGCCCCAGTACATGTATCAAGTTTAGATCTGATGGTTGATGGTGAACAACGATCAGACACCGCAAGGCTGAAATCATTCACTGACGACTTCATTCACTGAACAATCCAGAAATCGATGCTTCATGGTGACTTCACTGCAGGGAGATCAATAGCTTTGAGATTTTCAAGATGGACTGAATCACGAGAAGATATGCTCCCATGAGCCGAGATCACATCCCAGGTTTTCCGAATAAGATGCCCAAGGTAGATTGGTCAAGGAATCTGCCTACGTTTAACGATGATGGTAAGAAAGATGCTGCTTTACATCTGATTAGATTTCACATGCATATTCGCAAGTTGAAAGTGGATTTTCCTGAAGATTGCTTGATGAAGATATTCCTGGCCACTCTCGAAGGTGAAGCCCAATCTTGGTATGAAAATTTTCCGCTGGCCTGTATTTATTGTTTAAAGGATTTTCATGCCCTGTTCATTGAAAGATATCAAGTATCTTATCCATCGTTAAATTTAGTTCATGATTGTTGCAAATATGCTTCTACTTTTATTGAAAGTCTTGAGAAATATTATGAAGATGATAATTTCATGGATGATGAGATCATGGAAGCCCTATATGAGAATCCATTTCAGCAATATGAAGAGAACCTAAAGGATACCTATCAAGGTGCTCAGGAGACTTTGCAGCAGGTTGATGGCCATATGGCTGAAAATGATGAAAGGGAGAATGTCATTTCAGATCTGCCCACAGAAGACAGCAGCATGCAAGTAAGTCCAGTTCTAATTGTAGATCGTGATAATGTCCAGACAACTACTTCAGATTCAGATTCAGATCATGATGACCAAGCATATCTTGTGTTGAAGCCCATCAAGGAGAACTCTGCCGTTGAAATCATCTGGGATGCAGAAGACACAGTAATGGATCCAAATCTTCTCAGTCATACTGTCAGCCCATCATTAGAACACAGCCTTCATGAAGAAGCAATCCAGTCAGTTCATGAAAGTCAAAATGAGACCTTTGTGCAAGTAAGTGGTAAATCTCCTTTCAATAACTCAGTAAGAAATGATAGTTTGAATGCCCTGTCATATGAAGATAAGTACTGTTTAAGCAGAAGAAAACAAAAAGCATTGTCTCCTTTGTCTGAAGATGAGATAGATCAGCTTTTGAAAGGTCCTATTTCAGCAGAAGCTACAGCAGATTTGCAGTACACAGAAAGTGTTGGTGAAACCTCTTCCTCTTTTGAAAAAGATGATTGTCTTGTAATCAGTTGTGTAGATCAGAAAACAGATAATTTTTCCCTTCACAAAGATGATAAGGCTGTCATGTTTGATAACCTTGAAGATTGTTTTTTGTTTAAGAATGACCTAGATCATGAAATTGAAGAGTATATGCCAGAATTGCTCATGGTCAAGGAACCTATAACTAACACTCAGATGGCAGATTTGTGCATTTCTATCCCTCAGAAATCAATTGTCTTTTCGGATCGAATGAAGTGGATACTAGTATTTTTGCGGTACGCTCATCCGGATAAGCCGGTGCTTGTGAGAGTGAGATCCCTTCAGCATTCTTTTGCGAGCATTAGAAAGGATAAATGTTGCCTGGTTTATTTTCATGAGCTTTAGTTTCGGTGATTGTGTTGAGTTGCCTACAGGCTTAGCATTCTGCCTACTTGAAGAGAGTAAGAGCAGAAATTTGATGTGTAGCCATCTGCGGGACTGGTTACATTGGAAAGCCAATTATACATGATTGTACATATTTCATTAGTATGCGGGTGGTTGTCATCATGATTCCAAATCTTGATGGACTGCTGCCTTTTTTCCAAAAGCTTTGTAAATTCTTGTTTTAAGTCAGTCATGAGTCATTTGTGTTTGGTCTGTTGAGTCATTTTTTTTCAAGTTATTTCAGTTTGCCATCGAGTCGGTTTGAGTCAAGTTTCAGTCAGTTTTCAGTCAAGTTTTCATTTAATAAATGTGTCAAAGGTTTTGTGTTATCCGTTCAAAATAATGATTCCATCGCCCAATGGATGGAGGAACTGTCTGCTCTCCCAAAGATCTGTCGTTCTTGGCATCTCCATGGAGCCACCATCCCCATTGGAGCCAATGTTAGAGTCGGTCCTTACAGCCCTCCCTCCGGTGATCAAACATGCTCTTACAAAGTCATTTAAGGTGTCGAGGTCAAATTTTGTCATTTGATAGTCTTGGCTCAGAATTTTGATCGCTAGGCATTAGGTCTAGGGTTTGCTTTCACTCCTTCCAAAGTTGTCCAAGTGTTGGTCCATGTCACCATTCAGCTGAGTGTACCATCATTCAGAAGGTTTTCATCATCATGTCAAGTTCCATTGAGTCATTTTACACGTTGTTCATGCTTCAGTTGTGCCTTGGTAAGGTCCATTTCCCTCTCCTAGGGTTTTGGAGGTGATTTCTCTTGGATGGTCAAATCATCGGAAAAAATTGTATCCTGATGTTCACACACCTTCCCCTATCCTTAATATACCTTATTAAACACTTCCCATCACTGAGATCCCCCAAATTCCTCATTTTTGCACAAACCCTAGTTTCTAGCCACAACTTGGCAATTTTCTAGGCTAGGCCCGTGTTTTGCCCTTTTGGCCCCTTCCCCTCACTCAATCTCAGAGATTCCACTTTCCCCTACTTCCTAACATCCCTCCCTACTTTCCAAAATTTCCCAAAGAATTTAGAAGTCCTTTATCCCCTTCATTTCGCTTCATTTCGACAAGATCCCTTGTTTCACACATCGGGATAAGTTTCACTCAAAAGATTTTTCAGAGCAATAAAAGTGAAATTTTGGAAAACTGAGAGAGGTTTTTGTCCAAACCATGCCAAGGACGAAAAACCTCCTTCATGTTTTACACAGGTATCATGGTTTTAGAGAAATGTCAAAAATACCGTTGCCTCAGGAGAATTGAATGCACCTCTGAAGTGACCTTGGGAAAATCAAGTTTTCTCCTAGCATGTTTGGCCAAATGACTTTCTTGATGAGTCAAATGATAACTAGACAGAAATACCTTTCCAATGAGCTATCATGAGCTCAATTTGGAGTTGAGGAAGACCTTCAAAAGTTGATTGCAACAGCGCTCTTCCTTGAGGCAGCCTCATTCTGCTCATTTTGAATAGTGTTGGGAGATTTGGTTTTTGACAGGGTAAATGAAATCCAAATTGCATAATTCCACTTGTGTTGGAAAGTAGACTCCAATATATTTCCAACGACCTATCACACGCCTGATTTGGACACCGGGAAGGCCTCCAAAAAGCTTCCCGCAAGAGAAACGCGACCCACACAGGGGTGAGCGACCCACACCGGGGCACCGAGCGACCACGGGGAGGCTGGCGCGACCACGCATCAACGAGAGGTCCGAAATTTTGTTTGGTATGCCCAGTCTTGTTTGGGATCGCTCCATCGGCCTTCAAACAGGTTTTAGCAATTGCTTGATGTTTTTAAATGCATTTGTGGCATCGTTGATGGTTTAAACGCTTGAATGGAGGATTTAAAACCCCACGAGTCATGGCAATATCGTTTTCGGGGTTTTAAAATGATAATAGGTGGTTGCATGAGTTTGTTTTCTATCTTATATCAGTGACACATCCAGCCTTGCATATAATATCAAAACCATATTGTTCTCATGCCCATTATGCCATTGTGACCATTGCTATTATTATACCATGTTTAAAACCTTTGTTCCATGATGACTGTGGTTGTACTAGGTCTCACTGCCCAATGTAAAAACATTCTCATGACTTTGTTTCAAACTGCCCATTGACACCTTTGTTGTTATTACTCATAGACAAACACATTCTATTGATGCCATGCTCTCCTTTGATAAGATTTGTTCAAAATTTTGAAAGTTGCCCGCTCCCTTTGGTCAAAATTTCACTTGCATTTAAACACAGAGATTGTGCCTCTTTTCCAATCCATTTAAAACAGAGATATTATCATGGTTTGTTTCCTTATGGTGTTTTGACGGTGGGGATATTTGTTGGGTGTTTGAAACATACATTATAACTTTGCCTTCACTGCATCTATATCAGTATACATATTGCACATATCTTGTTCACAGCCATGTCAGAGATAGAGTCAGAGTATGAGCAGGAGTCGGACAGTGACTCAATCGTTGAGGTTGATGTACTGAGATGGAGCATAGCAGTGCGCCAGTAGTGGTAGCATATCAGAGAGGCCCCAAAGCTTTGTTTGCAGCATCACGACGAGTACTATCTCCACATGGCGTGGAAGGGGTCTCGTTGACTTCATCAGCAACGCGAGTACTATCTCCACATGGCGTGGAAGGGGTCTCGCCTTCTTCATCAGCACAGGTACATTCACAGGATCATGATAGAGACCAACACATACAACCGAGACAGTGTTTTCACCACAGGAGCTGCATGCACCAGGAGAGCACTAAAATGGCGGAAAAGGCCTGATCCACTCCGGATTTTGGCCGAGGCTTCATTGACTGAGAAAGACACATGATGGAGGACCTCCGCTCCGAATTTGGGCAAATTCGGAGAAAATTTTGTCATTTCCAAATTTTTGGTCTAAAAAAACAGGTTTTGCAGCTACGTGGGTCGCGCGCTCATGCGCTCGCATTTTTTTGAGACACTTGCTGGTTGAGATTTTTACATTTTTGGATTTTTCATGGTTAATTATGCATCCTCTGAAGTCAACTTAGCATTTCAACAAAATCTGGATGGTCAAACAGCTCAAAAACACCATGAAAACCACCTTGCTGCCACCTTTTGCACCAGCAGGAAGTACCTCTGGGAGAATGAAGTTTTGAAGGGTCAAGTCAACTCCAAATTCAGAACTTCCACTTGGGTTGGAAAGTAGACATCCAGGGATTTCCAACGAGCTATCATGAGCTCAATTTGGATGTCGGGAGCTACCTCAAAATCAGCCTGGAACATGAGCGACCCACGCAGTTCAGGAGCGACCCACCTAGAGATTTTTCTGAGTTTTCAGCTGCCAGCTCAGTATTTCGCCTATTATGGACCAGTTTTGCTTATGAATAGAATTTTTGGGTTTTTATGATGTAAATTCATGTTTGATATGTAACTTTGGCTTGTTTTTATCTCTTCTAGAAGATTCACTCTCAAATGAGTAAAAAATCATGTAATGGATCAGTTTCCACTCTTTTAGAGGCAAGTTGTTAGCTGCCTAGATTGTAGTTCCATGATTAGAATTGGTTGAAACTGATCCCTGAAGGGGGAATTCGACCCCTAGAGGTGGGGAAAGGTGTTAGAGTGATCTATATATTGTAATTTCTGAGGCATTCTACAGGTTGGACTCTTGGGATACTTTTGATATCATTGTACATACTTTTCATATTTTTGGCTAAGGAAAGATCAGGGGTTTTGCGGCACTTGTTGGGATCCTTGTGGTGTTCTGTTCTTGATGGTGTTTCTTCTTTGTTTACTGTAAGTTTCTTCATGTTTAATGTATGCCATCCTTTCATTATGCTTCTGAACTAAATTGAATGAGTGAAATAAGGTTGAATCCATTGTTTACAGTGCTTAGCCTTTGAATTCAGTTAGTTCTATATGTTTTCCGCTGTTTGGAGAGGATTCAAGTTCTTCTTTGCCCTCTTCAGCTCCTCGTCGGTCTAATCTATCCATAAATCCAATTTAAAGCATCAAGATCATCACCTACCTCGCCCCAGCTTGAACTCTGCAAAGGTCTGACCTTATCCCCGGACCCAAAACTTGTTTTCCCATTACTCCAGCGTAAAACCAAAAAATCAAAAATCAAACATACCTATCTCTTTACTAGCCTAAAATCAGTTCTTATTGTAAGTCATCTCGCATCCTATTGCTTATTTTCTCGAGATTGACGGAGAGAGCCCTCTCCTGTCCTCGTAGGGCTAGCTACGAGGCTGAGCGTGGTTTGATGTAGCCTTGAGTTTTACTTCATTTCAGCTTGAGGTAGATTTGAGTGCTAACATAGTGGCGACCATACTGGGGAGAAACTCAAAACGTTTGCTTGTTATAGACGGAGTCTGAAGTCACGCCAGGTAGCCTTCGAAACGTTGTTGCTATGCATCAGCGAAGTAGATAAACGCTGCTTCAGTTGATCTCCGGTATAACTTGTAATCGTGGTATTTAACTTGTAAATTGCCCCAGTACATGTATCAAGTTCAGATCTGATCGTTGATGGTGAACAACGGTCAGACATCGCAAGGCTGAAATCATTCACCTGGTGACTTCATTCACTGAACAAATCCAGAAATCGATGCTTCATGGTGACTTCACTGCAGGGAGATCAGTAGCTGTGAGATTTTAAAGATGGACCGAATCACGAGAAGATATGCTCCCATGAGCCGAGATCACATTCCAGGTTTTCCGAATAAGATGCCCAAGGTAGATTGGTCCAGGAATCTGCCTACTTTTAACGATGATGGTAAGAAAGATGCTGCTTTACATCTGATTAGATTTCACATGCATATTCGCAAGTTGAAAGTGGATTTTCCTGAAGATTGCTTGATGAAGATATTCCTAGCCACTCTAGAAGGTGAAGCCCAATCTTGGTATGAAAATTTGCCGCTGGCCTGTATTTATTGTTTAAAGGATTTTCATGCCCTGTTCATTGAAAGATAACAAGTATCTTATCCATCGTTAAATTTAGTTCATGACTGTTGCAAACATGCTTCTACTTTTATTGAAAGCCTGGAGAAATATTATGAAGATGATAATTTCATGAATGATGAAATCATGGAGGCCCTGTACGAGAATCCATTTCAGCAGAATGAAGAGAACCTGAAGGATACCTATCAAGGTGCTCAGGAGACTTTGCAGCAGGTTGATGGCCATATGGCTGAAAATGATGAAAGGGAGAATGTCATTTCAGATCTGCCCACATAAGACAGCAGCATGCAAGTAAGTCCAGTGCCAATTGCAGATTGTGATAATGTCCAGACAGCTACTTCAGATTCAGATTCAGATCATGATGACCAAGCATATCTTGTGCTAAAGCCCATCAAGGAGAACTCTGCTGTTGAAATCATCTGGGATGCAGAAGACACAGTAATGGATCCAAATGTTCTCAGTCATACTATCATCTCATCATTAGAACACAGCCTTCATGAAGAGGTGATTCAGTCAGTTCATGAAAGACAGAATGAGATCTTTGTGCAAGTAAGTGATAAATCTCCTTTCAATAACTCAGTAATGAATGATAGTTTGAATGCCCTGTCATATGAAGATAATTACTGTTTAAGCAGAAGAAAACCAAAAGCATTGTCCCCTTTGTCTGAAGATGAGATAGATCTACTTTTGAAGGGTCTTGTTACAGCCCGAGCTACAGCAGATTTGCAGTGCACACATAGTCAGGAAAGTGTTGATGAAACTTCTTCCTCTTTTGAAAAAGATGACTGTTTTGTAATCAGTTGTGTAGATCAGAAAACAGATAATTTTTTCTTTCACAAAGATGATAAGGCTGTCATGTTTGATAATCTTGAAGATTGTTTTTTGTTTAAGAATGACCTAGATCATGAAATTGAAGAGTATATGCCAGAATTTCTCATGGTCAAGGAAACTACAGCTAACACTTAGATGGCAGATTTGTGCATTTCTATCCCTCAGAAATCAATTTCTATCCCTTTCAGATCAGAATCAGAAGAGAAGGACACCATGTTCTTTCAGCAGGAGGTAAATCTTCATGTTTTTCAGGATCCAATGGCAGATTTGTTACAGTCAGCTGTGAAAGTGATTATTGCAGTGTTCAGTGATGAAGAAGATCATGGTCAGCTATGTTTTTGGATGCCTAGTTATCAGTTTGTATTGTTGACCAGGAGTTTTGATCGGGAGAACCAGTTAGCAAGGCATCTGCTTGACTGGTTCATTGGAAAGCCAATTATACATGATTGTACATATTTCATTAGTATGCAGGTGGTTGTCATCATGATTTCAAATCTTGATGGACTGCTGCCTTTTTTCCAAAAGCTTTGTAAAGTCTTGTTTTAAGTTAGTCATGAGTCATTTGTGTTTGGTCTGTTGAGTCAGTTTTTTCAAGTTATTTCAGTTTGCCATCGAGTCGGTTTGAGTCAAGTTTCAGTCAGTTTTCAGTCAAGTTTTCATTCAATAAATGTGTCAAAGGTTTTGTGTTATCCGTTCAAATAATGATTCCATCGCCCAATGGATGAAGGCACTGGTCTGCTCTCCCAAAGATCTACCGTTCTTGGCACCTCCAAGGAGCTACCATCCCCATTGGAGCCAATGTTAGTGTCAGCCTTTGCAGCCTTCCTCCAGTGATCAAACATGCTCTTACAAAGTGATTTTAAGGTGTCAAGGTCAAATTTTGTCATTTCAATGAGTCTTCAAACAAAATTTGGTCACTAGGCATTAGGTCTAGGGTTTGTTTTCACTCTTTTCAAAGTTGTCCAAATGTTGGTCCATGTCACCATTCAGCTGAGTGTACCATCATTCAGAAGGTTTTCATCATCATGTCAGGTTCCAAAGAGTCATTTTACACCTCGTTCATGCTTCAGTTGTGCCTAGGTAAGGTCCATTTCCCTCTCCTAGGGTTTTGGAGGTAATTTCTCTTGGATGGTCAAATCATCGGAAAAAATTGTATCCTGATGTTCACACACCTTCCCCTATCCTTAATATACCTCATTAAACACTTCCCATCACTGAGATCCCCCAAATTCCTCATTTTTGCACAAACCCTAGTTTCTAGCCACAACTTGGCAATTTTCTAGGCTAGGCCTGTGTTTTGCCCTTTTGGACTCCTTCCCCTCACTCAATCTCTGTGATTCCACTTTCCCCTACTTCCTAACATCCCTCCCTACTTCCAAAAATTTCCCCAAGAATTTAGAAGCCCCCTATCCCCTTCATTTCGCTTCATTTCGACAAAATCCCTTGTTCCACACATCGGGATCGGTTTCACTCAAAAGATGTTTCAGAGCAATAAAAGATGAAATTTGGGAAACTAAGAGAGGTTTTTGTTAAAAACATGCCTAGGAAGAAAAACCTCTTTCACGTTTTACACAGGTATCATGGTTTTGAAGAAATGTCAAAAATACCGTTGCCTCAGGAGAATTGAATGCACCTCTGAAGTGACCTTGGGAAAATCAATTTTTCTCCTAGCATGTTTGGCCAAATGACTTTCTTGATGAGTCAAATGATAACTAGACAGAAAGACCTTTCCAATGAGCTATCATGAGCTCAATTTTGAGTTGAGGAAGACCTTCAAAAGTTGATTGCAACAGCGCTCTGCCTTGAGGCAGCCTCATTCTGCTCATTTTGACTAGTGTTGGGAGATTTGGTTTTTTACAGGGTAAATGGAATCCAAATTGCATAATTCCACTTTTTTTGGAAAGTAGACTCCAATAGCTTTCCAACGAGCTATCACACGCCCGATTTGGACACCGGGAAGGCCTCCAAACACTTCCTGCAAAATGCACTATGTGGCAAGGGGCTCGAGCGACCCACCTGGGGCCCGAGCGACCCACCTGGGCAGAGCGACCCACGCAGAGGCTGCGCGACCCACGCATCAACAGAGGTTCGAAATTTTGTTTTGAGTGCCCAGTCTTGTTTGGGATCGCCTCCATCGGCCTTCAAACAGGTTTTTTGCCATTGCTTGATGTTTTTTTAAATGCACCGGTGGCATCGTTGATGGTTTAAACGTTTCAAATGGAGGATTTAAAACCCCACAGTCATGGCAATATCATTTTCAGGGTTGTAAAATGATATGGGTGGTTACATGAGTTTGTTGCTTATCTCATATCAGTAATATGTCCAGCTTTGCATATAATATCAAAACCATATTGCTTTCACACCTATTATACCACTGTGGTCGTTACTATTACTAATACCATGTTAAAACTTTTGTTCCATGGTGATTATGATTAATTGTGTCTCCGCCCCAAAGATAAAAACATTTTCATAACTCTATTGGCCCCTTACATTTGACACCTTTGTTGTTATTACTCATGGACAAACACATTCATATGATGCCATGCTCCCTTTGATAAGATTTGTTCAATATTTTGAAAGTTGCCCGCTCCCTTTGGTCAAAAGTTTCACTTGCATTTAAAACAGAGATTGTGACTCTTTTCCAATCCACCTAAAACAGAGCTATTATCATTGTTTGTTTCCTTATGGTGCTTTGACAGTGGGGAATATTTGTTGGGTGTTTGAAACATACATTATAACTGTGCCTTCACTGCATCTATATCAGTATACATATTGCACATATCTTGTTCACAGCCATGTCAGAGATAGAGTCAGAATATGAGCAGGAGTCGGACAGTGACTCAATCGTTGAGGTTGATGTACTGAGATGGAGCATAGCAGTGCGCCAGTAGTGGTAGCATATCAAAGAGGCCACAAAGCTTTGTTTGCAGCATCACGACGAGTACTATCTCCACATGGGGTGGAAGGGGTCTCGTTGACTTCATCAGCAGCGCGAGTACTATCTCCACATGGCGTGGAAGGGGTCTCGCCTTCTTCATCAGCGTAGGTACATTCACAGGATCATGATGGAGACAAACACACCAAGGTCCCATTTCTCATTTTCAACAGGTTGAACATACACATTGCTACATCATGACTGACAACAACACATCATACAACCGAGACAGTGTTTTCATCACAGGAACTGCATGCACCAGGAGAGCACTAAAATGGCGGAAAAGGCCTGATCCACTCCGGATTTTGGCCGAGGCTTCATTGACTGAGCAAGACACATGATGGAGGACCTTCGCTCCGAATTTGGGCAAATTCGGAGAAAATTTTGTCATTTTCAAATTTTTGGTCTAAAAAACAGGTTTTGCAGCTACGTGGGTCGCGCGCTCATGCGCTCGCTTTTTTTTGAGACACTTGCTGGAGGATATTTTTACATTTTTGGATTTTTCATGGTTAATTATGCATCCTCTGAAGTCAACTTAGCATTTCAACAAAATCTGGATGGTCAAACAACTCAAAAACACCATGAAAACCACCTTGCTGCCACCTTTTGCACCAGCAGGAAGTACCTCTGGGAGAATGAGGTTTTGGAGGGTCAAATCAACTCCAAATTCATAAATTCCACTTGGGTTGGAAAGTAGACATCCAGGGCTTTCCAACGAGCTATCATGAGCTCAATTTGGATGCCAGGAGCTACCTCAAAATCATAGAAATTTTTCTGAATTTTCAGCTGCCAGCTCAGTATTTCGCCTATTATGGACCAGTTTTGTTTATGGATAGAATTTTTGGGTTTTTATGATGTAAATTCATGTTTGATATGTAAATTTGGCTTGTTTTTATCTCTTCTAGAAGATTCACTCTCAAATGAGTAAAAAATCATGTAATGGATCAGTTTCCACTCTTTTAGAGGCAAGTGGTTAGCTGCCTAGATTGTAGTTCCATGATTAGAATTGGTTGAAACTGATCCCTGAAGAGGGAATTCGACCCCTAGAGATGGGGAAAGGTGTTAGAGTGATCTATATATTGTAATTTCTCAATCATTTTCAGAGGTTGGAGAGGTTGGACTCTTGGGATACTTTTGATACCATTGTACATATTTTCATATTTTGGCTAAGGAAAGATCAGGGGTTTTGCGGAACTTGTTGGGATCCTTGTGGTGTTCTGTTCTTGATGATGTTTCTCCTTTGTTTACTGTAAGTTTCTTCATGTTTAATGTTGCCATCCTTTCATTATGCTTCTGCACTAAATTGAATGAGTGAAATAAGGTTGAATCCATTGTTTACAGTGCTTAGCCTTTGAATTCAGTTAGTTCTATATGTTTTCAGCTGTTTGGAGAGGATCCAAGTTCTTCTTTGCCCTCTTCAGCTCCTCGTTGGTCTAATATATCCATAAATCCAATTTAAAGCATCAAGATCATCACCTACCTCGCCCCAGCTTGAACTCTGCAAAGGTCTGACCTTATCCCCGGACCCAAAATTTTGTTTTCCCATTACTCCAGCGAAAACCCAAAAAACCAAAAATCAAACATACCTATCTCTTTACTAGCCTAAAATCAGTTCTTATTATAAGTCATCTCACATCCTATTGCTTATTTTCTCGAGATTGATGGAGAGAGCCCTCTCCTGTCCTCGTAGGGCTAGCTACGAGGCTGAGCGTGGTTTGATGTAGCCTTGAGTTTTACTTCATTTCAGCCTGAGGTAGATTTGAGTGCTAACATAGTGGCGACCATACTGGGGAAGATCTCAATGGTTTTCTTGTTATAGACGGAGTCTGAAGTCATGCCAGGTAGCCTTCGAAACGCTGTTGCTATGCATCAGCGAAGTAGATAAATGCTGCTTCAGTCGATCTCCGGTATAACTTGTAATCATAGTACTTAACTTATAAATTGCCCCAGTACGTGTATCAAGTTCAGATCTGATGGTTGATGGTGAACAACGGTCAGACATCGCAAGGCTGAAATCATTCACTTGGCGACTTCATTCACTGAAAGATCCAGACAATCAATGCTTCATGGTGACTTCACTGCAGGGAGATCAGTAGCTGTGAGATTTTCAAGATGGACCGAATCACGAGAAGATATGCTCCTATGAGCCGAGATCACATTCCAGGTTTTCCAAATAAGATGCCCAAGGTAGATTGGTCAAGGAATCTGCCTACGTTTAACAATGATGGTAAGAAGGATGCTGCTTTACATTTGGTTAGATTTCATATGCATATTCGCAAGTTGAAAGTGGATTTTCTTGAAGATTTCTTGATGAAGATATTCCTAGCCACTCTGGAAGGTGAAGCTCAGTCATGGTATGAAAATTTGCCGCTGGCCTGTATTTATTGTTTAAAGGATTTTCATGCCCTGTTCATTGAAAGATATCAAGTATCTTATCCATCATTAAATTTAGTTCATGACTGTTGCAAACATGCTTATATTTTTATTGAAAGCCTTGAGAAATATTATGAAGATGATAATTTCATGGATGATGAGATCATGGAGGCTCTATATGAGAATCCATTTCAGCAACATGAAGAGAACCTAAAGGATACCTATCAAGGTGCTCAGGAGACTTTGCAGCAGGTTGATGGCCATATGGCTGAAAATGATGAAAGGCAGAATGTCATTTCAGATCTGCCCACGGAAGACAGCAGCATGCAAGTAAGTCCAGTTCCAATTGCAGATTGTGATAATGTCCAGACAGCTACTTCAAATTCAGATTCAGATCATGATGACCAAGCATATCTTGTGTTGAAACCCATCAAGGAAAACTCTGCTGTTGAAATCATCTGGGATGCAGAAGACACAGTAATGGATCCAAATGTTCTCAGTCATACTGTCAGCTCATCATTAGAACACAGCCTTCATGAAGAGGTGATTCAGTCAGTTCATGAAAATCAGAATGAGATCTTTGTGCAAGTAAGTGATAAATCTCCTTTCAATAACTCAGTTATGAATGATAGTTTGAATGCCTTGTCATATGAAGATAATCACTGTTTGAGCAAAAGAAAACAAAAAGCATTGTCTCCTTTGTCTGAAGATGAGATAGATCAGCTTTTGAAAGGTCTTGTTACAGCCCAAACTACAGCAGATTTGCAGTGCACACATAATCAGGAAAGTGTTGGTGAAATTTCTTCTTCTGTTGAAAAAGATGATTGTCTTGTAATCAGTTGTGTAGATCAGCAAACAGATAACTTTTTCCTTCACAAAAATGATAAGGCTGTCATGTTTGATAACCTTGAAGATTGTTTTTTGTTTAAAAATGACCTAGATCATGAAATTGAAGAGTATATGCCAGAATTACTCATGGTCAAGGAACCTACAGCTAACACTCAGATGGCAGATTTGTGCATCTCTATCCCTCAGAAATCAAATGTATTTTCAGATCAGAGTGAGGTGAATACTAGTATTTTTGCAGCTGGATCTCTAGATAAGCCAGTGCTTCAGGATTTTCAAGATCCCTTCAGCATTCTTTTGCAAGCATTAGAAAGGATAAATGTTGCCTGGTTTATTTTCATGACAGAGCTTTAGTTTCGTTGATCGTGTTGAGTTGCCCAAGGTGTTTAGCATTCCCGCCACTCAAGAGAGAAGAGCAAGAATTCCAGGGGTGTAATATCCGTCGGGATTGGTTACATCAAGCCACTTATACATGATTTTGCATATTTCAGTTGCAGTCAGTGGCTGTCACTGCGATTTCAACGATGGACTCACGTCTTTTTTCCAAAAGCTGTAAAGCTCAGCCAAGTCACCATGAGGCCGTCTTTGTGTTTGGTCTGTTGAGTCAGTTTTTTCAAGTTATTTCAGTTTGCCATCGAGTTGGTTTGAGTCAGGTTTCAGTTAAGTTTCAGTCAAGTTTTCATTCAATAAATGTGTCAAAGGTTTTGGGTTATCCGTTCAAATAATGATTCCATCGCCCAATGGATGGAGGCACTGTCTGCTCTCCCAAGTTCTACGGTTCTTGGCACCTCCACGGAGCTGGAGCTACCATCCCCATTGGAGCCAATGTTAGAGTCAGCTTTTGCAGTCTTCCTCCAGTGATCAAACATGCTTTTTCAAAGTGATTTTAAAGTGTCAAGGTCAAATTTTGTCGTTTCAAGGAGTCTTCAAGCAAAATTTGATCACTAGGCATTAGGTCTAGGGTTGGTCTTCACTCTTTTCAAATTTGTCCAAATGTCAGTCCATGTCACCATTCAGCTGAGTGTACCATCATTCAGAGGGTTTTCATCATCATGTCAAGTTCCATTGAGTCATTTTACACGTTGTTCATGCTTCAGTTGTGCCTTGGTAAGGTCCATTTCCCTCTCCTAGGGTTTTGGAGGTGATTTCTCTTGGATGGTCAAATCATCGGAAAAACTGGTATCCTGATGTTCATACACCTTCCCCTATCATTAATTCACCTAATTAAACACTTCCCATCACTGAGATCCCCTAAATTCCTCATTTTTGCACAAACCCTAGTTTCTTGCCACAACTTGGCAATTTTCTAGGCTAGGCCTGTGTTTTTCCCTTTTGGACCCCTTCCCCTCACTCAATCTCTGCGATTCCACTTTCCCCTGCTTCCTAAAATCCCTCCCTACTTCCCAAAATTTCCCCAAGAATTTAGAAGCCCCCTATCCCCTTCATTTCGCTTCATTTCGACAAAATCCCTTGTTCCACACATCGGGATAAGTTTCACTCAAAAGATGTTTCAGAGCAATAAAAGATGAATTTTGGAAAAATGAGAGAGGTTTTTGTCCATAACATGCCAAGGAAGAAATCCCTCATTCACTTTTTACACAGGAATCATGGTTTTAGAGAAATGTCAAAAATATCATTGCCTCAGGAGAATTGAATGCACCTCTGAAGTGACCTTGGGAAAATCAAGATTTCTCCTAGCATGTTTGGCCAACTGACTTGCTTGATGAGTCAAATGATAACTAGACAGAAATACATTTCCAATGAGCTATCATGAGCTCAATTTGGAGTTGAGGAAGACCTTCAAAAGTTGACTGCAACAGCACTCTGCCTTGAGGCAGCCTCATTCTGCTCATTTTGACTAGTGTTGGGAGATTTGGTTTTTGACAGGGTAAATGGAATCAAAATTGCATAATTCCACTTTTTTTGGCAATTATACTCCAATAGCTTTCCAACGAGCTATCACACGCCCGATTTGGACACCGGGAAGGCCTCCAAAAGCTTCCTGCAAGAGAAACGCGACCCACCTGGGGCCCGAGCGACCCACCTGGGCAGAGCGACCCACGCAGGTCAGTTCAGCAGTGTAAGTTTGCAAGGGGCGCGACCCACCTGGGCTGAGCGACCCACGCAGAGGCTGCGTGACCCACGCAGATACAGAGGTTTGAAACTTCATTTTGAGCGCCCAGTCTTGCTTGGGATCGATTCATCGGCCTTCAAACAGGTTATTTGCAATTGCTTGATGTTTTTAAATGCACCGGTGGCATCATTGGTGGTTTCAAACATTTCAAATGGAGGATTTAAACCCCACAGTCATGGCAATATCGTTTTCAGGGTTTTAAAATGATATGGGTGGTTGCATGAGTTTGTTGCTTATCTTATATCAGTGATATGTCCAGCCTTCCAGATAATATCAAAACCATATTGTTCTCATGCCTATTATGCCATTGTGACCATTGTTATTATTATACCATGTTTTAAAACCTTTGTTCAATGGTGACTGTGGTTGTATTATGTCTCACTGCCCAATGTAAAAACATTCTCATGACTTTGTTTCAAACTGCCCATTGACACTTTTGTTGCTATTTGGGCAAATTCGGAGAAAATTTTGTCATTTTCAAATTTTTGGTCTAAAAATGTGTTTCAGAACACAGAAGCCGCGCGCTCATGCGCTCGGTATTTTGAGACACTTGCTGGAGGAGATTTTTACATTTTGATTTTTCATGTTTAATTATCCATCCTCCGAGGTCAAACTTGGCATTTCAACAAAATCTGGATGAACAAAATTTTTCAAACACCAAGGAAAATACCTTGTCGCTATACCTTTTTCTCACGTCAAAGAGAAAAATTCTGGAGAAAGAGGTTTTGGAGGGTCAAATCAACTCCAAAGTCAGAAATTCCACTTGGGTTGGAAATTAGACAGCCAGGGCTTTCCAACGAGCTATCATGAGCTCAATTTTGATGCCAGGAACTACCTCAAATTCAGCCTGGAACATGAGCGACCCACACAGTTCAGGAGCGACCCACCTAGAAATTTTTCTGAATTTTTCACCGCTACTCAGCATTTCGCCTATTATGGACCAGTTTTGCTTATGGGTAGAATTTTTGGTTTGTTATGATGTAAATTCATGTTTGGCATGTAACTTTGGCTTGCTTTTATCTCTTCTAGAAGATTCACTCTCAAATGAGTAAAAAATCATGTAATGGATCAGTTTCCACTCTTTTAGAGGCAAGTTGTTAGCTGCCTAGATTGTAGTTCCATGATTAGAATTGGTTGAAACTGATCCCTAAAGAGGGAATTCGACCCCTAGAGGTGGGGAAAGGGGTTAGAGTGATCTATATATTGTAATTTCTGAGGCATTCTACAGGTTGGACTCTTGGGATACTTTTGATATCATTGTACATATTTTTCATATTTGGCTAAGGAAAGATCAGGGGTTTTGCGGCACTTGTACTGTTGGGATCCTATGGTGTTCTGTTTCTGATGATGTTTCCTCTCTTGTTAACGTAAGTTTCTTCCTTACATGAATGTTGCCATCTCTTTCATTATGCTTGAACTAAATTGAACAGTGGTGTCATAAGCTGAATCCATTTGCTATGCGTGCTTAGCCTTTGAATTCAGTTAGTTCTATATGTTTTCAGCTGTTTGGAGAGGATCCAAGTTCTTCTTTGCCCTCTTCAGCTCCTCGTTGGTCTAATATATCCATAAATCAAATTTAAAGCATCAAGATCATCACCTACCTCGCCCCAGCTTGAACTCTGCAAAGGTCTGACCTTATCCCCGGACCCAAAATTTTGTTTTCCCATTACTCCAGCGAAAACCCAAAAAACCAAAAACCAAACATACCTATCTCTTTACTAGCCTAAAATCAGTTCCTATCGTAAGTCATCTCGCATCCTATTGCTTATTTTTTCGATATTGACGGAGAGAGCCCTCTCCTGTCCTCGTAGGGCTAGCTACGAGGCTGAGCGTGGTTTGATGTAGCCTTGAGTTTTACTTCATTTCAGCCTGAGGTAGATTTGAGTGCTAACATTGGTAACAATGCATTCTTCTTGCAGGAGTTGAATGGAGCAGAATTGTTTGGGGGTCCTGTCAATGGCAGGATGCTTAAGCATTACTTCTCTTGATCCATGTTATGTTCCAAAAGCCCTTTTATCTATTTTACACTATAAATATTTCATCCACCATTTCATTCAAAGTTGTAAAAATCAAAAATACAAAAACAAAAGAAATAAAGAAAAGAGGGTAGATTGTGAAAACAAGAAAGGTATAGCCCCATACCAAAAAAGAGAAACAAATCTGAAAGTGTGCAAGCTTAAATGCCACTCCTGAATAACAGACTTCTAGTTATTCAAGCTGTCTAATCTTGACTAATTAGCTTTAAATTATCTAGCTGATAGGATAGTGAAATCGATTTGCTAAACTGTTTAATCTTGGCTTATCAGTAGATAGATTAGGATAGAAATTAAAGGTTCAAACATGTTCAAAATATGAACCTAAGTTTCCAAGCAAGAAATGACTCAAAACTATTTTATTTTCTGAGTCAAAAAAGATGTAAATCTGGTTCTAATTAGCTTAAAATCTGAACCAGAGAACAAAGAAAGAACAACTCAAACAAAATTCAAAACAGAGTTGTAAAAAGAGAAGGCCATGATAACAAACTTTCAGATCTTAAGCCTTCCATTTTAATTTAATTTTCTGCAAAATAAATATCTATGTGCAACTTGTTTTTATGCCATAGATCACAGCAAGTCAAACAACTTAATCTTTACTTGACTGTTTTTTAATTTATGTTTTAGAATTTAGAGAATAAAAATCTGTTAGACTGTTTAATCCTGACAGATTGGTAGAATAGGTAGAGAATCATATGGGCTCAACTGTTTAATCTGAGTCCACAGAGAAATAAGGAGTAGAATTAGACTAGTTTTATGCTTTCAAAAGAATAAAATGTTGTAAAAGAGTTTGCCAATCCAAGTGCACTCTAATGAAGAAAAAATGTTAGATCAGTAGGATTGGGTAGGTAGAAAGTTTGTATTTATGAAGATCCATTATTTTTATGGTTGCTAATATGTTTTTAGAGAAATTCATCTCCACAAAGGAAAAGTAGCCCAATTGATCAGGCATAGGTCATCCTCCCAGAGAATACAAGTCTGAAGTTCTTGATGCCTTCAAAAATGCAGCATCCCCAACTGGAGCCACTGTTAGCCACCTATAAAATTTGTTATATCAAAAGGTGGCTAAGATTTTTTGAGCCTTCAAGGAACAAATTTCATTGCTAAAATTTTTTTTCTCTTGAAGACTCTTGAAGGCCTCATGCCGTTCCTCGATCCAAACTTCACTACTCTTCCCATTTTACACTTAGAAATCCTACTAATTTCCAAGCCAGAACACTGCTACAAGCACCTTTTTCCCCCCCTTCTCTTCTTCCAAAACTAACCTCAGTTTTTATCCCTCCATTTCCCATGAAAATCCCTCATTTTCATAATTTTTCCCTTTCCCCTTCATCAAACCCCTTGAAATGGTTGACAACTCCTTTTTTCGCCTTATCGGAACCCTCAGATTCCCTTGTAAACCATTGAAAATTCATAAAAATCATATTTTTCATACATTATAGACTTAAGCCCCCTCAGGCTAAGACTTAAGCCCCTTTCTCCATAAAAACCGGTCACAATACCCTTCATATGCCCCACGGCCCCGCAATTGGGCGCCAAAGCCGTTTCATAAATAATATTTGAAAAAAACTTTGTTTATATTAAAAAGTTGTCGATTTTATTATTTTATTATTTTCCCACCCCCCCGAAAATATTAAAAACTTATGTTATTTCCAAATTTTGGGTTTTTAATTATTTTCTAAAGTTTTCCGCCGGTACAAGTTTTAAATCGTTCTGCACCGTTGATCCGATCTGAAGATCGGACAGTGTGGATTCCGTCTCCTGGTGGTCCCCACATTCCACTAACCTGCCCGAAAACCGCGCGGTATTCATCGCACGACCTTTGGGCGACGGCGGTTTTCTCCCGATCGCCAGTGATTCCACTCATCGTTTGACATGCATCCTGGGCACTGTTCACAAAACCGCCGTCCATCGCGCGTTAACGTTTCTGACGAGGATGCCGCACGATATCACCGTACACTGTCCGATCTGAAGCCGCCCATCCAACGACTATCACTCACCGAACTTGCCCGAATGTTAACCGAGCTACGACGCGTCATTCAATCAATCTCCACCATTGATCTAATCTACAGATCGATGGTCCATATTCCATCACCCTTTTCTCTCACCCAGTCAACATTTCCCATTTTGAATTTCCATTGCCTATTCCCGACCGTCGATCTTTGCGTGATTGACGGCTCAGATTTGAACGTTTCTTCCACCTTCCCTTTGTTTCTTCCAATCAATATCGGCTGTTGGATGATGCCATCCAACGACCATGCTTCCTCCACGTGTCCTCTGCAGCAGTAAACCTATATATGCATGATTTTATAATAGTTTTTTGTATTTTTCAGTGTTTAAATGGTTTTCTTGCCATTTTTGAAGAAAATTCGAAGGCAGAGGATGACGATCTTCCTGCCTTTGATTCACTAAAGAAAATCATCACAGGGGTTAAATCTACGTTTTCATCAATCATTCATGAAGCATTGATGCCACATAACCCTGCGCAGCCCTGCATATCAGAAAAACCATGAATCAGGCGTAGTTAGAGAATATCAGTGATGAAGACCAAAATTTATCAGAACAGAAGATTAAAGGACAGATTTTGCGGGGATTATGGCTAAGAATGTTTATCAAAAGCCTAATCCCAAATTTAAAACACAGTTTAAAGAAAATCTGAAGTGTTTTATCGACGGGAAACCCTCCACCACCACAAATTGAGGCAAATTGATCCCTGTATCTACCATGATGCCACCTGTGCCTCAAAGTATTCAATCAAAGGCCGAATTTATTGATCATGATCAGATATTTGTCTCAGCGCAGCTAGAAAGTTACTTCTGCAAGGAAACTTAATGCAAAGAACATCTGCAGAGTTACTTCGACGCCACACAGAGCCTCAAAGGTCAACAAAAGCTCCCACTGAGCTTAAATCTTTATGTAAATCATTTAATGCAGAGGATATGTATGTAAGTTTCTTCATTAAGCCCCTTAAACGCCAAGAAGCCATTAAGTCTGTATTAATTCTAATTGAGATATTTTTTTCAGATCTCACCTCCTCATCCTTCTATATATACTTCTGCAGAAGATGAGTGAGGGGTTGGTTGTAGAAGTTCGAAATATATTTAAGAAAAAAATTCTGATTGTAAATAGTGTTCACTGGCCCTTGGAGCTCTGCTTGTGATAGATTAATTAGGCTGGATAGTGAAGATGATTGTTGAACTAAAACATTGGACCTGAGTACTGTAACTGGTTTGACATCAATAAACAAGCTGTTTCTTGGGATCCTGGTCTATATCACTGGTGAAGCGCCTCTTTCTTTGTTATTTGTTTTCCTTCTATGTATGTCATATTGTCCACCTTTCTCTGATAAAGAACAATATTTATAGAGTTAGGACCTACTATATATCAGTAACCTTCTCTAACTGAAAAGATTTATCTCAATGTTTTCTTCCAATTTTTTTGTTTAAGAATGATTTAATATAGTCTAAATAGTTAGGAATGTTGGAGTTCCCTCGTCCTACTGTTTGCTTTAAACATTGTTCTTGAAAGTTATTTTCCTTATTTTTCTTATTAAAGATGACTATGGAAGATATGGTGTGCCCTGGTCCTAGTTTTTCTCCAAAAGTAGATTCTGAAGGTTTCCCTTGGTGTTGACTGAAAGCAGAATAGGTTTAAAAGTACTTTATCTGATCTTAAGTTTATACTCTGTCTTCTCTTATATGTTTTCATACTTTCTGAAGGTAATTGTGTGGATTACTGGATTGTTTTTCAATTAAGCTGCTTTAATACAAACTTTCCCAAGAGGTCAATGGTTAGCCCTACACTTGGTTGGTTTTAAACAGTTACTTAAGAGGCTTTTCTTGTTTGCACTGACTATAAATCCTTTGTGAAATTATTATCAGTTTCCACCATCTCCAACACTTTATTGTTTCCATTCCATCATTATAATCTCAATAATCTTGTGGTGTAGATGACTTTCCCCTTGGATCACTCTTGATGTTGTTGTTCAATTAAATCCCTGTTATGACTCCATAGCCCAATAGACTAAAAACCAGCGTTATATCTATCTTTTTAGCCTAGCTGTTCTATTCACTTGCAACTTCTCACTTTTGAAAATATTTTGCATTTAGAACTTTCCCCTCGAGTAATATTCATGCTCAACCATCCAAAAAACAAACAAACCTCTTGGCCTTCATAACTAGCCTAATATAATTACCCCAAACTTCAAAGAAAAATCCCTCTTTGCACTTATTGGAGAGATCCCTCTCCGGATTTAGGAGGGCTAGATCCTAGAATCCCAAAGTTGGTTGAAATAATGTTGCTTCTATAGTTTTAGTCTCACCAATCTGCTAAAATTATAGATTCCTAACACGGAGAATCCATCCATGAATGAAAATATTTCACATCTAGCACAATTGTCAATAATCTAGTCAATAAAGGGAGTACGATAGTTTTCTATTGGAAAAGAAAGATTGGCATCACGATAATCAATGTGTACTCTGATTGTCCCATGTTTCTTCATGATGGGAACAATATTGGAAACCTAATCAGTAAGAAGAACAGGGTAAATGAAACTAGCACGCAAAAGTATTTCAACTTATTCTTTAATGGAAGCAACCTTCTTCATATGAACATGACGAAGGCGTTGACGTACCAGTCTGACATTAGGGTACATTTTAATGGTGTTTTCAACAATACTAGTATCTATGCCTGCCATTTCCTCGTAAGACCAAGCACATATATCATGAAATTCAGGAAAGAGAGAGTGATAAGTTTCAAGCTCTGATGAAGAACAAGACACACCAACATGATTTTTTTCTACAATGCCAGGTTTGGTGGAAATATCGATAGAAATGGTTTCTTCATTATTTGATAAGTTTCACTTGGATTCTATTGCATTAATGGGAAAAGAATTCGAAAACAAATTTTTGATCGATGGGTGATATAGTTCAATAATATTATCGTCTTCGTAATCCTAAAAATTGGAATGAGGATGATGATCTTCCCATGGTTCCCCTTCTAGCATCATGTATTCCACAATGCTCTCATATGTCAAGAAATTTGATGAAAAAGGATCAGATGGAGTACCAAAATCTAATGAATGATCGACCCAAACGATCAATGACGATGATTTCAGATTCACCACCCAAGCCATATGGATTGATTGCTATGCCAGCTCAATTGGGTTGGGCGGTAGAAATTCATCCAATGTAACAAATTTAGAATCATTAGTAATCTTCCTTAAGTCATATGGAGTGGAAGATTTCATGCATCAGGTCTCTATTCTTGTAATTTTTGTCAACATCGTAGGTGGCAGTAATGCAAAGGTGCCAATTAGGGACGAATCCTTTAAGAGCACTACACCAATGTTTTGAAGTGCTAGCTGGGGTGCATGAACTAACAGAACTCTTCCAGTTACCTGGGAACTTTAGGCAAAGAAGGAGAGTTGTTTGATGACTATAATAATACCTTTATGAGGAAATCTAATCATTCTAAATTAAGTAGAGATGATCGCAGTCATAGCGTAAACCCATGGCCTTCCCAGTAAAATGTTGTAGTTAAGGGTTTTATCAATTACCTCAACTTTAAAATTTACAATTTCCCCCCTAGTTCAACATTCAGGTTATTGATGATACCTCAAGGCTTATATGTATGACCATCAAAATATCTCAACGTTGTAGGAAATTGAGATAGACACGACGAGCCAAGTGAATTCCAATAGTTTAGAGACATAATGCACGTAGATTCTCCTTCATCAATAATATTACGATGAATGAGGTGATTGAGAACATTTACTTGGATGGATAATAGAAATTTTGTTGGTAATTTTGGTGTATAGCCCATATATTAAAGACTACAATATTGGAATCTGTCAGATCGATTCCATCAATTGCTGACAAAAAAGCCTATTTCTAGGAGGGAAAATTTTGAAGTAACTCAAGCATCACATAGTTGAAGGGGATTGAGATAATTATTCAAAGATATTATAATTTTGAGCAGCTTGGGCTCGAGGATTGAATATATATTTATGGATGACTCCCTTCGGTGCTTTACTGTTAACTCACGAATAGCAGTTGGATAAATAGATATCATGGATGGATTGTTGTTCGAGGTAGTAGATTGATCAGTAGCCTAAATACTGTAATCTTTATTGCACGTTGACACCAAACCATCATATTTTGGTTTCGTGATAGAAAAGATAAGCACTTGGGAACTAGAAGTTGGATTTGTAGCAACCACATTTCTATCTGGATTCGGAAAAGGATCCGTCAATGCAACAAATGCATTCGAGGGCTTAAGAAATTTTGATACTTTGGAATAATGAGGACAGTCTAAAAAAAACTTCTCCTCATTACATATAATGCAAGGGTAATGAGGTTTTTGATTTTTTCTAGTTTGTTGATCAGATGATCATTCCTGTGTGGTTGAATTTTTCTTTTTCTTCGATTTCCCTTTTTTCTTAAGTCCAAGTTGCTTGTCACTTTTATCTTTGTTAGATGACACTGTATAAATTTTAGAATAAGGTGCAAGATCAGATGAAGTAGAGTGATGTGTTCTTGTAGTACCAATCATACCGTTGTCGGCATGGGAGTCATTAGATGGAGGAGGAACAATAAAATTAGATTGCGACGCGTTGGGAATTTTCTCATAGAGCGTCCCAGACTAAGTATAAATCAAATCTAAGTACTAAGCATGAGTTATCACCTACTCTTCAGTGACAACGTCACCCTTAGCCACATCCTCGGTGATAGATGGTAGAAAGTACTTAATGAACCACTCAGCAAGAAGCTGACCAGGAACAAATTTTTTGACCATTGTACACCAATGACATCACTCATGAATATGATCATAAATTTGAGTAGCATTAGTCTGTTTGAAATTGGTCAGGAGTTTTGTTCCAGTTTCATATTGTATGGGTAACTAGAAGTGGGTCAAAAAGGTAGTAGCTAAAGCGGTGAAATTATGAAATGAAGCGTGTGGTAACTCAATGTACCACTTTGTTGCCGGACTATACAACATATGCTGGAAAAGACGCAATCGAACAAAGTCATCATTTAAGTATTTGGATGAACACCACAAATGATAAGTCATAACATGCATCGATGGGTCTTCTCCAGGGTTTCCATTGAACTTAGGAATATCCAAGGGTAATTTATGTGGTATCATCGACCACCAAGGAGCATAGGTGATTGGATCATTGGTAAGCTGGTTTAAAATAGGTAATTATCAAGTTGCAACAAAGGGAAACTGTAGGTTTAAGTCAGGTTGAGCATAGCTAGGGTATGATGGAATTTCTTAGGCAATGGGCCTTTGAGCACTAGCATAAGGAATTTGTTGCTATTAACCCATATAGGGGTTTTTTTGATAAGAAGATGCTTAAGGATTTTGTTGACCAAAACTTGGATAAGCTACTTGTTGTTTGAATGACTGTTGTGGAATTTGTGCTTGTGGCGGCCAAGGTATCTGTCCACCAAGATTATAGCCCAAAATAGAATAGCTTGGACCCGGTTGTGAATATGTAAAACCCAGTTGTGCCTACGACATCCAATAATGGGGTAATCCATCTTGTGAATAAATAAGTCTAGATACAGGTGATTGTTGTAAACCAGCCGAAGAGTTGGAGTCTGAGGGCCCAATACATGATGGTATTGGGTGGAAGGACCTGCCTGAGATGGTTGAGGTACAACACTTTGATCCTATAATAGGGGTAATGATATATTAACAAGTATAGTAGATGTGTGTGCAACAGGTTGAACCAGTTGATATGAATGCACAATTGTTTGTGGTTGAACAAGCAGGATAAGATTCCACTGACAAAGAGTCATTCAAATATTAGGATTACCATATAACGACGGATTATTGTCAAAATGGGTGACCATATGTTTCCCCCTAGCATGAGGAGTATAATAATATGAAATATATTGTTCTCCAAATGTCGGGAGTCCAGTTGAGATTGTACTGGATTGAATATACCCAGATGGACAAGCTTGATATTGCACTAAGATGTGTACAAAGGATCAAACCATTTAGTACTCATTAGAGATGAACCTGATAGAATATCAGATGATGAAATGGATGAATTCCATGGGTTTTAGGATGCACCAAAGAAGGTTCCAGATAAATATTGGTCGTTAGGTGGGGCGGAAGGGCCACCATATAGATGTGACTCTTGGGATGTGTTGAACGTTGACAGGGTAGCAACAGTAGATGTTGTCGCAACTATAACAGAAGGTACAACCAGAGATGTTGACTCATCCATGGTCATACAACCCAATGTATACCCTATAAGATATATGGGAACTCTAATTGACAAAGGATCAAAGAAATAAGTGTGGGGTGATTGAAGAAAATACTCGTAAAGATAAAGCCCCCACCCCAAAAAAAAGAGTTGGAGTTGAAGGTATTTCGTCTTGTGGTATTTCTTCAATCGAAATTAAACCAGGTGGAAGGATTTCTCCGTCAGGCCTGAGATATATTTCAGGTGGTTGAATACATGATATGGGAGACTCAATGGCTACAATAGAGTATTGAGTGATCGATATAGGAACAAATTCTGGTTGTTTGACTTCGGGATCTAGATGTTCTGGTAAAAGAATGACGAGATCTGGATCAAATTCCAGTTGAACAACGTTGGGTTTGGGAGGTATGGTCTCACTAATTGGATGGATCATGAGTATAGGTATTTGTGCAGAATCCCTTTAATGTGAATGAAAAAAAGGAAATTATATGCATAAATCAATCAAGCAAGTTTTTCTTATGAGAAACGAGGAATGAAACAACAATTTCTCTTAGGAAAATGAAGAATGGAAGTACAATTTTCCTACAGGAAACGAGGAATGAAACAAAAATTTCCTTTTCGAAAAAATAATTTATCTATGTGGAAATTAACTACATTGAATTTTATTTTCCAATGATAACGAAAAACATTAATGAAACATTGAACAAATTGCTTTTTAAAGGAGGAAGAACAAGAAATTTTACTGGTCTCTAAGAGGTATTAGACATCTGAGAGTACAAAAAAAAAGTGCCTAAAATTGAAATAAATTACAATTTTTTTTTGAATTTGGCTAGCTAAGGGGGCAACACAGTCTCTAAGGGGATACAGTGCAATGTAGAGCACCCCTGAGTGGGAGACAGTGCACTGCAGTGCACTGTGCCTTGACGAACAGTGCATTGGGCACAACTAATATTGAAAATCAAGGAGTTAGACACACTTCTAATGCAATTTTCTCATTCAAATGACTGATAATAGAAATTAAATGCTACCGATGAAGATAAACAAAGGCAAAAACACCAGTAATAATAGGATACTCCCCAGCACAGTCACCAATTTTTTATATGGAATTGTGATCTATGGATAAATAAAATTCCCTAAGTGTAGTGTTTAGCGCTTAGAACAACAGAGGAAATAATAACTATTTTTTTCTCTAAAAAAAGTAGATATACACAATGGGAAAGGAGCCTACTTGTGATTCTTTTGCTTCTCCTTCTCCTTCTATCATTGTTGTCATTGTTCTCAATCCAACTCAAGCAGCTAAATCGATTCTTGCAAACAAAAATAGAGAACAACAAACAACATATACTATACAAGATATATACTTATATTACTAAAATCAAATCGATTAGATATGAAATACATACATCATTCAAGAATACATTGCACAAGAAATAGAGACATATGTATGGGAAAATGAAAAACAATCTTTATTAAAGAGTAGAAGGGGAGGATTACAACCAATAGATCAATTTATTGTCAACCTGATCCAACTTCATTCCAACCTCATCACATCCAGCATTATCCTAGCAACATATCAGTACTTTCACTCTCTTATCAAATTAGAATCCAACATCATAACTTTGCACAAAATTCTTCCCCCCTAGCACTAGGATGAGTGCTCAATTTATAGGGAAACTAATGGTAGTTTCTCAATGAATTAATTTCTAATAATAAGCAAGACATGTTTCTAAGTTCAAAGGTGTTAGATGGACACTTTGATTCAAAGTTTGACACATATGAATTCTTCGAGAAGACATTGGCCATGTGGAGATTCCTGGAGCAATGAGAATTCTGCTCTCAAGTGACCAACGCACCCTTGAGTGTCGGGAAGTGCACTCGAGTGCACCGTTGTATGGAGGATTTGGCAGTGCAACATAGTTAGTCCCTTAAAGATGAGCGTTGGTGAGTGAATAGGTCATATAAAATATACTTCAAACCTTGTAAATATCACAATAGAAGCCATGAATTAAATTTCTTCACTTAGGACATGTAGCAACTGAATTATAAGGGAATGATAGTCCTTGTTTCATTGGTCCTGGGGATGATGTCTAGTTTGACCAGGTCTTTTGGGATGATACAAAAATTGACCTATAACACCCATGTTCATATAAAACTTGGAGGTGACAGTGCTATATTCATAGCATATGAGCTCTACACATGCCATCCTCATCTTAGATATACTATGAGGTGTTGGGAATTATTGCTATTATGAGGGAGGAATTTTGTCACACTCCTAATTGAAAATCAATACTAAAATCAAATCATGAACATTCTTATGTCTGCAATAAAAATAATATATACTATATTTTACTCATTTATCTACTTAACCTATAGTTTTACAATGAAAAAGACTAACACATACTCTAATTGCAAGAAGAGAAATTACACTAGATTGCATTCATTCTGTTAACTAATCAATAAAATTTAATAAGGGAATTAATATATATTCACAAACACACACAAACACACTGCATAAATGATTAATTAACTTCTATCTACTTCATTCTAGCTATTGTGCTAATTATGTATTATATGATGCACTAACACACTAAATCTAGATTGTTTTCCAGCAAGAGAAAAAGGAGTTTGGGTGACCTAGTGGTGTCATTGAACCAAGAATTTAGAGTTGGGAGTCCACGAAGGCCTATAGGAAGTTTAGTTGCAGTGGAAGATTTATTTTGGAGTGAAGAAGGTGGTTGTCAACACTGTTACAGGATACCCATTTTGCTATAGAAAGTCTTGTAATGTTATAGGAAACAGGTTGTGCAAGTTTTCAGGCTAGGAATGGTGGAATGGAGTTTATTAAAAGTGAGGTCAAGTTATATCTAAGTGAATGGGGGATGAAAAACTCCATTGTCCAAGCTAATAACCTTAAGAAGGCTTGTCTTGCACGAAGAAGCATTCTCTCGCTGGTTGTGAAGATGGTCTTCAAAAGATGCTTGTGAGTAGCAGAATGGAAGGGAACTGAAGGACGGCTGAAGTTAAAGTGGCAATGCTAAAAGGGGGTCCTTATATTATGTTGTATCCAATATTGAAACCAATACATTGAGTCATGCATTGATAATTAACAAATTATCATGTAAAATAGTGGAAAAGCTGAGTTGAATTTAACTTAGGCTAGCATGCACCTAAAACATAGATCTAACTTCTAGTATACAACAGATTCATGATAAAAAAAAGTGAAAAATACTTTATCCTTTACAAGAAATCATAAAATGAATATTTCTGGTTTGTGGTCGGAGACCTTTCTCCTCAAGCTCCAATGGAAGAGTTGAGAGAGAGAGACTTCCAACATAGTGTTAACGATTTTCAGATGCTACTAAAATGTAATGACATCAACTAAAATACTAAAGAATACGGAAACATAAATGTACACAAGAGAGACTTTAGCCCATGGATTGGGCCCTAACCCACAAGCTTCAGTCCTCTGGAATCAAATTAGTGGAAGGTAAACCAACTTCTCATTTTCATTACATAACAAGTCTCTTACATCAAAATAACAGTCAAAATATCTCTAATATGGAGTCAAGAGTTCTCTAGCTTCCTATGAAAATCGAATCCTAATGAGATATTTCTCTTCTTTATTTATACTAATGGGAAGCTACCAACATCTCCCTAAAAAGTAGTATTTTTTCTCCTTCATCTTCGAGAGGTGTGAAGTGTGGCTCCCTCTTATTATTTTCTTCATCAAGGACGATCTTAGGAGATTTTGGGTTGATTGTGGAAATTAATAAGGTGGAAAACCTTCCTATGATTTCTCCTTACTGTCTACTCTGAGCCCTAACCTAGAATATCAATTCAAAATATATTTATTTCCCTCATTTCCTACAATTAAACCATGTCAGGCTTCAAGTCATGACAATCCTCTTACACCATTCTCACTAAGAAAAATATGATAAAATGCAATCAAATGTGAGACTGAGGGGGAGCAAATAAGCTGTAAGGTCACTCGATAACCCCTTAAAATATACCTAATGATGGGCCTCATCATCACCTCCCTACTAAAATGGTTTCTCATCCTCTAAGCAACTTAGTCCTCTCTCTTGACTTCCTTCAAAGCTCTGGTAGCTTCCCTGATATCCCACGGTAGCTAATAAGGAGTTCCCTCTTGTGGGTAGAACCCTGCATTGTTGTATTCTTCCTCCCATTCCTTTTTTTCCTTTTTTTAATCTCTCCCTTCACGTAGCCTCAGCTGCAAATGTCGGCTTAGCTTTAATCCTATCCACTAGAATTTGATTCTCTACATTGCTCTTTTGTATAAGGGTTCTCTTTCTAAGGCAGCTCTAAATCTATTTATAGAATGGTATTCCTTTTTCTTCAAACCAAGTGGTAGAGAATTCCATATTATTTGGAATTCCTTGAAACTCTCTTCTCCTAGTATTCTGGATGGGGCATCAAAATGTGATATTTCCTGTGCTTGGGTTTTACTGTATCTTTCTACAAGGTCAGGATCATTGGAGATCATATGGTGATTATTTATGATGCCTCTAGGGCTTATGAGTTCTGCCTTGATTTGGATGGGTTCTCTTTATTCCGTTTTCATCACCCTCTTGACATTTTCTGCCGATATTTTTTCATTTGTTACCCAATATAC
Organism: Pinus albicaulis; assembly: GCA_034641835.2. Taxonomy (NCBI): domain Eukaryota; kingdom Viridiplantae; phylum Streptophyta; class Pinopsida; order Pinales; family Pinaceae; genus Pinus; species Pinus albicaulis. Next base: position 11,373,838 of record MU968411.1, on the reverse strand, counting down.
TTGGGCCATCAGCTGCATATCACCCAACCTAGAATTGGCATCCCAAATATTCATGTCAGTCAAGATGAGGTTGAGCATGTAAAAAATTCCCATCCTAACCCTTTCTTTGACACTAGTTTTCCTACAAAAATAAATTAACTATATATAATTTTGAAAGGGTAAGGATCCATGGTATGCTAAGGTATTAATTTGAAATTTCAACCATTGTTCTTTCAAGTAAACTGCATAACAATTAGAATGGTGTTTTTAATGCATGGCCTCCAAGAAGATATTTTTCATAGTGGAAATTTGTGCACCCTTATGTTGTAGATACCCCTTCAGCCTCATGTTCTCTGCTTATAACTATTCTCTCCACACTAATTCTTTGAGTCTGACATCATCTAGGTCCTTTCCTATCTGAATAAGTTTCTTCTCCATTAACCCTGCATCCTCAAAATTTCTGGATTTGGAAATTTTCATCCGCCTTTGGGTGCACCCCCTTTCTATTTATAGCTCATAAAAGAGACATATTGAGAACTTCTCAGGGATTAGACTCTGCCCTTCAATGAACTTGTAGTAAGATCTCAAACTAGGTTGTGGGGTAGGCTCTTGGAATTTTTTGATGTCTTTTTGGAAGGTCCTTGGAGAGATAGCTTCCTCTTGTGGTTTTTTTTTTACAACTTTTTCCTTCCCTTGTATCTCTTTTCCTTCAATTTGGGAACTCTTCCCTTATATTGTTGCCTCTTTTCCTTCCCCTTGTGCATTATTTTCTTCCTGTATCACTTCTGGTCCTTCTTGCAGCATACCCTGTCTTTCCTATAACACACTATGTTTTTCCTGTAGCTTCTATTTTTCTTCTCCTTGGAGGTATGTGCGTACTTCTGATTATTTTAAGGATGCTAATCTAGTAGATTTCCTTCTAACATAGGTCATGGGTGTCTTGGATCCGACCTTTGGGGAAGTAATTTCTTCAAATTTTCCCTCCTCTAAACCTATTTCTTCCTTTTCACTAGGGGACTCTTCAATGGTAATGGGGACCTCTGTTGGATCTTGAGGGCTTCCTTGTTTCACCCTAGTTCCCTTTTGCATCTTAAAATACATAGGATTCTATCTTTTCATTTTCTTCTTGGGTTTCACAAGGGTGATTAAATTGGATAAAGTTTCATCCACCTCATCCTCGGTGTTTCATGGTGACAAACTATTTTGTTGATGGGAGATTTCAGTGGTCTTTTTGGGGTTCAAAGACTTCTTTTCTATTTCCTTCTCTGCTTCCTCCTCGACACTTTCCATTTCTTCCTTTGCATCCTCTATTTTTCCTTCCTTTGTCTGCATCTCTTCTTATTTTGTCTTTTCATTCTCTTCCTCCTTTGTTTTAGTATCCCTATCTCCAAGGCTATAGGTGGGATATCTCTAGGAGTGATATTATGGGTTCCTATGAGAATCTATCTATCCATGTCAATGAAAATCTAATCTCATGCGATAATATGAAATGGTATCCATAGACTACACTCAATATTACTTCACAAGAAATGTACTTGAGGATGTGGTAGGCTACCTCATCCCATGAGTATGGTAAAATCTCCTTTCTGGCCCCATTTTTTTCTTTTATGTGCTTCTCATTGGTCAAAAATAATTATTTCTTAATAGTGGCCCGAGTGACCATGTCTTCTCTATTCCACTTGATTCCTATGGATAGTGTTCTTATTTTGATTATCAATTCATGTGTGATGGTTATGGCTAGTACCCTTATGATAGTAGTGCAACTATAATCTTCTTTATAGTGTAAATCCATTTCCAATCCTCGATATATCTCATCATCATATCCCCTTAGGAGCTCAAATAAACCCAATGTTAGGTCCCTATATCACTATTATAGCCCCTTATTGTTATTATTGTACCCTTGTAACCCCCATTTTGTTATTATTGTGCCCTTAAATTATTATTGTTAGGTCGGCTAGGATTACATTGTGGCTCACTAGGATTACATTATGGCCCCATGGACTCCTATATATAGGAAGGAGGTTTTGTGAATTATATCATCCAAGAATTGTTCATTTATGTAATGTATTGGAGGTTGCCCCCTTGAAGTGGCTCATTTATAAGGCGTTTATATCTCTTTTCTTCTCTTTTTGGAGCTGGTTACACAACATTTGGTATCAGAGCTTTGGATTCTAGGGTTTCGCTGCTCCAAACAGGTCATCGTGGAATTTTCGCTATAAATTTTTTTCTACGGAGTTTCAGAAGCTGAAATTGTTAGGGTGAGAAGAAAAAATCCTGAGGAAGATTTTATAAAAATTTCAAAGTTTGGTTCGCAATAATTTCGGAGATATGATCTGTGGAAGTCAGGTATTTTTTCAGGCTCCTAAACAGGTCATCGTGGCATTTGCGCTATAAAAAAATTTCTACGAAGGTTCAGAATCTGAAATTAATATGGTGCGAAGCTGCAATCCTGAGGAAATTCATAAAAAAATTTCAGAGCTTGGTTCGCAATATTTTTGGAGATATGATCTGTGGAATGTAGTGCTTTTTCAGGCTCCTGAATTTCATCTCAAAGAGGTGATCGTGGGAAACGTTCAATAACTCTCTCTCTGAAGATTGGATTGGAGTGAAGTCAAAATTAGTCACAAGTACACGACCTATAGTTTCTTTTCTATCAATTTCAGAAACAAAGGACAAAACAGTGACACGTGGCAAGTCGTACACGTTCGCTCTACTGAACCAGTCCAGAATTAGGTCATTGTGGGAGATTGGACACAACTTTGTCTTGGAGAATCAAAATCAGGTCAGACCTGTGGCATTTGAAAGAAGCTTCAGAGGGCTACTGCAGGGCTGAATTTCAGATATTGAAGATTTTCAATTACAGAGATAATTCAATTTCAATATCGATCTCCTAAAAGCTAGTAAAAGGTGTGTATTTTTTTTCCGAATTGCATAAGTCTTGTTTGAAGAATCAAGTTGAATTGATTCCAAGGGCATAGTGTAGAATATATATCAGTATTGTATTCTAAAATGGCCCCTAAAAATAATTCAACGCCCATTAAGCCTTCAGAAGGCTCTACTATGACTCATGAAGATGAAGAATGGCAACATGACATATCAAAATTACAAGAGCAAATTTCGCTCTCGCAAAGAACAACAAAAAATGAAATGGAAGTTTTGAAGAAAGGCGTGGAAGCTAAGATGGTTGGTTTGGAAGCTAAGATGGATGGCATGGAAGTGGGCATGGAAGCTAAGATTGATGACATGGAAGCTAAGATTGATGAGAAAATGGAAAACATGAAGAATTTTCTAAAAGCAGAGATGGAAGGTTTGACAAAGTTTATACAAGAAAGGTTTCCTAATGGTGAAAAGATAGTAGAAGAACCTCATGATGAGAACAAAATAAATGTTAATTGTGATTTCACAAACTCTAATGTTGGCGGGAAGAACCACCATATTCCAAAGATGGATATGAGGAAGTTTGATGGAAAGGATCCTGTAACATGGATACTACAGATGGAGCAATATTTTGATCTCCATAACGTGCAAAACACACAAAAGGTACGCATTGCAACTTTACATTTAGAAAAAAATACATTTGTATGGCTCCCGTAAAAAAATTGTCACTTGGTCAATTTTTACGGAAGAAATGATAGTACATTATGAGGATACAAAGAGCAACACCTTCTTTAGCCAATTGATAAATCTCAAACAAAAGGGTTTAGTGGGGCAGCACATTGAGGACTTCCAAAAATTAAATATAAGGGTAACTGATATTCCAGAGGAACACAGGATTGATCTCTTCATAGGCACTTTAAAGGATAACATCCAACATGAAGTTCGCGTTTTGGAACCCGATTCATTGGAGAAGGCATTCAGGTTGGCAAGAAAAGTTGAATGTAAAATTATGGCGACAAGGAAGCCTACCACTCAATTCTATAAAGAAGGAAGTGTTGCTACGCCTAGATTTCCACAACCTACAAGGTTGACACCACAACAATTGGAAGAAAAAAGAGCAAAAATTCTTTGCTACAGTTGTGATAGCAAATACACTAAAGGTCATAAGTGTGTCGAGAAGAAATTATTTTACATAGATTGTGAAGAGGAAGAAGAAAATGAACAAGAAGAGGATATACACCAGGAACCAGCCCTAGAAGAGGAAGAAATGAATCCGACCATATCGTGTAATGCACCGGCAGGAATTACCACTCCTCAAACTCTCAAGATAGAAGGAAAAATCAAGAAGAAAAAGGTAATAGTGTTGATTGATTCAGGTAGCACCCATAATTTTATTCATTGTAAGGTAGCCAAGGAATTAAATTGTTTCCTATACCCGGCACCAGAATGTCAAGTGATGGTTGCAAATGGAGGAACTATAAATTGTTCTGGAAAATGCCATAATATCAAGCTAACCATGGGGGAATATGTATTGACTAGTCCAATGCTTTCCATTCCTATGGGAGGTGCTGATGTTGTACTAGGAGTACAATGGTTACAATCTTGGGGACGGTAGCTTTTAATTTTCAAGAACTTTTCTTGAAATTTTTTTCAGAAGGAAAGGAAGTCGAATTACGGGGTATTGCGGGGAAGCCAGGAAGGATAATAAGCTCTAATGTCATGACAAAGCTTCTAAAGAAAGAACAGCGAGGCGTAATTGCACAATTATGCTCACTAGAAATTCCAACATCAAAATCATCTATTTCTGCAGATCTCCAACAAGTCTTGGACAATCATTCCAAGGTGTTTGAAACTCCCAAAGGACTCCCACCTATTCGTGATCATGATCACGCTATTCATTTGATTCCAGGAAGTGTTCCTCCAAACATCAGGCCTTATAGATATCCTTACTTCCAAAAAAGCGAAATTGAACGTATGATCGCAGAAATGTTAGAGGCGGGTATAATTCAACCCAGTCAAAGTTCTTTCTCTGCTCCTGTAGTATTGGTACACAAGAAGGATGGATCATGGCGAATGTGTCCGGATTATAGGGAGCTCAATAAGCTCACCATTAAAGACAAATTTCCCATTCCCGTGATTGATGAATTATTGGATGAATTACATGGAGCAATTTATTTTACCAAGTTGGATCTTCGTTCAGGATATCATCAAATTAGAATGAAGACTGAAGATATTCAGAAAACAAGATTTCGAACTCATGAGGGTCATTATGAATTTTTGGTCATGCCTTTTGGCCTTACCAATGCACCTTCTACATTTCAAGGGTTGATGAATTCCATTTTCAAACCCTTCCTTAGAAAATTTGTGCTAGTATTTTTTTGATGATATACTAATCTACAGCAGGTCTTGGAAGGATCATGTTGAACATGTTGACAGGGTGCTCAAACTATTGCAGGAGAAACAATTATATGCAAAAAAGTCCAAATGTTTCTTTGAAGTACAAGAGGTGGAATATCTGGGTCATATTGTATCTCACGAGGGTGTTAAAGTGGACCCTAACAAAATTAAAGCCATTAAGGAATGGAAAGTTCCCAAAACCATAAAGCAGTTGCGAGGATTTCTCGGGTTAACAGGGTATTATCGCAAGTTTGTTAAGAATTATGGGAGAATAGCAGCACCTCTAACAACATTATTGAAGAAAGATGCATTTTCATGGACTCCTGAAGCAACTAAGGCCTTTGAACGTCTTAAAGAGGCAATGTGACTAGCACCGGTCTTAGCTACACCAGACTTCACAAAAACCTTTATTGTGGAATGTGATGCCTCAGGAAATGGAATTGGTGCAGTTTTAATGCAGGAAAGAAGACCCATTGCTTTTGAAAGTCGTCCAATCAAAGGAAAGTATTTACAGAAACCTATTTATGAGAAGGAAATGTTAGCAATACTACATGCACTAAAGAAATGGCGAACTTACCTAATGGGAAGACACTTCAAGGTTAAAACTGATCATGATAGTCTTAAACACTTTTTGGAACAAAGACTATCGTCAGAAGAACAACAAAAATGGGTCACAAAGATGTTGGGTTACGACTTTGAAATAATCTACAAAAAAGGAAAGCTGAATGTTGTTGCAGATGCACTCTCAAGAAAGAATGAAGAGGTGGAAGCATTGCTTTGTACCATTTCTATTATCCAACCAGATTGGATAACTGAAGCAAGAGATGAATGGAAGAAGGACAAAGATGTATGGATACTCATTCAAAAGTTGCAGAAAGATCCTAGTACATCTGATACATTTAGTTGGAAAAATGATTCCTTATGGTACAAAGATCGCTTATATCTTTGTAAGAATTCTCAACTAAAACAAAAGATTCTTTTGGAATTGCACACTTCTCCTTTAGGAGGACACTCAGGATTTTTAAAAACTTACCACAGGGTGAAGAAAGAATTTTTTTGGGATGGCCTTAAATCCGATATTCGAAAGTTTGTGGCGGAATGTTTGGTTTGCCAGCAGAATAAAGTGGAAACAATTAAGACCCCAGGACTTCTACAACCTTTATCCATTCCAGGTCAACGTTGGGAGGAGATTTCAATGGATTTTATCACAGGTTTACCTAAGTCCGAAGGAAAGAGTGTCATCATGGTGGTAGTTGATAGACTTACTAAGTATGCACACTTTTGTGCTTTATCTCATCCATTTAAAGCAAGTACAGTTGCTACTACATTTATGGACAGAATTCAAAAGCTACATGGAAGCCCAAGGGTTATTGTGAGCGACAGAGATCCCATTTTTACCGGAAATTTTTGGACGGAGTTATTTTCTTGTTTGGGTACTCAATTAGCTCATAGCTCATCTTATCATCCTCAATCTGATGGTCAAACCGAGATAGTAAATAAATGTTTGGAAGGATATCTTCGTTGTTTTGTATCTGATAAACAAACACAATGGGTCAAGTGGTTACCTCTTGCTGAATGGTGGTATAACACTTCCTTCCATACCGCAGCAAAAATGACCCCATTTATGGCACTTTATGGATATCATCCACCATCCATCACATCATCTTTAAGGGAAAATTCGAAGGTTCAAGCAGTGGAAGATCACATCGAGCATCAGCAAGAAGTTCTCCAACTCTTAAAGGATAACCTGAATTTGGCACAAAATCGAATGAAACAACAGCAGATCAACATCGCAGCGAGAGAAGTTTTGATGTAGGAGATTGGGTATTTTTACGGCTACAACCATATAAACAAATGTCCCTCAAGCAAGCTAAGAAGGATAATAAATTACCGCCAAAGTACTATGGTCCTTACAAGGTGTTGCAAAAGATTGGTACTATGGCATACAAATTGGAGCTTCCTGCTTCTTCGCGAGTGCATCCAGTTTTCCATGTTTCATGCTTAAAGAAGGTTATAGGTGAAAATCTTCCGGTTCAAACAATATTTCCAGAACTTGATGAGGAAGGAAAAATCATATTGGAACCTGAAGCAGTCATGGAAACAAGAACTCGACAGCTACGAAATCGATCAATTTCAGAGTATCTCATCAAGTGGAAGAACTTACCCACTGAAGATTCTACATGGGAGGATGAGAATTTTATACAGAAGCACCCAGAGCTACTCAAGCGTTGAGGACAACACTTTTTTGAAGGAGAGGGGCATGTTAGGTCCCTATATCACTAGTGTAGCCCCTTAGTATGTTAGTGTAGCCCCCCTTATTGTTATTATTGTACCCTTGTAACCCCCATTTTGTTATTATTGTGCCCTTAAATTATTATTGTTAGGTCGGCTAGGATTACATTGTGGCCCGCTAGGATTACATTATGGCCCCATGGACTCCTATATATAGAAAGGAGGTTTTGTGAATTGTATCATCCAAGAATTGTTCATTTATGTAATGTATTGGAGGTTGCCCCCTCGAAGTGGCTTATTTCTAAGGCGTGGATATCTCTTTTCTTCTATTTTTGGAGCTGGTTACACAACATCCACAGATACCTCCTAAAAATTTCTGTTACAATAGGTGTAATTGAATTCTCTTTGTATATGTAGGTTATCTCCTATTAAACCCTCCACACATTTCTCTTTGTTGTGTCTGACTTGGGTTCAACATGTATTATTTTATGGCCTTGGTGTCAAATTTACTGGTGACATGGTTTATAATACTCTTAATACTTCAAAATGAATGTCTTATCCCCTACCTCTTCACACAAATTCCTGAATTGCCTCAATTTTGACACTACTGCATGCAGACTATTATGGAGAATTTTTGTGAAATTGATGGAGGTGATGGTCACTTACTTCTATGAACATATGTTCTGGAATGGAGAGTGGTATTTTTATTTGTAATTGGCCCTTTTCGTGGCTTCCATGCCTCTTCTCAGCACCCTGTAGCACTCTTTGAAGCTTCCTATAGCTATTGTAATTTTTCCTATAGCACTTCCTGCTAGCACAAATAACCGATGATAAAACCTCCTCTATGGCTTACCAACTTCGTCCTTTGCTTAATTGTTTTTAAAATGAGCATATATGTGAGGGGAAGTGAGTTGAGGTACGTTATATGCCATTTTTAGTGGGCTTGGAACATTTTGATGAGGTGTCCCTCGCACAAGATTTTCTCATTTTAACCGTTGGCCCCACTCGAAGTGATCATTCCCTTTGACCTCGTAATCAACACCCAATATTTTTTATCTCATTTCCACTAATGCAACAGCTCCACGTTGCATGAAAACTATAAGAATATCATTTAGTTTCACTGTCAATGGTGGACAAGTTAGTTGGCCACCTTTTAGCTTATTAAACCTCCTCTCCTCGACATTAATTCATTTATCCAAATATACATAGCGAGAGGGGGAGAGGATCATACCCGAGACTTACCTCATTGCCAAATTGTTGTAGGGTTCTGCATGTAGATAACTAGAGCATTGGATATGCCTTTATTACTTAATCCTTCTTTTTTCTTCATTTCCTGTTTGAGGTGATTACTGTGTTTGTTTGTTGTGTTTTCGTAGGTACCTTATGGAGGCTTCAAGTTGATATTGTTGATGGAGAATCATCCATGGAGTATTATGGATGCCTTCAAGATCAAATATTTAAACTTTCTCTTTTTCTCTAAATGTGCCAAGCCATAGTTGGATTATTTAGGTGTTTTCACAAGTGTGCTAGAGGAAGAGATAATATTCCTGTAGCAGTCCCCTTTCTATACATTTTAAAGCCAAAATGACATAAGGTGGTGATGGAATGGTGTGGAAAAGCTGGAAGTGGTGATAGGATCCTAAGGTAGTGGTGTGGTTTGGAACAAAAATGAAAGAAAAGTCCCTCTATTTGTGAAAAAAATATTTTGTACCATAGTGGCAGGATATAGGGTTAGAGAAGGGAATCTCCATCCATGGGATGGTATGGTGATAAGAGGTGGTATGGATAGGTAGGGTGACCATTTTTATGTTTTTTCTTAGGATCAGAGAGTCATGGATGATTGATTTTTGCCTTGTATTTTCTTCTTGTAGGTGTTCAGGACTTCCTGTAGCACTATAGGATTTCCTATAGCTTTCTAGGACAACATGTAGCAGTACAGAGACATGATTAAATTCGAGTTTTTCTAGCTCATAGGCTGGTGGAATTTTAATTTTTCTAGATCATAGTCTAGCAGACATATATTGAATGGATAGAGGGGAGGAATGCATATGAAGGAATGTTGCAACGTTTTCCATAGTATGTCACTATTCATCATCCTGTAAAACAAAAACAGGTTCGTTTCCTTGGTGTTATTCCATATTTTTTTTCTTTGTTTTTTTTTCTCCTTTTTTTGAATGTATCTGGGATTCCTTAGAATACATTTTCAAACCACACACCTACATTGGGTGCCTCAAATAGGTTTCCACCCAAGTTTATTTTAATTTTTATTTTTTCCTTCTTCTTTTTTTTCTCCAGGATTTCCTCACGGAGGTTTTCAATCCTGGAGTTGGCCTTGGATGGCACAGAAAGGTTTCCACCCAGGCCACTTTTTTTTGTTACTATAGGACTACATTGGACTGGAAGCTATGATACTCCCAATTACATTCACCTCTCTATTGATTGTGTCGATGAATTATGCCTTGGGCATGGGCCTCTTGTACATTTTCAGCCTGTAACTATTGAAAATCAGAGGAATTCACTCCTCATATACGGTTATGATTTGAACAAATCCATTTTCATGGAATATCTCTATCCGATATGGTCCTAGCCATCTGGTCATTAACATTCCCTTGAAGTCCTTAAATCTGGTTTCATAGAGAAAATCTCAATCTCCTTCCTCAAATTTCTTCTCTTTGATGTGCTTGTCATGGCAGACTTTCCTTTGTAGTTGTATTACTTTTGTTTCAAGGATGGCATGCATACTAGATTAATAGAACCTATTTAATTGAAGTACTTTTTATTTATGTTCCATTGTGATTTCCAAATCCAATTGAGCTGCCATTTTGAGGTTGTTATACTCAAATTCAATAGAAAGAAAATATTTCTTCCCATAAACTATTTCATATGGAGTAAACCCAGTAATTTTATTCCAGGTGATGTTGTAGGCCTAAGTGGCCTCTATCAATCTATCTACCCAATATTTTATACTACTACTCACAATTTTGGTAAGGATGTTCTCTAATTCTCTATTGGTCACTTCCACTTGACCATTTTCTTGAGGATGATAGGAAGTATAAGTCTTGTGCTTGATATTGTGCTTCCTCATGAGATTCTCAATCAGATGGGATGTGAATTTATTCCCTTGATCGATGACTATATCTTTGACAAACTTTGTTTCATCCCACTTGGTAAAATAGTAATTGAATAATATGATGTATCTCTTATTTATGGATGGTGGATCAATATGTCCAATGAATTCCATTCCTCACTTTTCAAATTCCTCCAGGGCCACCTGAGGTTGTAGATGCATTTCATACCTCGGTGTACACTTTCCCATCCTCTGACACTGATCACATCTACTAGTGTACCTCTTGGGATCCTGATGGAGAGTAGACCAATAGCAGCCACCTTGAAAGGCTTTTAAATTTTTCCTCTTAGCAGAAAAGTGAATCCCACAGGGCCAATCATGACATGATAAGAGGATTTTGAATACTTCCTATTCCCTGAGACATCTCTTGAGGATTTTATTTGTTCCCAATTTAAAAGTATTTCCACAAACATAATTGAAAGGGATGCTCTTTCTTGAAATTATGCTCTTCTCTTTGGATAAAAGGTTTGGAGGAAACCTCATAGCAACTAGGTAGTTGGCTATGTCAGCAAACCAGGGAGAGAGTTCATAGATAGAAAATAAGTGCTCATATGGAAGTTAATCATCAACCATCCCTTCATCATTTGTAGGAATAGTGAGCCTAGACAGAAAATCTTCAACAACATTTTCTTTCCTTGGTTTATCAATAATGGTCAAATAAAAATTTTACAACAATAAGAACCATATAATAATTCTAGCATTCACATCAAGTTTGTTAATTAATTATTTAATTTATACAAGGTCAGTATGCACAAACATTTGTATCCGGTAATATAATTTCTGAACTTATTCAAAGAATGGACAATGGCTAAAATATTTGTCTCAGCAACAATGTAGTTTAGTTCAGCCTTCGACATATTTTTTTTTTATGAAATAAATGGCATAGGGAAAATTTTCCTCCACTTTCCCTAAGGTTTCCCTCACAAATTTATATGATACACCAATATGGAAATGGAATGGCAGAGTCGAGTTGGGACCTCGAAGTAAAGGGGAAGTAGTTAGATTTTCCTTTATGATATCAAAGGCCCCTTGACAAAGACTTTCCCAACAAAATTTATAATCCTTGGCCAGTAATCCGAAAAATAGTGAAGCCACCTTGCTAATCCTTTATGAATCTCCTATAGTAACAAAAAAAGCCTAAGAAGCGCCTACATCTCTATGATTTTGAGGAATAGGAACCCTTTTTATGATGGAAATTTTGTTTAGGTCTACTTGTATTTGTGCTTGACATATGGAGTCACTAAGGGAAATCCCTACCTCTTTCAAGAATTCACATTTCTCAGGACACAAAGAGAGTTTCATTTCAATGCATTTTCTCAATAATTTACCCAGATTGGAGAAGGCCTCATGGAAATCATACCCATAGGGAGTGAAATCATCCATGTATATTTCCACTGAATCATGGACACGGTTAGAAAAAATGCTCAAGACTACTCTCTAAAAAGTGGTAGGGTCGTTGCATAGGACAAAGATAATAACTCTATATAATTTCTTTAATGCATCATCACTGATAGTGATATGTTGATCCTTTTCATTCTTGGAAGAGTAGGTATGTGAATATTAACATGATTCAAGTAACCTCGAGAAATATCCCTTTGTTGCTTGAATCATGTATATTTATGAATTTTTTGTTTATGCATATGGTGGCTAGTTGGGCTATGTGGTGAGCCCTAGTATTGCACCAATAATTTTCCAACTCCGAGAGCCTACTTAACTTTAATTATCAACATGGATTTCATACAAACTTGGAGGTGAAAATTCCATATGCACAACAGATCAGCTCTACTCATGTAATCCTCATCTTAGTTATACTATGAGGTTTGGGAATTATTTCTAATACGAGGGAGAAAGTATGTCACACTTATAATTGCAGCTCAATACTGAAAGAAAATCATTAACACTATTATGTAATAAATAAAATAATTTATACTAGATTTAAATCATTTATCTACTTAACCTCTACTTTTGAAATAAAAATAACTAGCACTTACTATAATTACAAGAAGGGAAATTACATTATTGCATTCATTCTCTTAACTACTAAATCAACTTGGAAGAAGTGAACTAATATATATTCACACACACACACACACACACACACACACACACACTACATTAATGATGAATTAAATTCTATCTACCGCATGCTAGCTTATGTGCTAATGATGTATTCTATGATGGACTAACACACTAAAAATATTATGTTTTGCAGCAGGAGAAGAAGGATTTTGTGTGACCTAGGGGTGTCCTTGAACCAAGAATTCTAATTTGGGGTCCCACTAAGGCCTATACTAAGCTCAAGTGAGGTGGAGGAGTGATTCTGGAGTGAAGGCGGTGGCTCCTAATGCTACTATAGGAAGATGCTACAGGATTCCTATTTTGCTACAGAAAATCGTGTAATGCTACAGGAAAAAATGTTAGAGGGTTTTGAAGCTAGCGATGGTAGAATGGAGGTTATTAAAAGTGAGGGAAAGGTGTATATAAGTATATGGGGTATTAGCAACTCACTTGTCCAAGCTCAGAACCTTTGGAATGCTTATATTTCACTAAGAAGGTTGCTCTCAGTGGTTGTTAACATGGTATTCAAAACAGGGTTGTGGGTAGCAGAATGGAAGTGAAATTAAATGAGGGTTGAATTCAAAGTGAAAATGATGAAAGGGGGTGCTTATTTGATGTTGTAGCTAATCCTACAACTAGCACATTCACTCACACATTGATAATTAACAAATTATCATGTAAAACAATGGAAAAGATAAGTTGAATTTAACTTAAGATAACATGCACCTAAAATATAGATCTAACCTCTAGTCTATAATATATTCATGATAAAAAGAGTGAAAATCACTTTATCCTTTCCTATAAATCATAAACTGAATATTTTTTGTCTATGTTTGGAGACATTTCTCCTCAAGCTCCAATGGAAGACGTGAGAGAGAGAGAGAGAGAGAGACTGCTAACACATTGTTAATGATTTTTAGATGTTACTAAAATGTAATGACATCAACTAAAATACTGAAGAATGAAGGAAACATAAATGGGCACAAGAGAGAATACTGCCCATGGGTTGGTCCCTAACCCACAATATTCAGTCCTCTGGAATCAAATCAATGATATGAAATCCAAATTCTCATTCGCATTACATAACAAGTCTCTTACATCAAAATAACAGTCAAAATATATCTAATATAGATTCAAGGGTTCTTTAGTTTCCTATCAAAAATAAAATCCTAATGATATCTTCCTCTTGTTTATTTATACGAATGGGAAGCTACCAACAACTCCCTAAAAAGTAGGAATTTGTCTCCTTGATATTTGAGAGGTGTGGAGCTTGGATCCATCTTATGATTCAGTTTCTTGTATGCCTTTGAATTCAAATTGTTAAAGGAGGATATTAGGGGATTTGAGCTAATAGTGGAAGTTAAGAAGGTGGAAAACCTTCCTATGATTTCTCCTTGTTGTCTACTCTGAGACCTGTAATGGAATCTCACTCATAAATAACTTTATTTCCTTCATTTCCAACAATTAAACCATGTTAGGCTTCAAGTCATGAAAATCCTATTACACCATTCTTACTAAGAAAAATGTGACAAAATGTAATCAAATGTGAGGGAGAGAGAGAGAGTAAATAAGCTAAAATGTGACACTATAAACCCTTAAATATACCTACTAATGGGCCTCATCACTATGAGAGTTCCATGTCCTAGTTGGAATATTGTAGGGACCCTAGTGGAGGTTGACTATTTTTATAAGTTGAAAATTTAGTTGTGTTTATTAGGGGTGTTTTCTTCTCAATGGTTAATTATTTTCCTATCATACTTGAACTATATTAACTCAAAGGTAGAGGTCTTGTGTGGACATTATAGATGCATGATCTATAGCTCGCTAGAGAATGAGGTTATTTATGACTCTTTTCTTATGTTAGTTTATTGTTTTTGCAACTAAGTGCTAGGTGTAGCATTATGACAGATCGATTATGTGATGATTGAATACTACACACATGCCCAAGATGCATTAATCAATATGATAATTTTTTATTATACTAACTTTAATAAATTTTGATAATTTTGGGAAATATATTGGTCCCTTTACACCTGTAAATTCATGACAAGGAATTTATTGGGAAGAAAATATAATTCTAGGAAATTATAATCATGTAAAAATAACTCTTACATTATGCTCGTTTCAAGTTTAAGAACATGGGAAAAACAAATTAGGTAGTATGGCCAAGTTCACATGCATAGAGATGACTTGGTATCTAGATTAATGGCAAGATGGTAATATGCCATGAGATAAAAAGTGGTCTCTATATTATTATGATATTGTGTAATGTGATATGTTGTGTTTATATGTTTTTATATTGTACATGTTCATGTGTTTCATATGGGAATGGGGAAAATTGTATTGTGTTATACGTGCAATGTGTTAAGAAAAATAGGGCATACAATATTTAAAATTATTTTCATTTTTTTCTATTAATACATTGGAATTCACTGTGATACTAGATCACATTATCATAATTATCATAATGTGTTTATAATATATTAGATCGTCAAGAAAATTCCAATAAATAAGATCACAAGAAGACCAGAAAATTAGGATTTTCGTTAGGGAAAAACCCCTCCATAGTGGAAAACTAAAAATTCTCTTTCCTATAGAATTCTCAAGCATAATAAATCCAAACCTTAACTAATAAAATCCACCAAGTGATGGCTAGTCACCAAATCAAAACTTCTTACTGCAATTCGAATTACTTCTCTTCACTCGATCATAAGTCTGAACTAAGATATGATCCCTTAAATGTGTGAGCTTCTCAAACATAAGAAGATGTCATGCCACAAATAGATCACAATAATTTCTTGATATACTTCTCCTCTTCCTTGCTATTCTTATTGCTTCATACTTCTAGGATCTGCGAGCTTCTTGAGTGTATCCTACGAGATCAAATGAGGCTTCTATATATAGTATTTTGAGTGAGTTGCAACTACTTCACGTGAGGACGACTTGGTGGGTTGGAAGACTTATAACTTGGTGGTTTCTTTCCCTTTTACATAAAAAAAATAATTTATTTTACATTGATTCAAGATCCCATTAAGCGTATTTACATCATGAGCTTCGCCTTGACCTTGTTGAAACCCTAGGGCACACATTGTGTGCCAAAAGAAAAAAAAATAATCAATGGGAAAGAAACCCATTCTTTAATAAATATATTTTCTTTTGAAAAATATAATTTATTTTTTATTTTTCTTTTTGACAATTACATTAATTATATCAATTCATGATACATAAACAATTATGAATACCGAAACTACTTACCATGTGCAACGCTCCTCTAAAGTAGGGAGGTATTCCTAATTGACATCAACAAGTGCATGTATAGTACAACCTTGTGAAGTTCACATAAGAAGAGTAAAATTGGTAACCCATATGTGTAGCATCATAAATTCGAGCATTGTCACATATCAATTCCTTGACTAACATCTATATCTATCCATAAGATCAGAGAACAATGTTGGTGAGACTAATTATTTATAGAAACTTTCATCATTGTCTCTCAAGGCACATACCTTACTCGGGTATTCACAGAGAATTACCTTCCATGACTATTCTTATCTTTGATTCCCAATTCTCAAATAATATCGGTATTTTATGACCATTCTTATCTTTGATTCCCAATTCTCCAATAATATTGGTCCTTTATGACCACTCTTATCTTTGAAACCCTACCACATCCTCAAAGAGTGTCTAATGTCATATGCTTACCCAATCCCCCATTATTTATTTCAAAGTGAAGAAAATAATGACGTGTTTATCTCTCCCTCATACTTAGGGAAGATATACCCATTCCATTAAATGAATGTTCTCATTCCCATAAAAGGAATGTACACAAGTTCATTCTTATCCAGGGACTTTTCCAAGCTCCCAATGACTTGTTGATCCAGGTGGCTCTAGACACACTCAGAAGGCTTCTAAGAGGACCAAGAATCGGTCAAAATTCTAAGTGGTTATAATGGCTTCAAAGTAGGAAAATATCAAAGTGCTCATTCCCCAAATTCCAACAATGAAAACAACATCGAAATCCAAGCTTGTACCAGGGAGATAGAGCTCTTCCAAGTTTGACAAGACGGGGAAAAAGTGGGGCCCATAGGGTGCCACATGGCATCCCAGTCAACAGTTGGGACCCACAACGTACATGGCAACCCATCAGCCTTTGAAACTTGGTACTCCACTATTGACTCTCATCCCTACAGAAAATACAAAAAATAATAACTAAAAAATAACCATATGAAACATTATAAAACAAAAATATGATTTATTTTTAACAAAAAAATAATTTAAATAAAAAATATATACTAAAATATAGTTATCTAGTACATTCAATGAATATATGGAGGTTGAACAAATATTTTAAACAAAGTTGTTGTTATGGATATATACCATGATTGTTTTGTAATAGGAATTAAAGGATGATTCAAATTTCACCTCATGAATGAACTGTTGATGAGGTATGATTTAAAATTATTGCATTTCCTTAAAGATGGAAATTATGGAGGCATATGTGATATGATGCAGGAAAGCATGAAATCGCACAATTGGGTTAATGGACTTGGCCACAAGATAAATAGTTGCAGTTGAAAGATATCAAATATGTACTGGAGTGTAGATTAAATATTTCAATAATGGGCCATTGTGATACACTAGCACCAATGGTGTTAGTTGATTACCATGAAGGATTTTATGATACTTATAATTGTTATAAGGTGGAATTTACTTGGTTTTAGACCATTCCATTGTGAGGAAGCCTTGCCAAGGGATAAATCACCTGAGGGATTGAATAACAGAGAAGGGGATTCATAGACTTGGAAGGTGACTGAATACATGGAGAGTGGGGTTACTAGATTTCTCGAGTGACTGAGATGGAGAGAAGCGAAGACCAAAAAATGAATTGGGTTTCTTGGCCATGAGCATAGCTAATTGGGATAAAAATCACATTGGGGTTGTATCAAGAGGAAATGAGTCAGGAAATATTCGTTGATGGAAAAAGAGTGCAAAGAAAGTAAATGTTGGATATTGGAGGCATACTGCCCTCCAAAATAAAGGAAATAATCCGCGTCGAATTTCATGCAACAAAAGCACTAGGAAATTGCACAAAGCCTCAGATGACACATGACATGTGAATATATGTAATGTTGTAAGGAGATGTAAATATAAACATCCAAATATAGTATGTAGTTTTTTTCCTTATCTAGCATGTTTCTTTATGTAGGGACAGAGAAAACTGAGGATGTTTCTCCCCCAAGGGGCAGGGGTCTCTGGCAACCTAGCCATGAATTGATCCATTTTTCCATGTAATCTCATCACGTAAATTGAATTTAAAAATTAAATGTGTTAAGTAAGGGACACAAATACCAAGAGGCTTTGGGAGGTTTGTTTCTTTGGAATTTCATCTTACTTGGTGAAGGGAGGAAATAATTTAAGAATATGAAAACCATTAAGGGATGGTTGTTGAGCATTGAATGCACAATAATGGTATATGGAATGGGATAGTTGTTGGAAATAAATTGGGTTGCATGTTGGGTCCTTTGTTTCTAGAAAATTTGGAAAACAACAGGTGCGGAAGATAAATGCACAAACCCATCAGAAGAAAATCACAATAAATATGAAGGTGACAAAAAAATAAACATTGGGACCTGGGAAGAATGAAAACAAGGGAGTGTTCCCATGGAAACATGAAAGCAGGGTTAATTTTGAAATAATTAACAGTAAAAGGGAAAAGGCACCAGTATTTTGTCAAATAGGATGAAATCGAATGCAGGATAAAGCAACATCTATGAGGACTAGATGAAGCAAGTGAGGTCCTTTAATGGCTTGAAATAATCGCCATGCAACCGGATTCCCAACCCCTCTATTCATTTTATTTTATGCACCCCAAGGACTCTGTTGAGGATGCTCAATCTTACTCTCAGAAAATTTCTACTGATATATATGAGGACCTCCATCTACTCTTGAAGAAGGTATAGGAATGAATCTCCTCAATGTACATGAATTGTGTTATCTCCTGCCTTATTTTCCATGAAAATGGATTTTTTCTCCAATATAGATAACCAAATAAGAGATGGATAAACAACCCTCCAGATAATTTCATTCAGGTCTCAGCATTCATAAGGGAGGAAACAAGACTTGTAGAAATATATTCGAATGATCCATAGTTTCTCCCAACACACAATGGAGAATTAAACATGGGAAAACCTTATAAGCGTGCAGGGGATGATTAATTTTGTGCATATTTTAGAAGGATCGTCATTCATCTCTGCTCGGGAGCCTCCTGGAATTGGACCTATGGGGTAAGGTGCGCGTAATTTAATTGTTTTCCCCCCGCCCCCAGGGTGTCGAAAAGTCAACCAGAGATCCAAAATCTTGGATATTTTATGGTTGGTCATTATTAACCCACATGATAGCCAGCCAACCCGCCAAGAAGTGGTGGGGACCACCTATAATTCAGGTCAAACTCGAGATCACCTACGAAAATCGAGCGCACTATAAGTAATGGTAAGATAATGGGTCCCAATCCTTCCACATGTCCGCCACCTGCACCTAATATAACTGAGACACATATCTTTCCCGATGACATAATGTTGAATGATCTTACTGTTGTTGCCCTCCTCCTATGTATATGACCCTTGCTTCCATATATTCTCAATTTCCACTCACCATTTCCCTAAACTCTCCCTCTAGCTGGGCACTTGCATAGAACACTTCACAAACTTCCAGTTTCTCTAGAACCCATCAAGAAGTCATTTTCAACCTCCTATGCAGTCACCAGGAATTTACACCTTACCTAGCGACCCATAATTCAAGTTCCAACACTCTTAAGATGAACAACACCACTCCAGAAACACCCAAAAACCTATGAGGTTAAATATGCTCCTGGCCATGAACCCCTCATGGACTTAGAATCCCAAATTCATGACCCCATTTACCGATATAACATCACTGACCTGTGTTTTGACTTAATGGGCTATCATTGGAGGTGTGAATACATTTTATGAGTACTTGAATTTGGCTTGTATTTTCAAATCTCCCCTACCGTGCATTACTTCCTTGAATTTGTCTTATGGCTCAGCAAAGCTTACATTGAAAAAAAAGGATAATTTCTCTCCTCTGGAGGGAACAAGATACTTAAGATTACCCATGAGCTCATTAGGAAGGCCCTATTTTACCCTATATCTCCTGATCCATAGTAGTTCACTAACGTTACCCTTATGTGTCATTTTTTCAGCCTCCCAGCTAAACAACAACAATCATTCTTGTGTATAATCTTAGCTCTGGGCTCATAGAATCTCTCGGTCACTGAAAAATTTCCTATATCCTTGTTTATCAAACCTACTCAATCAATTTTGTCCCTAATTCTAGGTATGCTAGGAGAAGATGATGCCAACTTGACAAACAAAACCTGCCTAGGGTTTCTGGACATGATGGTGAATTCTGGTTACCTTTTCGATATCCCATCCTACTTTTCTACAACCATGAAATTCCAATTCCAACATCTCGCCACTCCATCCATGTTATACATTATTTACGATTGTGGACAAAAGTATCTCCCCTAGGTTTGGTGGAAAACTAGAGCAAAAGAGAGACAAGGAGCCCAATTATTATTCTTAAAGTAAATAGATGATGGAGTGAGGCCTACCTAGAACTTTTCGCATGCTTCACTCCTTTATCTTCGAATCTCGAATTCAAGCTCTGATTTCCAAAATTAAAACCTGCATAGTGAGATAACACAAGCCAAGAAACTACGAGATCTATGCAATATCAACTAATTAATATATTCAATAGATCAACATGGTATTTAAATATATTAATCAACATAATAGATAAGAAAACATAGGATTATTTGAATTAATGTAAATAGAAGGAGATTACAACCATAAGTAGAAGTTGATCTTATACAAGAGCTCCTCCAAGTTGTTAACTTGTCCTTTCATTGTCACAATATCCACCTCCAATCACCCTAATGCATGAGATAATAACCACTCACTACAATATCATAAGGGAAGAGTTTCTCCAAAGCCAACTATTCATTCATTCTTCATTCTAACATTTGCATAGGCAATATGGTAAATACATAGAAGACAAGGGTGAGTTGGGAGTTCTTATCTAGCTACCATTTTAAGGTTTTAAACCCACCTATGATGGAGGGATAGGATTAAAGGATAAGTGGTGAAAACTGCAAAGTAGGTTAAGAAATGATCTAAATGTTTAATCCAAGGTAAGTGGTTCAAATAACTTTTGTAAACTCCTATAAAGTGAAGCTTTCAGAATCTCGATAATTCTCCCATATTTATAGAACCAAAACATGTGCAAAAGGGAGAAACCTCCTAGTGACCAACGCAGGCCAAAGTGGAGCAACCTGTATGTGGTCACACCCCAATAGACTTATAGGGAGTGTTGGTCCTAAAACTGTCTCAGATGACGCAACTTAAGTCTCAAATTATGGGTGATGAAAGGTACATGCTTAGTTATTTGTGAAAGATTATGAAAAGGGGGAATAGAATATTGATTGATCCCATTAAGAGGATCACTAATTGGATGTGACAAAATGGCCTGTAATAGAATGCCCCCTAAGGCACAAAGTTAGAGGTGATAATTAATGACTGAAGTGATTTACCTTGTGACAAGTAGGGATCAAGGAAAACTAGAAGATTCATCTATTACAATACATTTATCATGACATCTTATCGCTGATGGAGGCATACCCATACTCTGCTCATAATCTAACATAACATGTACAATGATCAAAATACGTGTCCATAGGTGCAACTGGTGGACCCATGATTGGATGATCATGACCATCATACATTGTGATCTTTAGATAACTCTTGAAATTGTAGCCCATATGGATAAAACTAGATATGGGGTCTTCTATCTCATTCACATGACCAACTAATGTATGAGTCTAACCATTTGAATCAATGAGTTGGATTCAAATATGGTTAATGAATTTTGATTACTAGCTAATGATGTAAGTCGTTAAGAGACGTGAGAGAAACCATCAATGATGTTAATGTCTCTCAAGGTAATACAATACAATCCATATGGTGTGAGTAAATGAGTTGATGTCAAACACCACAAAAAATATTTCAGTTGAAGTCCCTTGATGTAAACCTATCACCTAGAGTGAGGAAACTTGCCATTGATGTATGCAAGAACCAAGGTACCAAAAGGGTGTTCCTAAGTCAACTTCTTGGATGATGTGCTAATGTCAACAGGAAGAGAACCTTCATGGGATGGCCTTGATGTATCCCCCATCAAAAAAACAAAATGGGTATCATGATTGATATAGAATTATCAAAATTATGTTGATATGGAACAAAATCGGGAAAGGAAGGCATGAAATGAAGGCTTAAATGTGTTGTATCAGAGATCAACTGAATGAATTCCCTTGAACACTAGCCACACTGAATGGAGTTGGCCACATTGACCCAAAACCAAAATGGAGGATCTAAAAAAAGGAATGATAACCAAGAAACAAGAAAAATACCAAACCCAATGGCCATAAAGATGAAGTGGAAAATAAAATATGTTGTGTTTAAGAGCGAGTCACTACCATTTAGGAAAATGGAATCCCTATTTTTCCCAATTTCCCCAACCATACTGTTCAGTACCTCTTTATTTTTAATAAGCTTGAGGAGGATAACACATGCTTTATCTATAAGATCATCCTTAGGATGAATCCCTCCAAGTATATTTAACGAACCCTGAGAAGGAGTGGTTCAGTCTTATCATGTTCGAAACTCCACATGTCC
Source organism: Pinus albicaulis (assembly GCA_034641835.2). Classification (NCBI taxonomy): domain Eukaryota; kingdom Viridiplantae; phylum Streptophyta; class Pinopsida; order Pinales; family Pinaceae; genus Pinus; species Pinus albicaulis. Next base: position 11,351,422 of record MU968411.1, on the reverse strand, counting down.
CTTTTTGTAGATAGTCTCTTAAGTACGAAAAGGTAGAAAAATGATACTCAAGGGAACCTCTTAGCCATGTTAGACTGAGGTATTCCTTTTTTTTATCTAGTCTATCTTAGTCTAGAAAAGGGTTAAACTTATAGTGAGTAGACGTCTTTTCTTTTAATTTTATGATTTCTAAAAGAAAAATTCTCAGCAATATTTTCATATTTTGGGAATTTGAAAAGAGTTGAAAGAGGAATCTAGGGGGTTTCCTTTTTTTTTGTTTTATAGAGTCCAAAAAAGAGATAAAATTATACTCCTTGGTCAAAGAAACCTGTCAAAACATAATAAAAACTTGCTAATAGTTGTTGACCTACTCAAAACATCACAAGAAGGATTACACATAATATTTTTATAGTAAAATTGAAGCATATCTAGGTAAAAGTACTAAAAATGAATAAAATAATGAGAAAATGACCATAAATATTGAAAACAATTTTTCATTTTTTCCATTTCACACTTTACCTTCAACAGTGACTATTTGGAGCCCTTTTCCCCTCGATATTCTATAGTTGATTGCGACCAATCCACAGAACCATTTCGAGTGTCGTTGGATCTAGGTAGGAGCTAAAACCCTTCTCCATGTTTCAATGGTTCATTTTTATTTTTTTATGAAATATTTTCAAGGTTTTGAGGCCCCTGGGGTTCATAAGAAACTTCATCAGACCAACACACCCCTTCTGTGTCGAAAATGGTGTTACACCTAGGGAGATAAGCACTACAGATAGAGGTGTAATGCTCTATTGTACTTTTATGGGGTCTTTTATCTCATTCACATGAACAAATAATGTATGTTTATAACCATGTGAATCAATGAGTTGGAGTTGAACATGGTTAACACCATTTGATTACCAGCCAATGATGTAAGTGATTAAGAGATGCGAGAGAAACTATCGATGTTGTTAATGGCTCTCAAGGTACTATGACACAATCTATATGGTGTGAGTAAATGAGTTGATGTCAAACACCACACAAAAAATTTCATTTGATTTCCCTTGACGTAAATTTGTAACCGAGAGCGAGGAAACATTCCATTGATGTATGCAAGCACCAAGGTACCAAAAGGGTGTTCCTAAGTCATCTTCCTGGATGATATGCTGATGTCGACAGGAAGTGACCAATTGTGGGAGGGACTTGATGTATCCCCCATTAACGACACAAAATAGGTATCATGATTGATAAAGAATGATCAAAATGATGTTGATATGGAACACAATCGAGAAAGGTAGACACAAAATGAAGGCTTACAAGTATTGTATAATATATCAATTGAATGAATTCTCTTCAACAACTGCCACACTTTATGGAGTTGGAAACATTTACCCAAAACTAAAATGGAGGCTTTGAAAAATAGAATGATAACCAAGAGACAAGAAAATTACCAAACCCAATGGCAAAAAATATGAAGTGGAAAGAGTGTCATGTTCAAGAGCGATTCACCACCATTAGGAAAATGGAATCCCATTGTTTCCTAATTTCCCCAACCATACTGGCCAGTGCCTCTTTATTTTTTAAAAAGCTTGATGAGGATAACATATTTTTGATCTGTAAGTTCATTCTTCATATGAATCAATCCAAGTATTTTTAACAGGTGCTAAGAAGGAATGGTTCAGCCTTATCATGTTTGAAACTCCACTTGTCCCTTTTCGTAGATAGCCTCTTAAGTCTGAAAAGGAAGAAAAATGATACTCAAGAAGCTCTTAGCCATGTTCGACTAAGGTATTCGTTTTTTGTAACTAGACTATCTCAGTCTTGAAAAGGGTGAAAATTATAGTGAGTGACGTATTTTCATTTAATTTTATGATTTCCAAAATAAAATTTCTTACCAATATTTTGATATTTTGGGTGTTTTAAGAGAGTTGAAAGAGGAATCTAGGGGGTTCCTTTTTCGTTGCTTTATGGAATCTGTAAAAGAGATAAAATTATACTCCTTGGTCAAAGTAACCTATTAAAACATAATCAAAACCTAATAACAGTTGTCTACCTACTCAAAACATCACAAGAAGGATTACACATAATAGTTTTATAGTAAAATTGAGGCAGAAATAGGTAAAAATACTAAAAATAAATAAAATAAAGAGAAAATGACCATAAATATTCAAAACAGTTTTTGATTTTTACCATTTCACACTTTACCTTCAACAGTGACTACTTGGAGCCCTTTTTCCCTCGATAGTCTATAGTTGATTATGACCAATCCAGGGAACCATTGCGAGTGTCGTTGGATCCAAGTAGGAGCTAAAACCCTTTTCCATATTTCCATGGTTCACTTTTGTGTTTTCATGCAAATTTTCCAAGGTTTTGAGGCCCCTGGGCTTCATAAAAAAAAATTTGGGACCAACGCACCCCTTCTGTGTCGAAAAGGGTGTTACACCTCGTGAGATAAACACTGCACAAAAACTTATAATGCTCTATAATACTCTTACGGGGAGCATGGGGCGCAAATCTCCAAGTTGTTTTTAGTTTTGCCTTAAATTTTTTCAGTTCGTTTTGCATGGGAAAGAGCCTAATGAATCCTTCGTTGATGTTTCAGGTACCCATTAGCAGAAAATGCCATTCATTTGGAGATAAATATAACATGAAGCATAAGATTTAAACGTAGAAAATGAGCTTGCTACCATCCAGGTGCTTTAAAACTCACGGTTGTTAAAATTATTCTAGATTCTTGGTATGAGGTAACAAATGGAGTTGTTGAAATACGCTTTTCATTCATCGGATTTTCAAGCACAAGAATTCATGTTTGGGGAGAATCTATTAGAGATACAGTTAGATGATATTTAATTTTTGACAAGATTGTCAAAGCGAGGTGCACCCATCTCTCTTCTAAGTGAAAGAAGTGGCGGTGAGATGGTGAAAGGCTATATCTCTGTTTTTCTTTAGAGCGGGTATGATTACTACAAACCCTATAGATTTCACTCGAGCCCATCGATCTGAGGATTCCACGGATGTAATGTTCCCAAATTTGCACATAGCAATTTGGAACATTAGATTTTGCTACTTTCACCTAGGAGAGGAATAAATGGGTAAGGGAGCCCATGAATAATAAAATTATGAATAAATTACACTTTAGTAAGGAAGGAAATCATCTTAGGAGCTGGTTTTACACCTCCAAGTATGAACAAGGACAAATTGGATGGAGACATAGTCAGGTTTGACTAAGTCAACATGCATTCTTGAGGAGGAAGAAATCACTCAAAGTGACTAGCTCAATGTGAACAAGGATCGGCCTAGACACACATATGAGAACTGGATTGAATATCCCTTGGTGTGAACAAAGGCATTGCAGGTGGATTGGTTATAGTTGACCAAGTCAACATCGTTGTCACAAAAGGAGGGAAGCAAGCTAGGGCAGTGCAGTTTTGAAATAGGAAGCTTCATGAAGAAGTCACCTCAACATTGTGTGGGGTCCGGGATGAGGAGGCTCACAAAATATAAAAGGAGGGCATAGCATCAAAGGAGAATCATTCATGCATTCATCTATTTTGTTCTTGATACCACTTGCATGCTTCAGCTATTTAGCTGGAGTTGCTGCACTGCTTAGTGCAAAGAATTCCTGTGCGGGAATTCCATCCTCTCTTTACATCAACTTGCTTAAGGGATCAAGAGAGAAGGATTTGAGCTTCATTTTAGTATTTTTCTTGGGGAAATTCATCCACATTCAGCCACAGCACAGTCTCCTTCATAAAACTATGTCCTTTATGCAGCAACAACAACAACACAGCTGCACCCTTTGATTTGATGCAAATATTTGAGGAGAAGGTGCTCATTTCCCTCTAGGAGTTCTAATAAGAGGCCTAGGGCCATATCTTTGTATTATTCTAATATCTCATGTCATGTACAACCATTTTTAATACATAGATGCAGTAACTGCATTATTTTCTACAGTACTGTTTGTTATTCATACATTTTTCTGGAAACCTTTGTCGGGTGTTTTGTTTCTTTGCATAAATGATGTTAATCCTCCATTTCTCTGCCATTTTATTAATATATACTTCATATCAGACTTATTTTATAATTTTATATATAAAAACTCATGGGAATTACACTCTCACTGTATTCAGAAATTTCTGTTTAGTAAAGTCACGGGAAATCAGTGTTTTCTAGCCTAGTCGGGAAAGGAGGAGTTGTTTAATACAACTATAAGCATTAGTTTGAGCTTAAATTCAGATAATAGGTCCCTCATGACCTAAGCTATCATATCCAGCTATTTCCCTTGCTTATTTTCACTCTCATTTCTGAAAACAACCTTTTTAGGGCATAAAACACCCTTTTCTCCCACTTTCCAAATCAATAAACGCAGTACCAGTTGCTGCTATAGTTAAAATTTATCTATATGTGTTTATTATACATATTTTAATATTATTCATCATAACAGGACCGTTATAAAACTTATTCATTGCAGAGTTTCAAATTTGGAACATTACAGTTGAAGCCCTCTTGGAGTTTCAATGCATTTCTCTTCTTCTTTCTTCTTAGATCTGAAAATGAATGAGAGTTGCAGTGAGACCTCTAGAGGGTTTCAAGAATTAGAAGAAGATGCATGTACTTCTTGTTCTCATAGAGGAATTGGAGAGCAAGGAGATCATTTAGAGCATGAAATCCTAAGTGGATATTTGGCAGAATACAAGTGCCAACCTAGGGCTTTCAAAGAGACCCTAGATTTTCCTCAGTTTATTCAACTGAAAGAAGAGGAAAGATCTTGTAGCAAAGAAGAGATCAAAGGAAATAGATTCCTATTTTCTAAATTTTATGGGTCTACTACAGCAAGAGCTTGGGCAAGAAATCTTGAGCCATTCTTCATACTTCATCCAGCGGAAGAGAGGGAGGCAGCAATAGTTGCAGCGCTGCACCTGGAGGGTGAAGCCAATGCTTAGTGGTGTAGTCACTTAAACCACACAAGGGTGACTTATTTTTCTGAGTTCACTCAAGAGCTGATCAAAACCTTTGATGAGAAAAGATCAGAGGAGAGAAGACCCACACCACCATGGGAGGAGGCAAGTACCAGCACTGCCATAGCCTTGAGAGAGTAGCCTTCTACATCAACAGTTGGATCAGCTAGCAAATTGAAGAGAGGACCTCTTGCAGCCATAGAAGATGTCCCAAACACTCACAGAGGTATGCATAAATTTCCATGTCTTAACATTTGAAAAAATTTTATGGAAAGGGTTGGAGATTTGTTTGCATATGGCCCAGGATCAAATGATATTGTTGAGATAAAGAAGCAGGATTTCACTGTACTGTGAAAGATTGAAGGTTTTAAGGGATATTTGAACCATCAACCTCATGTATCACTAATGAGTTACACACAACCCTTGAGGTTGGAGTGTTATTTCTTGGAAGGTGGAGTGAACTTTGCTCCAAACAAATTCATGCAGAAGAAAATTGAGATAGCCAGAACACCATGGAGGAGAGTTACACCACTGTCAAGAAGCTGCATCGAGGAGGCTTTACCTTCAAATCACTTGGATCCTTATGGGTTCAAGATAATCATTGATGAGAGATATTTTCTTGGAGGTCTCCAAGGAGTTGCATTTCAGCATCTCATGAAATGCAAGGAGAAAAATCTGATATGGGAGGATGGTAACCTCTTTTGGAGGAGTGCCAAGATGGAGAATGCTCAGAGGCATTCATCAATAGATAGGTGGATGTGGATAGAGAGCAAGAAGCTAGAAATTTACTTGCAACTCTATGATACCAGGCAGCAGGAGGCAAGACTACGTTGGCTACTCTTGAGAGAGTTTGGCCATCATGTGGCATATCCTTCTTCTAAGGGTATGAAGGAGGAGGATACTTGGAAGAGTACTTGCATCATGGGGTAGCAAGGAGTGTGGATGCATTATGATGATATGGTCATTTTTTTTTCACTGCTTCAGTTATATGATGGAGGTATGATGAGGCAACAAAGACATTTGTTGCTTTGGAGGATTGAGAGAGAGCAAGGGAAGAGTTGCTCTCACATTTTTCATGATGTTGCAATGGGCAGAGATGGAAATATTATGAGAGGATTCTTTGACATTGAACACGTTAGAGGATGGATTTATGAGTTAGCAGGAGCCTATTTTCATAGACCAACACCGTTGTCACTTTGGAGCATGATCTTGTTGATAGAGTGTTCCCAGGATCACTTCATATTTGATGCACTTGATGGGCATAGAGAAGGTGAGATTGGTAGAGTGGTGGATGGACTCATTGGTTGCTGTGGTATGCTCTCCTTGACTTGGATGTCCAATCATAAGAAGGAGGATTTTCATGGGGCGTGTGATCATACACACCTCTTCAGGTTGATATGCCATACCACTATGGAGGATTCATCTACTGGTCTTTTCACCATATTGCTTTCATCACATGGTAAGAACTTTGTTGTTGCACTTATTGATTGTTAATCACTATATTTGTATACTCTTACCATGTCCTTGCAGTGCATTTATCTACAAAGGGGCAAGGTTCTCTTTAGACTCCATGGTCTATTTTTAGCCAGCTATTATGATGGAGACAACCATCTAATGTATGATCTGGGGCAAGTATATGGTTTCTTCTTGTATGCTCAATTGACATATCCAGCCATATAATATTTATTAGTGGGTGTGATGACTTATACAACAAGCCATTTTTCAAGAGACAACTTGCCATACCATTTCCTGAAACTGCAGTGGGGAAGATTGCGTTGTGACCACTTGGAAGACTGTTGGTACACTCTAGCACTACATAAAACCTTCAGTATTTCTCTCATTATGATGCTGAACATGATCCTATGTGCTGATTTTATTCTTACCTATATGAGGAGCATGGTTGGAGGAGGGACACATGGAGTGGATGTGTTCTTGGGGGAGAAGCATCCCCACACTTTTTGCATTGCATGCTCTAAGGGGAGTATGAGAAGGGACATGGCCTCTATAGCGAAATATTTGTTTATTTATGAGGAGGGCCATGATATGGATGGGATACCATATGGAGGTGAGTTCTTGTCCATCATGTATGAGATGGTTTGGGCTAGCTTGATAAACAGTGCTGGGAGAGGGACCTTTGGAGGTCTAGCTTCCTTCTTGTCATTTGAGGGAAACACTATTGCAGCCCAAGATCATCAAATACTCTACACTTGTCTTAAGTGGAGAGGAAGACAGTGTGGGGTAGGCTACTATGACTACCATGACCAAAATTTCAGCCCACCTACTTTGTCGGAGCTTCAGATGGAGGATGACTTCCATGAGTTACCATTCTGGAGGGTGGCTCATTTTTCTTGTTTGATAGCTTGGGGACGAGAGATTAAAATGGAGATTATGAATCCCAATCTATATCATCCCTCATGCTTCAAAAGGTTATTCAAACAACCCATTTTTTCCCACATGGATGTTTCATTGTCACATCATGTTAGCTATTTGGGATGTTCTCCAATAGATGGCTTCCACACTTGGGAGGAGAAACTTGGAGACATTTTGATGATAAAACACCTTGATCCTTGGATGATTGCATCATATGAGGTTTCTACATTGGAGGAGAGGATACTCTTCAGTCTTATCCTTGCAGCTTCTTGAGGACAAGAAAAATTTAGGAGGGGAGGACTGTAATGTTCCCAAATTTGCACATAGCAATTTGGAACATTAAATTTTGCTACTTTCACCTAGGAGAGTAATAAATGGGTAAGGGAGCCCATGAATAATAAAATTATGAATAAATTCGACCTTATTAAGGAAGGAAATCATCTTAGGAGCTTTTTTTACACCTCCAAGTATGAACAAGGACAAATTGGATGGAGACATAGTCAAGTTTGACTAAGTCAACATGCATTCTTGAGGAGGAAGAAATCACTCAAAGTGACTAACTCAATGTGAACAAGGATCAGCCTAGACACACATATGAGAACTAGATTGAAGATCCCTTTGTGTGAATAGAGGCATTGCAGGTAGATTGGTTATAGTTGACCAAGTCAACAGCACTGTCACAAAAGGAGGGAAGCAATCTAGGGCAGTGCAATTTTGGAGGAGGAAGCTTCATGAAGAAGTCACCTCAACATTGTGTGGGGTCCGGGATGAGGAGGCTCACCAAAGATAAAAGGAGGGCATAGCATCAAAGTATAAGCATTCATGTATTCATCTATTTTGGTCTTGAGACCACTTGCATGCTTCAAATGTTTAGCCAGAGTTGTTGCACTGCTTAGTGCAAATAATTCCAGTGCGGGAATTCCATCCTCTCTTTGGATCAGATTGATTAAGGGATCAAGAGAGAAGGATTTAAGCTTCATTTTAGTATTTTTCTTGGGGCTGTTCATCCACATTCAGCCATAGTACAGTCTCCTTTAGAAAACTATGTCCTTTATGCTACAGCAGCAGCAGCATAGCTGCACCCTTTGATTTGATGCAAATCTTTGAGGAGGAGGTGCTCATTTCCCTTCGGGAGTTCTAATAAGAGGCCTAGGGCCATGTATTAGTATTATTATAATATCTTGTGTCATTTACAACCATTTTTAATACATAGATCCAGTAACTGCGTTATTTTCTGTAGTACTATTTGTTATTCATGCATTTTACCGGAAACCTTTGCCGAGTGTCTTTTTCTTTGTATAAATGATGCTAAACTTCCATTTCTCTGCCATTTGATTAATATATACTTCATATCAGAATTATTTTATGATTTTCTTGAGAAACCCTCATGGGAATTACGCTTTCATTGTATTCATAAATTCCTGTTTAGTAAAGTCATGGGAAATCAGTGTTTTCTAGCCTAGTCGGGAAAGGAGGAGATTTTTAATATAGTTATAAGCATTATTTTGAGTGGAAATTGGGAGCATATGTCCCTCATGACCTAATTTATCATATCCATCCATTTCCCTTGCTTATTTTCATGCTCATTTCTGAAAACAACCTTTTTGGGACATAAAACACCCTTTTTCACCACTTTCTAGATCATGAAACGCAGTACCAGTTGTTGTTGTAGTTAAAATTGATTTCTATGTGTTTCTTATGCATATTTTAAGGTTATTCATCATAAAAATACCATTATACATATTATTCATTGCAGAGTTTCAGATTTGTAACATTACAATGGATGAGGAGGTGGATAGACCACATGGCCAGACATGCAAGTCCATCAACGATCATATTTTCACCAAAATTATTTGGATGGTTGTGAAGAAAATTTATCGTGATCGACGAATATACTTACGCAGGGATGGATTTCCATGGTGATCCTCAGCTCGTGCTACCTGAGGGTGAGAAATGGGATGTTACAGGTAAGATACTTTGACCATAAGCTTTTTGAAAAGTTTTACAACTTTTTGTGTGTTTTAATTTTTCTGGGACTGAAATATTTGATGTTTTCATGCATATTTTGGACCTAATCAACAAGTGGATGTTACATATCTCCATTGAAAAGAGAGAAAACAACAGGAGGATGATGTGGGACCAGTACAGGTTGTTGTGGTGAGACAAGATGTGCTATGGGATCTAGAGGTAGCGGAGTTCCTATATGAGGTAGAGCACCATATGGAGGGATTGACACATGCGATTGATTAGACTATGGTCAATAAACTTCCATTGCGACTTTAATGACACACAATTATATTTCGTAGTTGTATTTGTCTATTACTGCACACGATAGCTCATGTAGTGTTGTTTTATCATGAGCACCACATAATATCTACTTAATTGTTTTAATGTAGTTTTTTGTATGGATGATGTAGCCATATGTGACTGAGGGTAAACATTTTGTAAAAAAAAACTTTATATATATATATATATATATATATATATATATATATATATTCATTGTTTCCTAGTTCCTATTCTTCTTTCAATATGATGTTATGTGAATCGAAAATTACTTAAATTTTTTGCAAATGTATATCTAAAACTAAATTAGCTAGGGCATCTACTAATGTGTTTATATTTCTAGAAATGTATTCATATTTTATGAAATTGAAATTTATTTCCAAAAGATGCACTCTCAAAACCATGGGAAGGATGGCAGGATTTCTCACTGAATCGATATTAGCGAGTTGTAGTACTACAAGCTGTGAGTCAATCCTGATGAATATACAATGAATACCATGTGAAATAGCATCAAATGGAAGCTCAACCACTATTTCATAATCAATGATGTTGTTAATATATACACCAATGAAAATCCTTTGCATTCTCACTAGCTCGCCATTTGGAGAAAAGATAGCCCATGTTGCAGAGGATAGGTTTTGAGTACTATGGTTAGCACCATCGACATCAGTTTGAGAGAGGTTGACATATGCAAAACAAAGTAAAAAGAATCAACATAAACCATGGTAAACTATGAAAAAAATGCTATGAACACACTCAACACACCTATAGACAGTATGTACACATGGTACGAAACATGGGATCAAGCATAGTATTTTTTGAGATACAACCCGTTTTTAGGTTTTGACAAAGGAATTCCATCGAGAAATACTAACTCATAAGCCCCTTTTGCAAGAAAGCACTTGAAAATGTATGGGCCCAACAACATAGACTTGAAATTTCCTAGGCCTAACTTATTGACCTCCTGGTCATATAAGAGTACTAGATATCCTTCCAAGAAGACTCTAGGCTTGACACTTTAGTCATATTTCACTTTGATCCATATTTTATGAGCTTCATTGGATAAATAGGCATGAAATTGGGTCTCATATAAATAAATTGGATGAAAAATACACTCCTCTTATGTAGAAGTAGGGGGGAGAAGTTTGCTAGCTAGTTTGAGCGATGTGATTTCATATTCAATGGGGAGGATCACTTCCAAACCATAAACCAAATAGAAAGGTGTGAATCTGGTAGCATTCATTATTAAGGTTCGATATGCCCGCAAGGAAATGTACATAATTAAATTTGGGCTTGATTTTTGGACCCCTATCATGTGTTGAAGAATATTTTTAAGAACATTTTTGATAGATTCACTATTGTTTGTCTACCTAAGGATAATAAGAAGTGGAATTTTCATGTGAAAGTCCCAATTTGGCAGGTAATTTGGTCATCATATGATTCCAAAAATCCTTCTTGTGATATGTAACTATCACTTGCAGAACACCAAACCTAGCAATCACATGATTAAAGAAAAATTACGCAGCCATTTTGACAGTATTATTGAATGTAGGCATTTCTTCGACACACTTAGTAAAGTAGTCAACAATGCTAATTATATAACCATGCCCCCCTGACTGAGTGAGGGTTACATGTCATAAAGTTGATAGCCCATGTTTCAAATGGACCAGAAAAAATAATGGGATGCCATGGAGCAAGTGGAGCATGGACTTTATGATCATATATCTCGCATAGATGAAACTTATGGATTGCATCGATACAGTCATGAAAAATGGTGGGCCAAAAGTAACCGACACGTAATATATTTTTTGCAGTAGAGTAACCAGATAAAATTCCACCGCATGCCCCGAAATGGAAATCATTAAGAACTTTCTCAGCCTCCTCGAGAGTGAGGCACCTTTGTCAGATCATATCGATAGTACAATGGTAAAGGGTGTCTCTGATAATCACATAATTTTAGGATTGATACTAGATATGTCACTGCTCAAACTGAGAGGTATTAGGTCATAAAGTTTGGGTCTAGAGATAAATCAGACAATATCCATACCATGGGTCATATGATGAGATCAGAAACAATAATTCTTCTAGTATGGAATCTTCAAATTTAGATTTTGCATCAAGGGAGGGAATATCGCACATTAGTTCGGAATAAACTAGGGATTTATTCGACTTGGATTTGATGAATTCTAGGTCAAGATATTGGAGAATAATGATCCATTTAGAGTACCTTTCCCCCCAGAAATTGATGTGACAATATTTATGTCATAGGATTTCATATTAAATACAGTAGTTTTCCCAGGAAATACATAATGGTGAAATATCTGGAGGTCTTGAACATCCACCAAAGCCAACTTTTCTACTTAAGTATACCGAAGCCCGGTATCATTCAAGTTCCAACTCCGATAATAAATGGAATGTCTAGTCCCTATATCGTCTTCCCAGACCAACACCATTTCTATGGTAGATATGGCAGATTTCAGATACACAAAACAATTGTGCTGATAGTCATGGGGATATAAGAGATATTCCCAAACCAATACATCTTTCAAGGCATCAAACGATTTATGTGCAGCGTTATCCCAATAGAAGGGAATCCATTTTCTCAGTAAGCGAGTGAATCCTTTGGTCATATTAGCATAATTAGGGATGAACCTCTTCATGAATTTAACTTTCCCTTGGCTTATTTTTAACTGAACAAGGGTAGAGAGCACATGCAAATCAATGATGTCCTTGACATTCAGAGGATCAATACAAATTCCCTGTTTCAAAATAGCAAAACCAAGGACTCGACCAAAACAAATACAGAGCACACATTTGTGTGGGTTAAGTCGAATATTTTAATGTCAAAAATCGAGCAAAATTTCCCATAAATGGAGTGAGTGATCAACTCGATGCTTAGAATGAGCAGGGAGATCGTCCAAATAGGTTTGCATGATATTCTTAATATCATGAAAAGAATAATAAATCACATGATGGAACATGGCCGATGCATTATTTAGGCCAAATGGGAGCTTTCTATAAGAAAAAGTACCCTAGGGAGAGATAAAAGAAGTCATATGTTGGTCCATTGGGAGAAAATTGATTTGATTGTATCACGAGCATCTATCCATAAACAAAAAATATCGCACCCAGTGAAGTCATCAAAAATCTAGTTAATAAATGGGGTTGGATAGTTGGATTTTGGACAAGCTCGATTAACATCCTACTAATCGGCACATAATCGAATCCTACCCCATTTCTTCATGAAACGGAGAACATTTGATGCATAATCGATTAAAGGAATGGGGTATATGAAACCAACACAAAGAATATTTTAAATTTCATCTTTTATCTCAACAACCTTCGTAGGATGGATTGGACAGAAGCATTATCGGAGGGGTTTGGCATCAGGATACATCTTAATTTTGTGACCAATGTGTTTGGGTTAATACTTGGAATCTCTTAATACATCCAGAAAAAGACATCTCTAAACTCACAAAAAAGGGATCTTTAGATCTTGATTTCAGATGAAGAACAAGATGCCCTAATGTGAATATTTTGACTATTCCTAGTTTGAAAAAAATATCGAGAGGAATGGTTTCTTCTATATTCGAGAGGTTCTTCTCAGCGTCAATATCATCAATGGAAAATGGAATACGTGGAGGGTTTGACAAAATCAGGTAGGTACAAATCACTGATATTTTCTTCTATGGAACCAGGAAAGGAGGAACAATGATGTTTCTCGTCTCATGGTGTGTCACGTGATATCATGATCTCTATGATTCTTTTGTCAATTAAGAATATCAACGAGAAATGATCAAAGGGCGTGTCATAATCTAGTGATCGATCTACCTAATTAATTGAAGAAAAATTATGGGTCACATAAGACGAGTAGATGGCTTTGTAATCTTGCTCAACGGGGCTAAGTGACATTTGATCTCCAAAACTTTTGATGTCTGTTTCACCAGGTATAATCCATATATTAGCCAGGATCATATATTATGATATCATATTCATATAACCAATCAAAGGTAGAGAGTTGAAGGGGGAGGAGGAGGGAGTTAAAAAGTCCTCATAAGTGATGAATACTTCAGTAATCTAACTCCAACATGTTGATAGTAATGTAAGGATTACACTACAAGAGGGACACTTCTGGTAACATTGGAATCAGAGGTAAAAAAGTGGAGCTGATCTATGACTATGATCTTGACTTTATGAGGAAAGGAGATCATTCATAAGTAATTTGAAAATATGGCAGCCATAGTATAAACACATGTGTGAACAAGTAGAAGACTATAATAAAGAGGTCAATCAATAACTTATAATTCAGTGGAGGCAATTTTTCCCCCAAGTTCCACTTGGAGGGAATTCAAAATCCCACAGGGTTTATATGTCATTCCATCAAAGGATTTTAATGTGGTGGTAAATGGATTCAGTTGAGGTGAAACGATCACCTTCCAACAAGACATATACATTATACAAGTCAAGTCTCCCTCATCCACAAGAAAATGATGAATTTTTTACCATGGATAATGACCTAAATCATAAAATTTAATTTATCTAGAAGCCGAGGGGTATAACTTTCATGGGAGAAATCTACTAGGTTGGAACCTAATGAGTCAACACCCTCTAGAGGCTTAATAATCATCTCTGGGGGTAGAAAAAAACCATATGAGGTCAGTGTCGAACTAGCACTTTGATGAGTAGCCTGACCATTCAGTGGATTCACATTACCATATTATTTGTTTAGAGTGGCCACCATAACATTGTATTTCAGCTTTAATGAGGAAAGTATCAAAATTGTGTTATAGGAAGAGGGGTCTCGCGCAACCATATGAGTCTCCTGATTAGGAAATGGTTCGGTCAACACAGCGGGAAATGTGGATTATTTAAGAAACGATTTCACTTCAGCATGCTGTAGAAAATTACGTGTGAAGTGATACTCGTTGAAAATTAGGAATTGGTATCAAGCCTTTCGTTTCTCATTAGAAAACGAATTTTTGTATTTATCCTGTGGAAAGGAATCCTTGTTTTTATTACCTTTAATTTTATTATTTCTTCCAAGTTGTTGTTGATACTTTCCTTTATCAGAAGAAATGGAATTTATCTTGAAAGTAGAATTCACAGGAGGGTGGGGTTGAGCGATTTGCGCAGGAGTGACGAGAGCAATACCATATGGTTTACTCACTAGTTGTGAACTAGTAGAACCAATAATTCCATCAGTGACATGATATTATCTCGTAGGTGGAAGAGGTACAATGTTCGAACGTCACAAAGCATTTGGTATCTTATCACAGAACGTGCCTGATTGGGTATAAACCAGATCTAAATATTGAGCATGAGCAATAAATTTCTCTTTGATCACGACTCCACCTTTGGCCATATGCTTTTCTATGGGAGCTAACAGAGATTTGACGAACCATTTTGCTAACAAAAAATTGAGAACAAAAGTCTTGACCAACCGGAAACAACGCCTCCACTCATGAATGTGATATGAAATGTGAGTGGAATATGATTTTTTAAATTTATTCAATAGTTTCGTTCAATTTTTCTATTTGATAGGTAACTCAAAATGTCTGATGAATATGGTGGCTAAGTGTCGAAATCATGAAATGATGCTATAGGTAATTCAATAGGGAAATTTGGCAGCTATACCTATAACCGTTCACTAGAAAATATGAAGTTGAATGGAGTCATCATTGAGGTAGTTGGACGAACATGATATATGATATGCCATGACATGAATCAACGGGTCTTCTACAATATTCCCATTTAACTTTGGGACATCGTAAGGAAACTTGGTGGGAATAATATACCACCATGGCGAATGATCAATGGGGTTGTTAGTAAGATGAGTTAGGTCAAGTACTTCAAGAGTATCCACAAAAGGCAACTGTTGATTAAAGTCTAGAGGAGGATGACTTAGGTAAGAAAAAATAACCTGAGCAATGGGTACTTTCATTCCTGGATAAGGATGGTTTTGATAATAAGGAACCTAGCTACCAGGATATGGAAGATTCTGATAACCAAAATAAAAGTGAATCTGTTGCCCAACCCCAGGATGACAATAAAGTTGCTAGAATGGTTGCGTCTGGATTTTCTGGCCTTGAAAAAGTGTGTGATGAGGTCCATATTTTTTCCCTATAGTGGTTTCTTTTCCCCCCTAGTATGGTGGGTTGGGTTGAGACTGCACCAAATTTTGAATAATTTTACCTACTAAAACTTGAGGAGTACCTTGCAAAAGTGATTGAGAAGATTAGGCACCTTGTATAGTTTGACTAAGAGGTACCTTTGGTGAACCAGATACCGTTTGAATAGACTATAAATATTGGCTCAAATGTATTTGAGCTTGTTGGGGTGTTCATGGATGGATAAGAATTTGCGACAAGGATGGTGTAGTTTTAGGATTCAATAATTGATCCCAAAATGAATAGGGTTGAACAGGTAAAGTAGGTTTCCAAACTATGGAAACCATTCCATGGTAAGGTAGACTATAATTAGGTGTATTACCATATTGAGGCATACTAACAAGAGGTTTCCGCCCTACAAAATGAGGATAGGATGATAGAGGAAACTACTCTCTAGAAGGAAGGTACCCAACATAAGGAGAGTTAGGCTGCTGAGGGTATATTTTTCCACTAATATAAGAACCAACCTGTTTCTCTATTGTAGGTGTACCTGGATGAAGAGGAGCCTAGTGTGTGGCATTCATAAGGGAATTTATAGACCTTATTCCTGAATTATATGACATGGGAGAGGCCCAAGGACTAGAATTTAGACTAAAAAAGGTACTAGATATTGATTGATAATGAAGCGAGACGAACGGGCCACTATACAATTGAATTTCTGGTGATGTCGCGAACATAGATGATGAAGCGACACTTAATGTATTAAAAATAGTGGTGGACATGGGTTGGGAATTCGAATCAGTTTTAGTCATGGTTGACAATCCCAATGAATATCCACAGATAGGCCCAAAAATTAGTAAAGGGATATTTTGTTGGAGTTTGAAGAGGTGGAAAAGGCTGAGTTTGATAAAAATGAATTCCTTCCCAATGAACAAGGGTAGAAGTATGAGGCTCTTCTTGAGGGATCTCTTCAATACTCAAAATTTTATATGCAAGAGGTTCTCCATCATGTCTGAGATATATTGGTTTTGTATGAGACAAAGGAAGAGAAGGGGAAGGTCTTGAAGAATCAAGTGAAGATAGCTAAGGCTCCTTAGGTTCAATAACCTCAGGAAAAAAAGTGAATGACTCAAGAAAGTTAGGTTCAATGACCTCAGGAAAAAAAAAATTAGGGACTTATGTTTCAATTGTGTTAGTGTCACCAATAGTAGTAGATCTAATCTCGATTTCAGAACTCAAAGGGACAGATGATTTTGGTGGATAAATATCAATCATAGGGCGAGAAGTAGTTCTTGAAGTTCCTAATTCGGTAGTTTGCATTTTCTTAAGTTTTTTATGTCGGTTAGGAGTAGCCTCTAGAGGAAGAGAAGGCTTATTTTTCATTCTACGTGAACAAGAGGGAGGGGTATTTTGTTCTTCCATGTTGGATAATAATTTTTTTTAACCCTAAAAAAATAAATAAAAAAGAGTATAATATAGGCATAAAGGATTACCAAGCAACCGTGGACTGTGATATACACCTTACCAAACCAAAGACGTAATGTATGGTAGTCATTATCCCTGAATGTTGTGTTTGATGTGTCATGGTATATAAGGCGATACACGCAGTTACCTATCGATGGATAGAATCCTAAAGGAGAGTCCCAAAATATACACGGTGGTACGTGTGAGTGAATTCTATAGTAGTGATGTCTAATGTGTACCTATTCGATCAGAGCTTTCCCATACATTTTTCATATGTGGAGCACCATCCGATATACCTGAAGATACGTGGAGAGAAATCCCATACACTTATGTACGTGGAACGAGATTTCACCCCTAGGATGCAACGATGGAAAAAAATGAAACCTCTTACATTTAATGACACTGGAACACATCTCTAGCCTAGACCTCTAAATGTTTGCATTAATGTTACAAATTCTCCTTAGGTTGATTCAATAAAATTTACTATTTATCTTTGATTAAGTTATAGCTTTCGAGCTCACCATGAATGTCACTTGAATATATTAAAATGAAAATATAACATGAGAAAATAGGAATATTTTCTCTTTCAATGAAATTCTAGCTAAGGAAGGGAAGAAACAATCAAAATGCAACACACAATATGCAACAAACAAGATGCAAGATGCAATTTCCATTTCAATGCAACTGTTCATATACCAATGCCCATACAAAACCCTAAATGCCAATGCTCAAATTTTATTTTCGTCACACTAAATTTTTGAGAATGAATAAAAAAAATATGCAAATGTTCAATTACTAATTCAATTACACTTTTTCAGATGAGGACTCAAACAAAAATTCATCCAAGCGATCAACAAAAAAAAAAATTATTTTGCAAGCAACTAAATGATAAGAACAAACAAAAATCAAAAGCAATTCTTACCAAAGGCAAAAAAACACAAATGAAAATAAAATGGAGTTTTTAGAGAGACGACAATACACTTAAGACTTATTGAAGTTCAACTGGAAGTAGGCTAATGAAATAGAGGCTCAAAAAACGAGGAAAATTTTCTGCAAAAACAGGGGCCACCATTAGTTCGAAGGAGGCATTAGGGGAGCATTGGGCCTAGAAAAGAGGATTATGGCAAAAAAATTACAAAAAAGGTTGAATGAAATGACTTCCTAGGTCTCTTCTTGGTTGGATGATACAATAAAGGTATGTCCATGAGGTAATCAAACACAATGTACAAGGAAACCACTAAGGGAATACATGGTACCTTAGTATGGTCACCAATTTGTTATACAGGATTGCGATTGTAGACAAAAGAATCTCCCCTAGGTTTGGTGGTTAACCTAGAAAAACATAGAGACAAGGAACCCAATTATTTTCCTATGTAAATAGATGATGAAGTGAGGCCTACCTGGAACATGTCGCACGCTTCACTCCTTCTTTAGCTTGGAAGCTCTAATTCTAGCTCCGATTGCAAAAATTAGAACCTGCAAAGTCAGATAACATAAGCCAAGAAACTATGAGATCTATGCAGTATCATATAAATACTCTATTCAATAGATCAACATGGTATTGAAATATAGGAGTCAACAACACATATAGGAAATCAGAGAATTATTTCCATTAATGTAAATAGAAGGAGATTACAACCATGAGTAGCAGTTGATTTTGTAGAAGACCTCCTCCAATTTGTTAACTTACCCTTTCCTTGTCACAAAATTCATCTCTAATCACCCTAATGCATGAGATAATAACCAATCACTACAAAAACATAAGGTAAAACTTTATCCAAAGCCAACAATTTATTTCTTCTTCATTCTAAGCTTTGCATAGGCAAAATAATAAATATATAGGAGAGAGGAGTAAGTTAGGAGTTCTTATCCAATTACCATTCTAATGTTTTAGATCCACTTTTTATGGAGGGATAGGATCAAAGGATAAGTGGTGAAAACTTCAAATTAGGTTAGGATAGGATACGAATGTTTAATCTGTTATCACTCCCCCCAAATTCCCAAGGCTAAGAGTGGAATTGAAGGAAGGAAACCATAAACCAAGCTTTAGGTCTGGTAGCTAGCATTACTAGATCCAGAGAGGGCTCTCTCAATGTCACCTTGTAGTCAAATAAATGACTGAATAACTAATGATCTTAGGCTAGGTATGCAAGCTCATAAATAAGTTTTTTTTTTGGTGTTTTTTTGTTGAATAGGAAAGAATGTAAGGAGACTAGGTCTAGGGTTTTAGGTCAAATTTCAAGGTCAAGTTTCAAAGAATATGGATGAGGAGAGATAGCTAGCTTTAAATCATGCTTATTTTGTCATTTTGTATAGGATGAAATGTTGGAAAATATGAATCAGCACTTAGGTGAATTCATTCATTTAGAAGAAAATAGACACATAATGTAAATATTTTTAAGACAGAGCATGTGATGCCAGGATTCTACTATAAAACAAATCATAGCATATAATAGAGTGTGTGTTTATTTCCTACACAAAATTATTAAGAAAACTCTTTATTAAACCTACATTTGAATCAGCTCAAAGTATACATAAAGAAAAGAGAGTCAACACAAACCAATACTGGCATACAATAATAACTAGAAAATTATAGATGCAAACTAATTGGCCAAATATTAAATAGATGGGCTTTCGACTCTCGACCTTTTACAAAAACTCTCAAACCATTTCTCTCTCTCTCTCTCTCTCTCTCTCTCTCTCTCTCTCTCTATTCCTCACTGTTCTTCATCCTCACACAATCCTCATATTTATACATGATAATTAATTTATTCCAATCCATGATTTCCTCCAGAAAAATCTCAACCAAAATCTAAAATAGATTTATCCCTTTTTTGGACTCAACTAAGTCTCGTTTAAGGAATTCCTAATCACTATATTATCTACCTAATTCAACTCCACTCATATATTTAATTTATTCAAAGAATATTTACAATAATCCTCACACCACATTTTCTCTCTTAATTATTTTTTAAAATGTATATAATTTATAAAATAAATAAATAAAACCTCACCCCCTAAATCACACAAATAAATAATGGAAATTTAGCTTGACGCTCCTGCATCAGACTCCCCATGTATAGAAGTTTCCATAGACTCCTGTCTATGAGGTCTACCACTTTTCTATAATAATTTGATAGCCACAAGTCTCAATGACTTTCTCCCTCTAGGATTCCAAACTCTGTTCTGCCGCTAGTTCTTTAAAGTATCAATTTCATTCTGTAATTCGTCTCTCACTCTGTCAATCGGATTCCATCGGTCTTTACAACAATTTCTTCTGCCAATTTCTCATAGTAATTCCTCTTTGTCTAATGCTTTCATCCCTAACTGAGCTGAACAATCAAATTTCTGAAGTGAATAATAATCAAGAATTTCTTCTTGATCACAACTATAGTCATCGATTGCTTTTATAGCAACAAATTTCTTGTCTAGTGATGTACTTTCATTCATCAAAAAATTGTTAATTTTACAAAGATAAGACCTTTCGACCTCTTTTGATGCTTCAAGCACCAATCTCCCATCATCAAATTTCTAGATTTCAGTAGATATTGTTTTGAATTGATGGTTTATTTCATTTTTATCTTGCTGGATCAATATTTCTGTCTCCTTTATTTCTCTATGGACATAACTTTCTTGCTACCCTTGATCTTTCATCTCAACTCCAAATAATTTCTGCTCAATTTATCTGATTTCGACATCATATTTATTAATGTCTCCTTCTATACCTATAGCCACATTATTATTTGAAAATATGTAAACATTTAACCCTTATCATGCACAGTAACTACAATCTCTTCTGTATCAGGTTCTGCAGGCTTCACTTCTCCCTCAAGTTTCTTAAGCCATCGTTCCAAGAACTATATTACCATGTGAAATCTTTCCAACATTTTATCACAACCTTGATTCCCAGCTTCATTTTTCTTCTGGCTATCTTCCTGAGTTATCCTGTTTTCTGTTTCACCAGACTGTCCACCATCTTCTACACATCCTACAAACATACACAAACTATGAGATTTAAAAATGCAAGGCTTCATAGCCTCATCTGCTTCTCTCGTCAACACATCTTCATATTCTTTTGAACTATTGCAATATTTCATGAGATCTTTCTCATTGATCTCTTCACCCAGAATTTCACTCTGTTCTGGGCTACAAATGGAAACTTCCATTTTCAACTCAGCCTCTCTGAATTCTTCACATCTCAATTGCACACTCATCATCTGTTCGAGCTTCCTTAGCTCTTCTATCAACTGTATGTTTACCTGATGTTCCCTCTTTGCGTGTAGTATTTGCCACTTCATTTTATTCCTCATGGTCTAACCATGTCTCTGGTCTTTATTTCTCTGCAACAATTCCGTCAATAACTCAGGGTGAACTACTATCTCAGCTTTCTCCCTCTCATATTCTTCATTATTCAACTTCTTACATATGTCATTTTCCTTGGAATTTTCCTTCTTCTTCATTCTACTATGGTCTTCATCAGATCTTCTGGAATGACTATCAACAATCATCTTCTTCTCCTTTGTTAACTTCATTGTTCACGTGTGGATTTCATTCAATCCACTTCTCAGTAAACCTCCATACTTTCCATTCAACAATGCAAGCTCTCTTCGTGCACTTGATCACTTTCAGTTCTATATCTTGGAATCATTTCTAGAAACTCATTTTCTCCTCTTTTCTGCAAAAAAACAAATGTAGTATTTCATGTGTTATAATGACCAAACTGTTTGGGTGTCGGGCTTTGTCCATCATTCACCCAATTACATTCAAACCTTTGACTTGGTTTAAGACTCTTTGACTGCAGACTTTACATCAACTCTTCATGTTGGATGAAAAATACACCTTCTAGTACAATAAATCAATCTTAACTCAAGCTATCCAAATTTTCATTTGTCCCTAACATCTTTTTGACTTCATAGCTTGACCCAATAATTACAATAGTGGATATTTTGACTTAATTCAAGTTATACAATCTGCCAAAGAAAATCCACCCTTAAAACCTTTTTATGATGTAAAATCTCCTTGATACAAATTCTCTCTCATACTCTATTCTTCAGAAATATCACAAGTCACTATTTGCATCATCTCCCATTATCATTTACTCACATGATACTTTAGTCTTTAACTTGAAATGTAATTCACTTTTCCCAAGATTTATTTTATGGTGAAAATAAAATAGACCATTTTAATTTTCAACATTCAAGATACCTTTTTAAAATTAATGTTCATACCTTATGCTCCCTTGAAGTTTATTTAATAAACCTTCTCTTTGCAATTTCAACTCTCTGAATTTCACTCTTCTGTGTCGTCTTTTTCACTATGAATATTTGCATGCCCTTAATACCATAAGCTCGTCATCTTAGTGCAAACATTTTTCCTACACTTTCATGCACCATACAACTACACATTATAAATTGTACATCAATTCACATCTCTTCACCTGTGTACAGAGAATAGCCTATTCATGTTTTCAACCTCTTTGATGCATAATGTACAACTCGTGCATTGTGTCCATTCTGAATAACACCTCCTTAGGTGCCACCACATGATGGTAAAACAAAGGTTCTACAACATCAAGCAATTTGGTTTGTTTGTTTGTTCAACCTTAAACACAAATCAAAAGAATTATCCCATTCCAACTACAAGCTTTGGTCCAAAGTGACTTAGCCAAAAATGTGAAGAACCCGCACTATGCATAATAAACCCTCTCATATATTATAAAATTCATGTTTCTCTTTATATCACCCAGGATAGCGCATTCTCCTTTTCCATTCATTTAAGCGAAACTTAATTTTATTTAAAGCTACTGTGGTGATAAAACCTTATACCTCCGCATTTACAACATTTCCACTTTAATTTTGAACAACATGTTGACATATTTATAAATCATCCCCGCAAAAATACTTATCGATAAATTCGATTTTGGTTAAGAAAAACCAAACATGTCAACATATAATATGTTTGCCCCACAATTTTACTTAACATACCTTCCCAATTTTTTGCGCCCTTCTAATTCTCTGAGTGAACCTACTCTCAGCCCATTGACTGGTTTCTTCACAAGAAAAATCTTCAAATGCGATTTCAACCTTTATGTATATGAAAATTGAAAATTTGCAATTTATGCATTGCAACTCAGTTTTACTGCTCCATGGCCCTTAATTATCACAGATCATGATTGTGCTTGCAATCATTGAGATCTCCACCGATCTTCGTCTCTCCTTGACACACAGCTTCCCTTCTAAGTACAAAATTGGATTCATTGCCTATCACCTTAACTCCAAATTGATTGCCTAATAATTTCTCGATTTTTGAACAAATCTAAGGCTCATGACTTATGCTATCAGCCACAAATTCACTAGTCAATCATTTTTTTTTTCGTTTACACAATTATTCTCGCTTAATATGTGGATACCAAGAACTCTGTGGGCACTATTGGATCATGGATAAATGGCAATGAAAACCCTTCACTGCTCACACAGACAGTAACTCCATAAATTTGTTATTTCACCCACACAACCAATACATCCATGTAGCATCCAACAATTTTTACTTCACAATACACAATTGGAAGAAAAATGTTGCACTATTGCAAGCGCTGCCAACACGAGCCATTCACATAGGCATATCAAAACAAAGCACTTCATTCACATAGGCATATCAAAACAAAGTGCTGCATTCACATAGGGAACAAGCGCTGCAAATTATTTTTTGAAGTCACTGGCTGCACAAACCATCACACAACAACCAAACAAACATGACCAAATAATGCAATGTCAAACCGACTGTATTCACATTGGAATACGATGTCTTTATCGCATACTATTCATTCTCCACGAGTCTGTGATTAAATTTTTTACGTAGCCACCACGAAACTTTAAACCACACCCTACTACATCATACCCTAGGGGTATTACGCTTCCCATGGTTTAATAAACACGTTACCTATGGTAAAATATCCGCGTCCACACAGTTGGCCGCAATTCCGCTACGTTGATGATGTTCCTTCACGCAGTGCGTTAAGGTTGTGGCCTTTGAAAATCATGTCACTCTTTCATCTACGCTGTCATGACTCCACGGAAACTCTCGTTCAACGTCTTCTGCAATCAGAATGCACATGATACATATACGCTTCTGCTAACACATGCTAGCTACATACTGTAATCCACAGGGACTGTGTACACCATACCCACGGTTATACAAAATTTGTTAACACATATTTCGTAAGCTGATTTATACCATATGCCACGGATCTGTGTTAAATCTTCATGCAGACTCTAAGACTAGAGCCGCAAACCCAACTGCAAGGTGCAGACTATGCAAGCCACCCTTCACCGTTCTGCCGAGGCTGTGACACACAAATCCACCATCTTCAACCTTCGATTTTGCCGCGTTATAGTCGTGTAGAGAACTTCTAGCTTCAACGCATTGCTATGGTGCCTTTCCTGCATCCACACCAATGCCTAACCTGGCCACCCACCAAAAACCGCTCTTTCAAGGTCGACTATTTAAGACTGCATTCATGGCAGTGCGTTGAAGACTACACACCCTACATATATAGTGATTATATTGTGAAACAAAAATTGAACCATATGTTTCAACTGCTAATGCAGTATTGAATTCCACTCATATCGCCACTGTGAACTTGTTTTTTCATTCGCAACTCATATACAAAAAATACATATATAGTTTGTAGACTCAATGCGCCACAATATTTTACATAATTCAATCAACTCTCTCCTAGGAAATCCGACCTTCTCTCCTCACTCGCAACAAGAAATTAAAAAAAAAATAGCCTCAACGTAGGAGAGACTCATCCTCAAACTCACCTCCTTAGGCTCTGATACAAAATTATGCCAGGAATCTGCTATAAAATAGATCCTAGCATATAATAGAGTGTGTGTTTCTTTCATGCACAAAATTCTTAAGAAAACTCTTCATTAAAACTACATTTGAATAAGCTCAAAGTATACATAAAGAAAAGAGAGTAAACACAAACCGATATTGGCATACAATAATAGCTAGAAAATTATAGATACAAACTAATTGGCCGAATATTACAATAGATGGCCTTTCGGCTCTCGGCCCTTTACAAAAGCTCTCAAACCATTTTTCTCTCTGTCTCTCTATTCCTCATTGTTCTTCATCCTCACACAATCCTCATATTTATACATAATAATGAATTTATTCCAATCCATGATTTCCTCCACACAAATCTCAACCAAAATCTAAAATAGATTTATCCCTTTTTTGGACTCAACTAAGTCCTGTTTAAGGAATTCCTAATCCCTAGATTATCAATCTAATTCAACTCCACACATATCTTTAATTTATTAAAAGGATATTTACAATAATCCTAACACCACATTTTCTCTCTTAATTATTTTTTAAAATGTATATAATTTATAAAATAAATAAACAAAACCTCACCCCCTAAATCACACAAATAAATAATGAAAATTTAGCTTGATGCTCCTACATCAGCATGAAAAGGCATGATATATGCTCATAAACTACCAATATAAACACATATAAGCATGTGTATGAAAGAGTAAAACATATAATTTAACATGATAATATAAGCATGCAGATAAAGAACAAATTTTGGCAAGGCATACCACAGGATTCTCAACACAATGTTTGCAACATTGTCTTCGATTTCATTCCAAAAGGCTTATACAATAGCTCCACTGTAAAAAACAAATATCCAACCCAAAAAAAGACTAAATAGGGTCTACTTATAGAAAATATGCACAATGAAACCTCATAGGGTCAAAATCCCATCCACAATGCATCATAAATACATGAGATGTGTCACTTCCTATAGTCTAGGGAGGTTAGAAACCATGCCCTCAAATTCAGCTATAAACTAAGAGTGTGTGGCCCCCACATTAAATTACATGTTTCCTTATGATAAGAGGCAAAAAACAACTCAATTACTCCAATTTTAGCTCAAACGACAGAAAACATTTGAAATTATGACTTTTTCTAGGTTTGACAAGAGTCCTGAGGAATCCTATGCATATGTGTAGCACTTTTTGATAGATGCATAACACATTTTTGCTGATTATTTTGAGGGAATTGTAGGACTCTCAATCCAAATATTCAAGATATTTCAACTAAACATGTCTATATAGTTTCCATAACATCTTGAATTTTGAAAAATGACCCATGGAAAGGCCTCCAAAATTTGGTTCTCCCAAGGTTACTCCAGATGCCTAACAAACTGTAAAGATAGTTGCTGAAGCATTGAAAACTGATGGTTTTTTGGCTTCTTCTTCCATAATAGAGCTTGTCATAGAGCAAGGGTTATTGAACTGGGATGTACTCATCAACATGAATCCAACCATGTAAGCCATTCATCATTTGTATGCCCTAGTAACAAGCAGAACAACTTGGCACTACGTATCTGTCAAGGTTGAATTTCTAGTTTAGTGAAAAAAAATCACTAAAATTACCAAAATTGATCAAAACTTCTCCAAATTTGTTTTGTAGCACATGTGGATGATGTGTTAAACATACAATGAAGCTTCAGCTAGAAAATCTAAAATATCCTTCGCCTTTAGCTTCATTTGAGCCTCTTTGAGCTTCTTTTTCACTTGTTTAAACCTGATTTGTGAAATTTTGTTCCTGGTACAATAATGATTGGCCATATGCCTCTGAAGGTGATTGTCTCTTTTGGATCTTTTCAAAATTTTCTCCAAATTTTCATTTACCCTTCCTAACCAAAGTTCTCTGTCTTGATTGATCCCCATAGCTATTATCTCATCAAAGTTCAATTGTTTAAGTGGGTGAGCTGACTCGCTTTCTAGCTCCAATGCTCTCTTAAGGCCTCTTCTCTTGGGCCTCCTCGGCCATTTTTTAGTCTCCATGTCCTGCATTTTATCAACATCTATTAATTGTTTCCATTTACCTTTATCTATCTCTAGGTCCGCATTAGGTTTACTTTGTATCAGTCACTTCACCTTCAATTGCCAATTTTCTTGTTGTAGGAAAGTAATTTGAGAATTTGCAATTGAGAAAATCTCCCTAAGCTATGGTATTACCTCATCCTTCTCCCTAATGATCTCCTCAGCTGATTTGACTTCAATTTTCTCTGGCACCTCAACTTCTAAGGGTGCTTGTTCATCATTTTGGTGAAATGGTCATTCAATATGATGCATGAGTAGATGCTCCTCTCTTTCTCTTTTCTCAACTATAGTGTCAAGTGTAGGTACACTTTTGATGAATTTGGGATCAAAGATCTACTTCTTTCCCTTCTCATATGTTTGAGTGAACTCAACAACCCTAGGAGCCTTTAAAATTTGAGTTTTCATGTTGGAAGGGAAAACCTCCATTGGTTTTAATGATACTGTTGGTGATGGAGTGCTATGCATAAAAGGAGGACTAGTAGTGGACGTTGTTTCTACTCACTCCATGAAGGTTTGCCAAGTTATCTTGATATCTGATAGATGATTCAAAACAATGAGTTTGACTAGACCATGGTGGAAAAGACTTTGGTGATGATTTTTTTTTATGCTCCGAACCTTCACGATCATTCTTAGAAAACTTATGTAAAAGTAATGTTGCAAGTCAAGTCATTTAGTAGAGGTAAATCACATTAATAACCTATTATAGTACCTGTAAAACCTAGATAATCTCCCTTCACATGTGAAATGTTTCATAAGTAACCTCATCAAAGGAACATATCTGTTAAAGAGGTTCCTAAAAGGAAATATGCACTAATGGTTCTCTTAACATGAGGTTTGAGGAACAATTTTTAATCTTCAAGGTCTATCTCCATGCCCTTAAAACACTTTTTTCCATGACTAGGTATACTTACTGCTGAAGAAATCACATATGCTGATAATTTTAACTCTACACCTCCAATGATGGCCTTTCCCATATTGAAACTAGTAGAAATTAAGCTTTTCAATTCAAGATGACATCCTTCTTCCATGATCTCCTCATAGAATCTCAAGCATCCAATCCTCTCAAAGCATCGTTTGGAAAAAGGTGATGCATTAAATTCTTGCAAGGTGGAGGGCTCAAATCTGATGTGGTGCCCTCCATTGTGGATTTTATTTTCACTTTCCATAATATATATCAGAAGGATTAAACCCCATGTGTTTATATGTAGTGGGTATGTGGACTGTGAATTTGGGAAAAAAATAGAGGATAGGGATAGGGTAGGTTTGGAGGATATCTGTCAAGGAGGTGCCTGAAAGGAAATATGAACTAAGGGTTCTCTCTAGCATGAGGTTTGAGGAACAATTTGTAATATTTAAGGTCTATATCCATGCCCTTAAACCAATTTTTTCCATGACAAGGTATACTTGTTGCTGAAGAAATCACATCTGCTGATATGTTCAATGCTACACCTCTAATGATGGCCTTTCCCATACTAAAACTAGTAGCAAATAAGCTTTTTGATTGGACATGACATCCTGATTCCATGATTTTCGCATAGAATCTCAAGCATCCAG
Organism: Pinus albicaulis; assembly: GCA_034641835.2. Classification (NCBI taxonomy): domain Eukaryota; kingdom Viridiplantae; phylum Streptophyta; class Pinopsida; order Pinales; family Pinaceae; genus Pinus; species Pinus albicaulis. The sequence continues at coordinate 11,322,814 of MU968411.1, read as the reverse complement.
TCCTCTCAAAGCATCCTTTGGAAGAAGGTGATGCATTAACTTCTTGCAAGGTGGAGGGCTTAAATCTAATGTGGCGCCATCCATTGTGGATTTTATTTTCACTTACCATAATATCTATCAGAAGGATGAAACCCTAGGTGTTTAGATGTAGTGGGTATGTGGACTCTGAATTTGGAAAAAAAACAGAGGGAAGGGATAGGGTAGGTTTGGAGGATGAAATGAACGGTAGTGAAGCCAAGAACAATTCCCAAAATAGTTCAGGAGGTGGGGTTCTATGTTGGCTTTAAAATGCAGGTGAAATTTGGTGAGATGGATGTAAATAAGGTGATAAAATTAGGAAAACACAAGTATTTCCTAATTCTGTAATAGAAGAATAGTATGAAATTAGAATTTGATCATAATTAAGTGTAGGGAGAGTGTGAATGGTAGGCAATGATAGAATAAGTCTAGGGAAGGTGTATGAGGGTATTATATGGTAGGATTAGAGTTTAGTTCATTGAAATAATCCAATGATAAAAATAAGGGAAAATGTAGTGGAAAAGTAGGTAAGAGAGAAAACCAAAATTCTGCTTGAAAATTTGAATTGAGGAGGATATGAGGTGATTACTTAGTTTTACGGAAGATTTAAAAAATGATGGCGATGATCTCGGAGCTTGGGTGAATGCGTTGGGAGAAAAATGCAGAAAACGCAAAATATTGGTAGATGTGTAACACACCTCTGCCATATGAGTAACAAGCTCTCCCAAATGCGTAATATAAGTCTAGGGATGCGCCATATGTTAGGATGAAAATGGAGGGGAGCACGCGGGAAGGAGAGTGGGAAAGGAGAGTGGTTTGGCCGATTTCAGGGGGGGCGAGATGGTTTGTGGTATTGAGAGGGGGGGTGTGAAACGATGAAAGTTTGACACGTCAGCATGGGACCCGCAAGAGGAAACCACCTTTTTGGACCCCCCACCCCACCAATAAAGGTCATATGAATAGGGGAGTGCGAAAAGTGTTGTGGGTCATCGAATTGATGGAGTCCTTGATCAGACAGTTGGGTGATGCACGAAAATTAACCACCAACAACAAAATTCTTTTCTTGTTTTCAACCCCTTATTACATATTTGGGAAACTTTGGATATAATGCATCATAGCTCAAAATTTGGATAAAACAAATTAAACTCAATACTTTGGGCTAAAAGCGCATATTTTCACATTTTTTTCTGACTTAGGATAAAGACATAGGATATAAAATTTACCCCATTTTATTCCTTTGACCCATTTTAGAAAAAATTTGATAATGAAACAAGTTTTTAAATAAGACAAAGTGTATTACTTATTCTCCTAACTATTCTTACTCCATGTAAAAGACTAATATGATGAAAATGAAGCCTTGTTCGCCCTTTTTGGTGAATTTTTTGGACTTTTCAGTGGCAAAACAAGGACACCTAGATACATAATTAGATGGAGATGGAATGAATGACCTAAGAATCTAAATGAAAATGAGTGACATGACCTCTGAGATTATGATGGCCATGAATGGAATGAGGGGAGCAACATTTCTAACCTAGATCATATGCAGTGATCAAAATTTATTTGAAAATTGTTTGAAAAGACAAAAGAATTTTGACCTAGGACTACTAGAATGTAAAATGAAAGAGAATATTTGATCACTGAACATATTGACACTAACATTGTCTCCAGATGGGGATGGAAGCTACTTCAGGAGGTGTCAAGAATATCATAGATCAGGTAACCTTATCCATTGGGCAATGGAGTAAAAAACTAGAAATAAAAAAACAATTGACAAATTTGGGATGATGAAATAAAACTAGAAATGACTTTGACTGAAAAAACTGACTTTACTCTGACTTTACAGTTGATTGAAACTTTTGAAATTTTTTTGTTTTTTAAAAGAAAAAACATGAGCTGAATGTAGAAGTCTCATGGCCTTCTCCTTCGGCTTCAAAGTTCTGTAACAACTTCCTTATTCTTGGAAAACAAATAAAAATGATATGTACAATGAAATTGAACCTCTTCTTCAATTATCATGTAAGGTAATTTTTTAGGAACCTACCATTAATTTTCCCTCCCATAACTTCCTTCCCTTCAATATCTTTCAATAAAAATGCCTTATTACCTCTGAATGCAGTAATATTATAATGACCTTTCCATAGATTTATCAAATTTTTCATGCTTATGTTTGTCTTCATTTAGGGCACCCTAGTGAAAAACAACTTCTCCTATCTTAAAATCATCAGTTTTTGTCTTCTTATCATAAATCTTCTTGATTCCTCTTGAAGTTTTGAAGTGTGGCTGAAAAATTCATCTCTTGACCATTGTAGATGGATCATTTGGCAGATTCTTCGCTGGATATCATTTGGATCATTGTAGAACGATTACAGAATTTTCATCATTGGTACATCTAAAGAAGTAGGAAACACTATGAAAACAATATACAAAAGATGGAAAGGTGACATGTTGATTGATCTCTTCATGCTAACATTGTTCGCCCATAGAGAATTGGTGAGATTTTTGTGGCAATTTTTCTTGTTCTCTTGCAACATCTTCCTGATTATGTTCACTAAAGATTTATTTGATGATTCAGCCAACCCGTTGCCTTGAGGATAGTATGTTGTAGAATGGCCAAGCCTAATGTGATATTTATCACAAAATTCAATCATTTTCTTCGACTTAAAGGCATTATCAGTAATTATTTATATGGACAACCAAAACGAGACATAATATTGTTCTCTAAAAATTGAATAATGACATTATCAGTAGCTTGCCTCATGGGGATGGCTTCAATATATTTAGTGATGTAATCAGTGGTAGTGAGTATCCATCTATATTGGGTTGATGATGGAAGATGGATTTCACCAATGAGTTCAAGTCTCCATTGCTGAAATGGTGCTGGCACTTCAGTTGGTTTCAAGGGAAAAGGTAAAAGATTTCTCTTCCCCTGAAATATTGGACATTCATGATAGCTCGTGACTATTTTATAAAAATTAGAGAATAGACTTGGCCAATAGAAACCTGCCCTCAAGATCTTATTTTTTTTAGTCTTCCAAAAGATATGACCGCCACAGTCACCTTTATGAAAGTCAGTCATCACTTTTTGAAATTCTCCTTCAACCAAACAATTCATCAATACTCAACCCAAATATTTCCAATACAAGACATTGTTAAGTATGCAATACTTGAGAACTTTCAACTTAAAATATATAGCTTTATTACTAGGCAAGTTGGGAGGAGGATTAAAGTGTTGCAAAACATGAACACGATCATTATACCGTGGCGATGAAGAAACAATTTTAGATACCTCAGATAATACTTCAACCTCTTTCTCCTCAGATAATGCAACAATAAAATTAATTTCTAAAGCATGTAGATTTGATTCTGCCATAATCTTAGCCAGGCCTTGTCCTTTGATCATCTTTGTAGGCTTAATTTCCAATTCATACTCCAACATAGTAGCGATCCATTTGCCACACCGCCCTTCAGGATCATTCTGCGTGAGCACATCTTTGAAAACAACACTTATGACATATGCAATGACATGAGAGTGAATAATATAGACCAGTAAGTCCTTAAATGCTTTTACTAATGCCAAGGCCTATTTATTAATGATATTTTACTTCAAGGTTGAATCTCTTATGGTTCTATTGAAGAAGGCGTGGGTTTTTCAATGTTTTGATTTTTCTTTTGCATAAGGACAACAGTTAGAGTATGCTCTGAAACAAATGAAAAAATAATGAAATTAAGTGTGTAATATGGAATAATAAGAATAGGAGCATTAGATAAAGAAAATTTAACTTGATTGAATGGCTTCTTTGCCTCTTCAAACCATTTAACTTCACTATCTTTCTTCAACATGTCAGTAATTTGCCTCAAATGTTTAGCGGGATTAGGAACAAACCTTTTTAAAAATTTGATTTTGCTATTGAACGATTGGATTTCCTTTTTTCTCCGAGGATATTCCAAGGTATAAATTGATTCAATCCTTGAAGGATTTATCTGAATACCATCTTTTGATATGATATGGTCCAAAAATTTACATTATTCCATAGAAAAAAGGCTTTTTTTTTGGGTTCAGCGATATGCCAAACTTTTTTGCATCTCTGAAAAATTGTTTTCAAGTGTTGTAGGTGGTACTCATCTTTATTGGAAAGAACAGTGATGTCATCAATATAGATGACCAAAAAGACATCATTTTCATTGTTGAAAGTAATATCCATTGCTCGCTGAAAAGTCGCCCCTACATTCTTCAATCCGAAGTGAATTTTTTGTACATGAAGGTACCCCATGGTGTTGTAAAGGCCATCTTTCCTGATCATTTGGGTGTACTAAAATCTGATTATACCTGGAGTATCTATCCAACAATGAAATTCTAGAAGATACAACTACCCTTTGTAGAATATGGTCCATCTTTGGAGTGGGTAATTGTCTTTCAGTGACACTTTATTCAAATTTATGAAATCTAAACATAAACAGATCTCTCTTGTCTTCCTCCTTACTGGAACCAAATTAGACATCCAATTTGAAAAGCAAAGGGGAACTATAATACCAACGGTAAATAATGTGTTTACATCTTTTTCAATGGAGGGAAACAACTTGGGATTCATTCTCCTTAACTTCTAGTATAAATCCTTCTGATCTGGCTTTAAGGGAATTGTATGATGGATTATACTCTTATCATACACTTTTAGGTCAGAATATTCCCAAGAATATACATAAATAAATTGATACATGACGGTTGTGTATTTATCTCTCATCTCTAAGCTCAATGATTTTGAAATATTGACCAGGTTTGGCTTTTTAGGAGTTCCAAGATTGAGGTCTTCCACTCCCACTTTTGTTGGTAGCATGGTTGGTTTGTGTGCAACATCATATTGATAAAAAATCTCTTCCAAAGGCACTACACCTCTTGGAATGGAGTTTTATTCTAGCTGAAGTACTTGCATTTCTACTGCATGGATTTAATGGTCATCTTCAGAGCACTAATTATCCATTTTTGAATTCACAAATTCCTCTTTTGTCTGTAAGAAGTTGTTGGTATGTTTATCATCTTGAAAGACCTGCCAATACTAAACTTTATATGCAAAAAAATGGTGGTGTTTTTCATTTATCTCATACTTATTATTAGCATACAATGGAATTTTAAACATGTTGGCTGAATTGGCAACAAAATCAGTAATAAAATTGTTGTCCCTTGGTATCAATGAAAAATTATACTCCATGAAGGTCTTGAGGATATATAACACTGCATTTGTTAGGTCCCTATATTACTAGTATAGTCCCTTATTGTTGTTAGTGTAACCCACTTATTGTTATTATTGTACCCTTATAACACCCATATTGTTATTATTGTGCCCTTAAATTATTATTGTTAGGTCAGATAGGATTACATTGTGCCCCCACTAGGATTACATTGTGGCCCCATGGACTCCTATATATAGAAAGGGGGTTTTGTAATTTGAATCATCCAAGAATTGTTCATTCATGTAATGTATTGGAGGTTGCCCCCTTGAAGTGGCTTATTTCTAAGGAATTTATATCTCTTTTCTTCACTTTTTGCAGCTGGTTTCACAACATTTGGTATCAAAGCTTTGAGATTATAGGGTTTTTCTGCTTCAAACAGGTCAGCGTGGAATTTTCCCTATAACGTTTTTTCTACGAAGGTTAAGAATCTGAAAGTTTTAGAGTGCGAAGAACAAATCCTAAGGAACATCGTAAAAAAATGTCAGAGCTTGGTTCGCAATATTTTCGGAGATATGATCTATGCAAGTTAGGTCATTTTGCAGGCTCCTGAATTTAACCTAAACAAGTCATTGTGGTATTTTCATAATAACTGTTTTTATACGATGGTTCAAAAGATGAAAATTTTAAAGTGTGAAGCCATAATCCTGAGGAACATCATCAAAAAATTTCAGATATTGGTTCGCAATATTTTCGGATATATGATCTGTGGAAGTTAGGGACTTTTGAGGCTTCTGAATTTCATCTCAAAGAGGTGATCGTGGGAAACTATTCATAGCTCTCTCTCTAAGCATCAGATTGGAATACTATAAAATGTGGCCACAAGTGCACGGGATGTAGGCTTTTTTCTATCAATTTCAGAGCCAAAGGAGGAAACTGTGACACATGGCAAGTCGTACAAGTTCGCTCTACTAAACTAGTCCAAGATTGGGTCATTGTGGGACATTGGACATAACGTTTCCTTGAAGAATCCAAATCAAATCAGACCTGTGGCATTTGAAAGAAGCTTTAGAGGGCTACTATAGGGCTAAATTTCAGATATTGAGGATCCAGAATTATAGATATAATTAAATTTGAATATCGAGCTCCTCAAAAGCAACTAAAAGGTGTGTATTTTTTTTTCCCGAATTGCATAAGTCTTGTTTGAAGAATCAAGTTGAATTGATTCCAAGGGCATATTGTAGAATAGATATCAATATTGGATTCTAAAATGGCCCCTAAAAATAATTCAACACCCATTAAGCCTTTAGAAATCTCTATTATGACTCATGAAGACGAAGAATGGCAACATGACATATCGAAATTACAAGATCAAGTGCAACAAATTTCGCTCTCACAAAGAGCAACAAAAAATGACATGGAAGTTTTGAAGAAAGGCGTGGAAACTAAGATGTATGGTTTGAAGAAAGGCATTGAATCTAAGATGGATGGTTTTAAGAATGGCATGGAATATAAGATAGATGGCATGGAAGCTGGCATGGAATCTAAAATGGAAAACATGAAGAATGATCTAAAAGAAGACATGGAAGGTTTGACAAAGTTGATACAAGAAATGTTTCCTAATGGTGAAAATATAGTAGAGCAAACTCATGACGAGAACAAAATAAATGTTAATCATGATTTCATAAAATCTAATGTTGGCGGGAAGAACCACCATATTCCAAAAATGGATATGAGGAATTTTGATGGAAAGGATCCTGTAACATGGATACTACAGATGGAGCAATATTTTGATCTCCATAACGTGCAAAACACACAAAGGTACGCATTGCAACTTTACATTTAGAACAAAATACATTTGTATGGTATCGATGGCTTTGCTCCCGTAAAAAAATTGTCACTTGGTCAATTTTTACGGAGGAAATGATAGCACATTATGAGGATACAAAGAGCAACACCTTCTTTAGCCAATTGATAAATCTCAAACAAAAGGGTTTAGTGGGGGAGAACATTGAGGACTTCCAAAAATTGAATATAAGGGTAACTGATATTCCAGAGGAACACAAGATTGATCTCTTCATAGGTACTTTAAAGGATAACATCCAACATGAAGTTCACGTTTTGGAACCTGATTCATTGGTGAAGGCATTCAGGTTGGCAAGAAAAATTGATTGTAAAATTATGGCGACAAGGAAGCCTACCACTCACTTCTATAAAGAGGGAAGTGTTGCTACTCCTATATTTCCACAACCTACAAGGTTGAAACCACAACAATTGGAAGAATAAAGAGAAAAAGGGCTTTGCTACACTTGTGATAGCAAATACACTAAAGGTCATAAGTGTGCTAAGAAGAAATTATTTTACATAGATTGTGAAGAGTAAGAAGAAAATGAACAAGAAGAGGATATACACCAGGAACCAACCCAAGATGAGGAAGAAATGAGTCTGACCATATCGTGTAATGCATTGGCAGGAATTACCACTCTTCAAACTCTCAATATAGAAGGACATATCAGGAAGAAAAAGGTAATAGTGTTGATTGATTCAGGTAGTACCCATAATTTTATTCATTGTAAGGTAGCCAAGGAATTGAATTGTTTCCTATACCCAGCACCAGAATGTCAAGTGATGGTTGCGAATGGAGGAACTATAAATTTCTCTGGAAAATGCCATAATATCAAGCTAACCATGGGGGAATATGTATTGACTAGTCCAATGCTTTCCATTCCTATGGGAGGTGCTGATGTTGTACTAGGAGTACAATGGTTACAATCTTTGGGGACGGTAGCTTTAATTTTCAAGAACTTTTCTTGAAATTTTTTTCAGAAGGAAAGGAAGTCGAATTACGGGGTATTGAAGGGAAGCCAGGAAGGATAATAAGCTCTAATGTCATGACAAAGCTTCTAAAGAAAGAACAACGAGGCGTAATTGCACAATTTTGCTCACTAGAAGTTCCGACATCAAAATCATCTATTTCTGCAGATCTCCAACAAGTCTTGGACAATCATTCCAAGGTGTTTGAAACTCCCAAAGGACTCCCACCTATTCGTGATCATGATCATGCTATTCATTTGATTCCAGGAAGTGTTCCTCCAAACATCAGGCCTTATAGATATCCTTATGTCCAAAAGAGCGAAATTGAACAAATGATTGCAGAAATGTTAGAGGCAGGTATAATTCAACCTAGTCAAAGTTCTTTCTCTGCTCCTGTAGTATTGGTACACAAGAAGGATGGATCATGGCGAATGTGTTCGGATTATAGGGAGCTCAATAAGCTCACCATTAAAGATAAATTTCCTATTCCTGTGATTGATGAATTATTGGATGAATTACATGGAGCAATTTATTTTACCAAGTTGGATCTTCGTTCAGGATATCATCAAATTAGAATGAAGACTGAAGATATTCCAAAAATAGCAATTCGAACTCATGAGGGTCATTATGAATTTTTGGTCATGCCTTTTGGCCTTACCAATGCACCTTCTACATTTCAAGGGTTGATGAATTCCATTTTCAAACCCTTCCTTAGAAAATTTGTGCTAGTATTTTTGATGATATACTAATCTACAACAGGTCTTGGAAGGATCATGTTCAACATGTTGACAGGGTGCTCAAACTATTGCAGGAGAAACAATTATATGAAAAAACATACAAATGTTTCTTTGGAGTACAAGAGGTGGAATATCTGGGTCATATTGTATCTCACGAGGGTGTTAAGGTAGACCCTAACAAAATTAAAGCCATTAAAGAATGGAAAGTCCCCACAACCATAAAGCAGTTGCGAGGATTTCTCGGGTTAACGGGGTATTATCGCAATTTTGTTAAGAATTATGGGAGAATAGCAGCACCTCTAACAACATTATTGAAGAAAGATGCATTTTCATGGACTCCTGAAGCAACTAAGGCCTTTGAACATCTTAAAGAGGCAATGTGCCTAGCACCGGTCTTAGCTACGCCAGACTTCACAAAGACCTTTATTGTGGAATGTGATGCCTCAGGAAATGGAATTGGTGCAGTTTTAATGCAGGAAGGAAGACCCATTGCTTTTGAAAGTCGTCCAATCAAAGGAAAGTATTTACAAAAACCTATTTATGAGAAGGAAATGTTAGAAATATTGCATGCACTAAAGAAATGGAGAACTTACCTAATGGGAAGACACTTCAAGGTAAAAACTGATCATGATAGTCTTAAACACTTTTTGGAACAAAGACTATCTTCAGAAGAGCAACAAAAATGGGTCACAAAGATGTTGGGTTATGACTTTGAAATAATCTACAAAAAAGGAAAGCTTAATGTTGTTGCAGATGCACTCTCAGAAAGAATGAAGAGGTGGAAGCATTGCTTTGTGCCATTTCTATTATCCAACCAGATTGGATAACCGAAGCAAGAGAGGAATGGAAGAAGGACAAAGATGTATGGACACTCATTCAAAAGTTGCAGCAAGATCCTAGTACATCTGATACATTTAGTTGGAAAAATGATTCCTTATGGTACAAAGATCGCTTATATATTTGTAGGAATTCCCAACTAAAACAAAATATTCTTCTGGAATTGCACACTTCTCCTTTAGGAGGACACTCAGGATTTTTAAAAACTTACCACAGGGTGAAGAAAGAATTTTTTTGGGATGGCCTTAAATCTGATATTAAAAATTTTGTGGCAGAATGTTTGGTTTGCTAGCAGAATAAAGTGGAGACAATTAAGACCCCGGGACTTCTACAACCTTTATCCATTCCAAGTCAACATTGGGAGGATATTTCAATGGATTTTATCACAGGTTTACCTAAGTCCGAAGGAAAGAATGTCATCATGGTGGTAGGTGATAGACTTACCAAGTATGCACACTTTTGTGCATTATCTCATCCATTTAAAGCAAGTACAGTTGCTACTACATTTATGAACAGAATTCAAAAGCTACATGGAAGCCCAAGGGTTATTGTGAGCGACAGAGATCCCATTTTTACTGGAAATTTTTGGACGAGGTTATTTTCTTGTTTGGGTACTCAATTAGCTCATAGCTCATCTTATCATCCTCAATCTGATGGTCAAACTGAGATAGTAAATAAATGTTTGGAAGGATATCTTCGTTGTTTTGTATCTGATAAACAAACACAATGGGTCAAGTGGTTACCTCTTGCTGAATGGTGGTATAACACTTCCTTCCATACGGCAGCAAAAATGACCCCATTTATGGCACTTTATGGATATCATCCACCATCCATCACATCATCTTAAGGGAAAATTCGAAGGTTCAAGCAGTGGAAGATCACATCGAGCATCAGCAAGAAGTTCTCCAACTCTTAAAGGATAACCTGAATTTGGCACAAAATCGAATGAAACAACAGGCAGATCAACATCGCAGTGAGAGAAGTTTTAATGTAGGAGATTGGGTATTTTTACGGCTACAACCATACAAACAAATGTCCCTCAAGCAAGCTAAGAAGGATAATAAATTATCGCCAAAGTACTATGGTCCTTACAAGGTGTTGCAAAAGATTGGTACTATGGCATACAAATTGGAGCTTCTTGCTTCTTCACAAGTGCATGTAGTTTTCCATGTTTCATCCTTAAAGAAGGTTACAGGTGAAAATCTTCTAGTTCAAAAAATATTGCCAAAACTTGATGAGGACGGAAAAATCATATTGGAACCTGAATGAGTCATGGAAACAAGAACTCGATAGCTACAGAATCGATCAATTTCATAGTATCTCATCAATTGGAAGAACTTGCCCACTGAATATTCTACATGGGAGGATGAGAATTTTATATAGAAGCACCCAGAGCTACTCATGCATTGAGGACAACACTTTTTGAAGAAGAGTGGCATGTTAGGTCCCTATATTACTAGTATAGTCCCTTATTGTTGTTAGTGTAACCCCCTTATTGTTATTATTGTACCCTTGTAACCCCCATATTGTTATTATTGTGCCCTTAAATTATTATTGTTAGGTCGGCTAGGATTACATTGTGGCCCTACTAGGATTACATTGTGGCCCCATGGACTCCTATATATAGAAATGAGGTTTTGTAATTTGAATCATCCAAGAATTGTTCATTCATGTAATGTATTGGAGGTTGCCCCCTCGAAGTGGCTTATTTCTAAGGCGTTGATATCTCTTTTCTTCACTTTTTGGAGCTAGTTTCACAACAGAATTTCAGTAAGCTCGCATCCTAGGATGCTTTTCCTGGTATTCCCCTTTGAATTATTTTATTACCAGCTCAGATTCTCCATACGCATAAATTTTCTTGGCACCTAACTTTCTGAGAATTTTCAAGCCAACTATCAAAGCCTCATACTCTACTTAATTGTTTTAGCAGTCGAATGCCAACTTGTAATACTACATTCAAATATTGGGAGGAATGTTAAGTGACTAATTTATATCATTGTGAATCCAAAATCCAATGCCATCCCCTTCCTTTACCAAGGCTCCATCGAAGTCCATGGTCCACAAACTACTTTCCTCATCCGGAAGCTGCAAATCAGATGACAGAACTCCATTTTCTGCTTGAGAGAATTCTGTTGTACCAAAAGGTTTGGTACCTTACATTGTTTCATCTCTTTTTTGGATTGATGTGATTTCTTCCAAACCACTTGGTATCTTTTCTTTATTTTCTACATTTCCAATTTCTAAAACAGAATTTGAAAACTCAGAATGTTTTTTTTCTCTTCAATAAATTTTTTTGAAGATTTTGAACATTCATCGTTTAATAAGATAAATAACTCTTAATCTATGTGAAAAACATGTATGGGATGATTATTAGGCTTTTGTATTCTATTGAACATGTACTTCATTTTATTTTCCCGATATAGTTTTATGAGTTTCGTAAAAATGGGAATTGTAGCATATGAAAATTCAAGCTGCAAGGTACCTCTAAGCTTTTCTCCCCATGACTGAGAAAGAAAAATTTCATATCTGGGAGGGATATTAGCCACAACACCATCCATAAGGACATTCTTGGTTGGTATTTTCTCTAAACACACCACTAAGTCCTGAATGACGCCAATTTCCCCCTCCCTGAATCAAATGAATAAAGATCATGGTAAGGTATTGTGATATCCAAGCCTAACATGTACATAGTGGCTTTGGGAATGAGGTTATGAGAGGCTCCAAAATCAATCATGGTGTTATGGAGGATAAAATAATGCATTTTGAGACTAAGATAAAATGGATGGACCTTACTATCTTCTAAATCGCCATCAACAGCAAGACCAAATAAAATTTTCTGGTGATCATCACTCACATTAACCATGTCAGACATCTAATCCACCCTAAGAAACTTAGCTACTTGAAACTTATATTGGTCATTCTTGAATATTTCAGTTAGAGGAATGGAAACTTTCAAATTTGTGATTTCATTTTCAAGACTAAAAAGAGAAAAATGTTTTTCTACCACTTTCAATGATGCATCTTTCTTCTTTGGTTGATCTTTGTGTGGAATTTCCTTCTTTTGTCCTCCATCTTGAAATTTTTTATCTTTCTTCTTTCTGTTGGTAGAAGCTTCATTTCCTTTTGCAGGACTAGGAATAGTAGGTCCTTTGTCTTTGCTTTGATTTGGAGTGGTTGTTTCTTTATGATGAGTATCTATTTGAGCATTTTATTTTTCTGATTGGAGGTTATAGGAAAATACCTACTCCTCAAATCATACTTCCTCTAAACTTGAGCAAGAAAATTCTGATATCCCCCTTGATAATCTTACATCCATACTGATATCATGTCGTCATTTAGCAAAACATATTGCTAATCGTCCAATGCATAATTTTTTGCAGAAAACTGATCTTCTTCAATGAGGAAAATAGGTTGTTGATTCTCCTCAAATAATTAATTCTCGCCAAAAATTTCTTCTTCATCTTATTCATCAGGGCCTTCAGTGTAGTTCTATTGAAATGGAATGCAAATTTGCTACTCACTTTTTGGATCTTGACCCCTATGTTCCCTTGTATTCATCCTGTACTGAGTTTTTTGATTTTGAACCTTGAAATAGGGATTTCTAATGGAGGGCTCAACTTGTCTATCAGTGATGGACATTTTATCCATCATCTTCTCCATGGTTTTGATCAAGATGTCTAATTTTCCCTCTGATGAAGTAAATGTTTCATTTTTGATAGTGACCCTTTTCTCTGTCTTTATTTTATACTTCTTGATGATCAAATTACCTTCCACACTCACTTCATTTCTATGCATTTCTTCAAGAGTTGATGGGTTTATTTCTCTCATCTGATAAGCCATGTCAGGATCAAAACCATTAGGGTAATGAAGTAAGGCCTAGATGAGGCTTGATATTCTCAGGAATTGAATCATATATTTTCTTTAATATAGATGTAAAGTCTTGGACAGACTCATTGAGATTCCTTTTCAAGGCATTATACTCAGCTAGGATCTACAATGTATTCTTCTTCTCCTCCCATTTCTCCATAAAAAAGTCAATTAGTTGTTGCGATGTAGCTACAAAACCAATTTTTAGAGTGAGAAACCATTTATTTACCTCTCCTGAGAAACTTTGTGCTAATATGTGCATCTTGGCATCGTCATTTCCGATTTCTTCAAGATCTAATCAATGACTTTGACAATGTGTTGGTGAGTAGTAAATTTTGATGTTACATAAAAAAGGGGTAATATTTGACCATAATTCTAAGGTAGTGCAGTGAGTTATTTGGGTCAGATCAGTGGAGAAAATCTGGCCATGATTAATGGAGGGGGTTGTAAAGGTACTGGTGGAGTAAAAAATTGGAGAGGTGATCTTATAATGAAAGGAAGATATGATGATGGAGCTATATGAGAAGGTATAATGAAAGGTGGTGAAGAAAAATCATCTTTCTGATATTGGAAATATGATTTATTTGAAGTTTCTTAAAATTTATCCACCAATCCTTTAAGTATGTATAAATTAGACCAGACTTCACTATCAACCTCGAAAAAAGAAGACTCATAAAATGGTACAAAGGTTTCAAAATAGAAAGGATAAAAGATAGTTTCTGAAAGAAAATATTCAGACTTAGACCTGAACAAAGATGTTTCAAATTCTTAATCATAGTAAAAATCTTCTGAACAAAATATTGTAGGCAAGGAATTTGATTTGGCAAGCGAAGGAATAGCTCTTCCAACTTTCAGAGACTTGGTTTTCTACTTTCTTGAAAGAATCTCTAGGTAATTTACAATTGGTGAGGTATTTGGGTCTGGATTTGACCTAGTATGTCTTTTAGGAGCTAGCTTAGATAGGAATTTGGGCTTTGGCTCGAATTTTAAGAACTTAGCCTGTTTCAAATGCTATAAATTTTCTCTCATAGGCCTAACCTTCATACGACTAAATAAAATTTCCTAGGGAAATTTTTGCAATTTCTTCCTGGAAACAGCACCAAAAATGTTATCACTCCCCCCAAATTCCCAAGGCTAAGAGTGGGATTGAAGGAAGGTAACCATAGACTAGGCTTTAGGTCTGGTAGCTAGCCTTACCAAAACTAGAGAGGGATCTATCAATGTCACTTTGAAGTAAACTAAATGACTAAATATTTAATTATCTTAGGCTAGTTATGTAAGCTCAGTAAATAAGGTTTTTGTTTGGTGTTTTTTTATTGGATAGGAATGATAGTAAGGAGACTAGGTCTAGAGTTTTAGGTTAAATTTCAAGGTCTAGTTGGAGAGAATATGGATAAGTCCAGGTAGGTATATTTAAATCATGCTTAATGTTTCATTGTGTATAGGATGAAATGATGGAGAATATGAATGAGAACTGAGGTGAATTCCTTAATTTAGAAGAAACTAGACACATAATGTAAGTCTTGTTAAGAGAGAGCATGAAAATGAATGATATCTTCTTATAAAATGACACTATAAACTCATAGAAGAATGTGTATGAAAGAGGAAAACATATCGTTTAACATGATAATATAAACATATATAGAAATAACAAATTCTAGAAGGCATACCACATGATTCTCAATACAATTTTTGCAACAATGTCTTTGATTTCATTCCAAAAGACTTGTATAATATCTCCACTGCAAGAAAAAACTATCCAACCCATGAAAAGAATAAACATGGCATACTTATAGAAAATATGCACAATTAAACCTCATAGGGTCAAAATCCCATCCACAATGCATCATAAATACATGAGATGAGTCACTTCCTATAATCTAGGGAGGTTAGAAACCATTCCCTGAAATTCAGATATAGAATAGGAGTGTGTGTCCCTCACATTAAATTACATGTTTCCTCATGAAAAGAGGAAAAAGCCAACTCATTTAATCCAATTCTAGCTCAAAGGACAGAAAAAACTTGAAATTATGACTTTTTCTAGGCTTGACAAGTGTCTTGAGGAATTGTATGCAGGTGTGTAACATGTTTTGACAAATGCGTAACACATTTTTGTAGCTGATTTTGAGGGACTTGTATTACTCTAAATCCAAATCTGAAAGATAGGTCAACTAGTCTTGTGTGTCGTGTTTCCATAACATCTTGAATTTTGAAAAATCACCCATATAAAGGCCTCCAAAGTTTGATTCTACCAAGGTTACTCCTTATGCGTAATAAACTATCAAAAATAGTGTCAGAAGCATTGAAAATTGGTGGTTTTTTGGATTTTTCTTCCAAAATAGAACTTTTCATACAATAAGTGTTCCTGATATGTGATGTACTCATCAACCTACATCCAACCATGTAAGCCATTCATCATTTGGATTCCCTAGGAACAACTGTAACAACTTGGCGCTACGAATCTGTCAAGGCTGAATTTCCAGTTTAGTGAAAAAATCACTAAAAATTACCAAAATTGCTCAAAACTTCTCCAAATTTGTTTTTCAGCACCTATGGATGATGTGATAAACAACCAATGAAGCTTCAAGCAAGAAATAGAAACTATCCTTCTCTTTTAGCTTCATTTGAGCCTCTCTGAGCTTCTTTTTCACTTATTTAAGCCCGATTTGTGAAATTTTGTTCCTGCTACAATAATCATTGGCCATATGCCTCTAAAGATTGTTGTATCTTTTGTCTCTTTTCAAAATATTATCCAAATCTTCATTCACCCTTCCTAACCAGAGTTCTTTGTCTTTATTGATCTCCATAGCTACTAGCTCATCAAATGTCAATTGTTCAGGTGGATGAGCTGACTATCTTTCTAGCTCCAGCACCCTCTTAAGGCCTCTTTTCTTTGGCCTTCTTGGTTGTGTTTCAATATCCATGTCCTTCATTTGATCAACATCTATTAATTGTTTCCATTTACCTTTATCTATCTCTATTTCTGCCTTAGGTTTACTTTGTATCAGTTGCTTCACCCTCAATTTCCAATTTTCTTGTTGTAGGAAAGTAATTTCAGAATTTGCAATGGAGAAAATCTCATCAACTCTGCTATTTCTTCATCCTTCTCCCTAATGATCTCCTCAGTTAATTTGACTTCAACCTACTCTTCTGCCTCAACTTCTAAGGGTGATTGTTCATAATGTTGGTGCAATGGTGGTTTAATCTGATGGATGAGTTGTTTCTCCTCCCTTTCTCTTTTATTACCTATAGTGTCAAATGTAGGTACAATTTTGATGAATTGGGGAGAAATGATCTTCTTCTTTCCCTTCTCATAGGTGTCAGTGAAGTCAACAACCCTAGGATCCTTTGAAATATGATTTTTCATGCTGGAAGAGACAACCTCCATTGGATGTGTTGATACTGTGATGGTGTGTTATGCCTATAGGAGGACTAGTAGTGAGCGTTGCCACTATCCTCTCATGAAGGTATCCCATGTGATGTTGCTAACTAAGAGATTATGAAAAAAAATGAGTTTGACTAGACCATTGTGAAAAAGACTTGGGTGATGATATTTTTTTCTACTCTAAACCTTCTAAATCATTCTTAGAAAACTTATGTACATGTAATGTGGCAAGTCAAGTGGTTTAGTAGAGGTAAAATGCATCAATAACCTGATATGGTACCTGTACAACCTAGAGAATCTCCCTTCACATGTGAAATATTTCAAATTAACCTCATAAAAGGAGCATATGTGTTAAGGAGGTGCCTAAAAGGAAATATGTACTCAGGGTTCTCTCTATCATGAGGTTTGAGGAAAAATTTGTAATCTTCAAGGTCTATATCCATGCCCTTAAACCAATTTTGTCCATGACTAGGTATACTTTTTGCTGAAGAAATCACATTTGCTGATAATTTTAACTCTGAACCTCCAATGCAGGCCTTTCCCATACTGAAACTAGTAGAAAATAAGCTTTCCAATTGGATATGACAACCTTCTTCCATGATTTTCTCACAAAATCTCAAGCATCCAGTCCTCTCAAAGAGCATCCTTTGGCAAAAGGTGATACATTAAATTCTTTTAAGGTGGAGGGCTCAAATCTGATGTGGTGCCCTCCATTGTGGATCTTCTTCTCACTTTCCATAATATCTATCAGAAGGATGAAACCGTGGGTGTTTAGATGTAGTGGGTATGTGGAATATGAATTTAGAAAAAAAAATGACGGGGATAGGGTAGGTTTGGAGGATGAAATGAGGGGTAGTGAAGCCAAGAAAAATTCCCAAAAATTTTATTGACATAGGGTTGTATGTTGGATTCAAAATAAAAGTTAAATTTGGTGAAATGGATGTAAACGAGGTGATCAAATTAGAAAGACACTAGGATTTTCTAATTCTTTAATAGAAAAGTAGTATGAAATTAGGATTTGATGGAAATGAAGTGTAGGGAGAGTGTGAATGGTAGGGAATGATACAATAAGTTTGGGGAAGTTGTATGAGGGTATTAAATAGTAGGATTATAGTTTAGTTCACTGAAATCATCCATTGATAAACATAAGTTGAAATTTAGTGGAAAAGTAGGTGAGAAATACAACCAACATTGCGCTTGAAAATTTTACTTGAGGATATGAGGTGGTTACTTAATGTTGAGGAAGCTTTAAAAACTAATGGAAATGATCCTGGAGGTTGGATGAATGTTTTGGGAGAAAAATATCAAAATCACAACACACTGACAGATGCATAACACACCTCTGATAGATGAGTAGTTAACTCTCCCAAATGCATAAAAAAAGTATCCGGGTGAGCCACACGTTGGGATGAGAGTGGAGGGGAGCACACAGGAAGGATAGTGGGAAAGGAGATCGGTTTGGTGGATTTAAAAGGGAGGTCGATATGGTTTTTTGTATTGAGAAGGGGGGTGCGAAACGAGGAAAGGTTGACACGTCAGTGTGGGACCAGCAAGAGGAAATGACCATTTCGGAATCCCCCCCCCCCCCCCTCCGCCAGTAAAGCTCAGATGGGGGTGTGAAAGGTGTTGTGGGCCGTCGATTTGATGGAGTGATTGATCGGATGGTTGGGTGATGCACGAGAATTAACCACCAACGACAATTTTTTTTGTCATTTTCAACCCTTTATTACATATGCGAGGAACTTTGGATAAAATGCATCATAGCTCGAACTTTGGATAAAAAAAATTAAACTCAATAATTTTGGCTAAAGGCGCATATTTTCATAATTTTTTCTGACTTGGAATAAAGACATAGGATGTAAAATTTGCCCCATTTTATTCCTTTCACCCATTTCAGGAACAATTTGACAATGAACCATTTTTGAAATAATTCAAACTGTATTACTTATCCTCCTAACTATTCCTACTCCCTGTAAAATATTGATATGATGAAAATGAAGCCTTGTTCGCCCTCTTTGGTGACATTTTTGGACTCTTCAGTGGCAAAAAAATGACACCTAGATACAGACTTAGAAGGAGATGGAATGACAGACCTAAGAATATCAATGAAAATGGCTGTCATGACCTCTGAGATGATGATGGCCATGGATGGAATGAGGGGAGAAATTTTTTTGACCTAGACCATGTACATTGATAAAAAATTATTTGAAAACTTGTTTGAAATGACAAATTTTTTTGACTTAGGACTACTAGAAAGTAAATTTAAAGAGCACATTTGATCACTGAATATATTGGCACTAACACAATCCAAGCTAAGTGGTTGAAACAACTTTTGGAAAATCCTATAAAGTGAAGCTTCCAGAATCCCGACCATTCTCCCATATTTCTAGAACCAACGTAGGTGCAAAGGGGAGAAATTTTTAGGTGACCAATGTTGGCTACAGTGGAGCAACATATAGATGGTCACACCCCAGTAGGCGTACAGGGGGAGTTGGTCCTAAAACTAGCTCAGATGGCAGTTTAGGGCTTAAATTCTAGGGGATGAAAGGTACATGCTTAGGGATTTGTGCAAGATGATTATAAGGGGGAATAGGATGTTGATTGATCCCATTAGGATGATCACTGATTTGATGTGATAAAATTTCCTATGACAATCTAACTTATGATATTATTCAGTGTTGTTTTATCTATTTACGTATGAACATGCCTAGGCATTTGAGTGTGTAGGCCTGAGTAAAATTACTCGCAAGAAGGATATGAATTTCGTATTTTAAATCAATACTTTAGTCAAGCAGAGATCATACACTAAAAAATATTATTACTTAATATCAACATTCATGTCCATTTAATACTAGATTATTCATGGTGCACCTCCACCCTGAATTTTCCCACAACAAAAAGAGCTACTCTAGCTCAACAAGGATGTTTGTGTAGGAGTCCGAAGCTTGTTTGAAGACCACACTAAACTTATGATCTATGGATGTGATCTTACTCCTTATAATTTTCCAGTATTCATGCCCATGAGAATATTTTCTCTAGAATTCATGAGACATATCCTTAATGCAGAAAAAATCCACTTTGTTCCAGCAAACAAAGGATATATGTTTAAACTTTGAAATTCTCTAGGCCATTTTATTATCAACTCAAGACTAGCCTTCAAATTTATTGAGTAGCTTATTATAAATATGGAATTCCAATAAGGAAATGTGTGTCATTATGATCCTAATGTTTTCATTACCAGAAGGAGAGAAAAGATAAAAGCTTCAAACTATATACATGAACCCATACCTAGAATTGAATGGAAAGCTAATTTTGATTCATGTTCACTGGATACCGGAATGGAGATGGAGACCCCCACTGTTAAGGACAAGAAACCCAAAAGGACCATTGACTAAGCTAAAGAGATTGAGGAAGAAGAGGAAGTACATGTGAGTCAGAAGGCATGGACTGAGGAACCTCAAGGGGAAGAGTTTGTTACTAAGCTAGTAGACATGGAATCAGGTCAGCTGGGTTTCAAAATTGTCTTGGATGAGCCTCCACCAGATGTAGCCTCCACTTTCTTAGAGCTAAATGTTTTGGGTGTAAGAGATATTACATCTACTGACAAGATAGGTTGGTCTGTTGGAAGGGATATCAATGAAAGGAAAAAGAATGTAAGGGTTGAGATGAGAAAGAACATAACTCTTCATTCAACAACATATCACACTAGTCTCATGGTTATTATGGATTTCAAGTGAGATAATATGGAACAGTCATTCCAGCATCTGTCAACACAATCCTTTCCTTCGGGTTCACAGTTCAAAGTGTTGGATTTCTCTCTATATCTAGCTAGTGTTTCCCTGGTAGATAAGGTAAATCTTCAAAAACAGGTGGGAGAGATGTTGTATGATGAACTCAAAAAAAATACAATGAACATTCATTAGGGGAATTTTGAGGTCCAAAATGGGCCTCCTAAGAAAAATGTACCACCAAAATAAACTTTATAAGAACCAGTCAGATTCACGATGATGATGTCAACCATGGGGGGTGGTTCACCATTTTTGGATTAAAAAAGTAAAAAGATTAAAAAATAACAAAATAATAAAACTACTTTTTTAACTCGTATTTTCAACTTATCTCCCTAATTTTTTACTCAAATTTCAAGTGGGAGTACCTGTTGGATGAAAAATTTAATTTCTCATCCAAGGATTTCCCATGTTTCATAATTCTGATGGACCTTGCTACACAAAAAATGATAAAAACATGAAACAACATGATTACAATCATGTTTTTCATGTATTTATCATTTTTCGTGTATAATGGTACATTTAAGGCATGCAACATGGCTACTCATTGGACGATAAATAAAATTCTGCATCCAACGAGTGTTTTTGCTCGAAATGTGAGTAAACCCTTAGAGAGATAAGTTGAAACTACGAGTTGAAAAATTATTTTTTCTTCCCCTCTAAAATTTGATGATTTAATCTAATATTATTTTATTATTTCCACTATTGTTTTATAATTTCCTTAGGAGGTCCATTTTAGACCTCAAAATTTCCCTAATGGATAGGGAAGAAAAGTTGCTAGAGAATGTTGCTACCAGATTGAAACAAGAGAAGGCTAATTCCAAGGCCCTTCCACATGAAAAAAGAGATGTATAAAGAGATGATTGTGATTATGGGTTTGAATCAAGAAGATAAATAAAATATGGATACTATCCTTAAAATTTCCCAACAGGAAAATCAGGAGTTGAGGCATAAGCTCAAAATGTCATGTAGTGAGCATGTGCAAACCCAGGAATTGGCCCAAGTAGAAGCAAAGAAAGAGGTCCTGACCAGAGATCTCATTGATAGAAAGAATAAGATTATAGCTCTCAAACATCATGCAGAAGATATTAAAAAGAGGATATATGCTCACATTTTCACAATGGCTGTACCAAAGGATCCTAAAAATTCTATTTATCAGCTTACCAAGTCCTTGACTGAGCTCCAACTTTCTGAAGGAGAGCTCAAGAAAATATAGAGAGACTTGGATTCTGCCCTATAAGTCTTGCCTCAGAAAGAGAATTAGATTGAATCTACCAGAGAAAATTTTGATCTCATCTCCAAGAATCTGTAGGCCTCCAATTAGGAGATAACATAGCTGTGAGAAAATCCGAAGGGGAGCATTTCCTTGCTACAGGCCAAATAGTTGTTCTAGGATGAGATCATTGATGCGATAAAATGTAAATGGGAGTATATAACATTGATGAACTAAAAGAATGCCTCCATCAAGGAATTCGAATTCCACCTCATGTAAAACAATGAGGATGGAGAGAAGAACCCGTTGATCACTAATAAGTACATCCATTTTGTAAATGACCCACCACTCAATGATATAAGGCCTATAGACATGGTGGATCAAGTGAGCACTATTATGGAAGTCATGATAGTCATACAGAAAGAGGAGGCTAGGGATAAAGTCAAGTAATGCTTAAACGTAGTGATTAAAGGTCTCAAGGCCTTCAATGTTGAGTTCATAGGGATTACCAGAGTAGAGTTTCCCAGTTGTTGGGATATGGGAGGATGATTAGTGTTGTGGGAGTAGTACAATAAAAATCTAGTTGAGGGTAAGAGTAAGGGGTAATCTACTCACGATAAAACGTTCATGCTGAGAGGTGAAATGGTGGTGACTTACCCAAAGAGGGAATTTCACTTCTTAGGTTTGGTGAAGCATATTTTCTATTACAAGTTGGATTATTCCGAGCTAACCGATCTCCCAATCAAATATAGGCTTTATTTTCACAAGTTAGCCTGCCATCTCCATTCACGTGGTAGAGGTGCAAAGGGTTTTTAAGCCACCTATCGTTCGAATCATTGAGCCTTTAGAATAAACTTCGTAGTTGTATCACCACCATTGAAAATTTCTCGATCGTGTCTAGTTGGCACTTTTACTTTTATCTTTTATGTAATTATTCAATTTATAGTAAGTTTATTTAATTTTCAGTTAACCCAATTTTGCTATGAAGCATGCTTAGTTTTGATAATGATCATGTACTGAGCAAGTCAAGAAATGAATATTTTGATAACGGACCCTCTTTGAGGGTCTATATGAATGAAAATATAAGAATGAAAGAAGGTTCAAAATTTTGGGAAGAAATTTGGTTCTTAAAAGAGAAATATGATGTCTCATTGTTGAATGTTTCTTTCAAAGAAAACTAATATATAGTCATGGTGATTACATCTCATCTGTGTTTTGTATTATATATCATTCCCATGTATTTTCCATATTTGTGTGCATATTTCTTCTCATATATTATGTAATTGTAGTTGTTGAATGAGTTCTTGTAAAAATCATGGATTCATTTAACTCAATAATTGATGAAAATTCCCTTCGTGTTTAATAAGAACTGAACTCATTAATGGTGCTCCACATATATTTTCATGTTTCCTCTAATCTCTCCATATTTCTTGCTATAATGGATTATTACAGTTTTAATCCCATTACATTGATATTTCCTCTTTCCTATCTCATCTATCACAAATATGTATCTATGATTTAATAATTGGACTTAATATGTGAGCTAGACGAGCCATTGTAGTTCTATATTTTATTGTTTCCTTCAATGATAATTTATTTTTGAGTTAATGTATTGTGTTGAATAAGGATGGTTCTGAATCAAAATTTATGAAAATATATTTTTTATGAATGATGAGTGTGACACAAAATTCAAGCAAACTATATGAATCATTCACTTAAGAGGTCCTAGGAACCGATCTCAAATCAATCAATGGATTGTCTCTTGGAGAGACAAGATCTTCGAGGAAGAATAAAAATATTTTCCCTGGTCACGACATCTGTACACCCTTTTAGAAGGTGAGAAGAAAGGGGTATGGATTGAATATTTCTCACCTTGGTGACTCCACTACTTATATTTCAAGTTGAGAACTCTTGCTTTCAAAAGGCCACACAACAGCTTAGATACTTCTCAGCAAAAGACTCCTCTTGTGTTAGACCCTAAAAGAATTATTTCTCCGAGGATATGGAAAGAAAGGACCTCCATTGTTCCTACTCATGTGTCATATTTCCCATAAACCTCTTATTCTAGTTTTTAGAGAGCAGTAATAAATTGTCTATACTTTCCCTCTAGGGTGTTAGTATATTCCCAAGAAGAATATTCCCAACTCCTTGATCTGTCGATGCCCCTTATTTTTCATTTCACCCTTTTCTGGAAACAAAAGAGGTCAAAGGTATCCTGATAAACATCCCTACTCACAATGTAAATAGCATCCTGACTAAGATTATGCCCGTTGCTCCTCAAATAATCCTGTCACACATATTTATGGTACATTTACCTCATCCTCCTATCCACAATATGGTTGTCCCAGGCTTCCTTTTGAACAAATATTCTTTGTTCGCCTTACCATAGCCTTTGAATGATATGCCTCAAGATTATCTCAAGCTTCTAACCAAATTACAGGCAAAGATGACACTACTACTCAAAGGCACATAGAAACTTTTTTCGATTTACAAAGAACCAAAATGTTGAACATCTCGATGTAGTGTTGTGACTCTTTTTCCAATGCTTGGATGGAGAAGCTCATAAATGGTTTAATTCATTTCCAAATGCTTCAATCACCACCTAGGAAGACTTGGAAATTTATTTCACATAGAAATGGGGGGAGAAAAGGGATCATGGGTACATCCTCATAGAGTTTAATGCAAAGAAGAAAAAACATATTGAAGATGTGCGACATTTTATAAAGAGGTTCAATGATTTGTACAAAAGTTTTCCTATAGAAATTAAGCCTCCACAAGCAGCTACCAAAGTAGTTTTTTTTTGGATTTTCAACCAGAGTTTGGTTTCACATTGAGGTAGAGAAAATCTTGGAACTGATACTAGATTCAGATAGATGCTTTGGAAGTTGAAGCCAAATTCATTTCTATTGGTAGATTGAGAGGAAGGAATGACCATGGAGAAACGAAGAAGGGAAAACAGGAGGTTGGCACATCAAATCAAGGTAAGGAAACTCAAGAGAAGAAATTTGCAAAAATGAATAAATTAATAAATATTCTATATAACAATCTTGTGACGTTAGATTTGGAGAGAAAGAATCCTCCCCGCCAAAATTAAGGAGCCCCCAACCGAGGTTTCAATCCTTAGTATAGGAAGCCTCCATTGCAGTTCTTACAGAGAGAGAGAAAGGAGAAGGAAGGTGACATCCAACCACCATTGTATTTACATGATGATCCAAAAGAGAAGATAGAATAAGCCATGGGAATCCAAGAAAAAAAATTCTCTTTTTTTTTTTATGAAGAATGTGATGCCAAAGTTCATCAATAGGGAGATGATGATTTAGATGTACCTCTACAAAATGGTGAAATTGACAGTGATTGTAGAAAATTTACTAATTTCATGTAACCACAATTCCGTAAGAAATGTGATCCAATCTCTTCAAGGAAGAGTTCTAGGATGCAATAACAAAATGAAGACTCATCCCCTCAAAACTCTCCCAAGAAAGTCAAAAAGGGAAATAATATATCTTTAGACCCAGTGACACCAAATGAGAAGGTCCCCTAGATCTTATTTCACATAAGCCCAAGATTTCCAAAGTAGAAAAGTATCCTTTCCCACCCAATTCGACATGTCCGTTGGTGTCTCGTGATTTGGAAGATTGGTAAACCAAATGACAGGGTAACATTAGACCAGTCTTTGGAGCCCTAGGACCTAGCCTTCCTGGAATTAGAGAGGGCTCTCTCTAAATGTGCAAAGGATTTGAACTTGTTCGCTTTGGATGATTGATTTTAGGCTAGTTGTTTAGTGTAGGTTTGTTGTTTGTTTTGGTTGGGGTAAGATGATCAAGTAGGATAGGTGGAGTGACAGGTTATCCAATCAATTGGGAAATAGATTCTATGAAGTCATTAATATCTTGGTAGCGAATTGGGGTACATCACAGGGAAAATCTAGTGTAGTTAATGGATCTTTTAAGTTTATGTGTGAGGTGAAATGGGCATCAAGTTTGGGAACCAAGGTAGGGCAAAGGGCAGTTAAGAATCATTTTTCAAATACCTATGAATAGAAAGGTCTTAAATACTAGTAAGAAAAAGATACTTATCATGAGAGAGGGTGCACCATTTACTCAATGACAATAATTTAAACAAATAAGAATTTAAGATAAACAATCCAGTGGAACAAGGAAGCAAGACAACTTATCTAACTTCAATGATTCAAATTTCAATATCTGAAAACATATAACAGACAAATAGAATTAATAAATGAAGATGGAATGCCTAAAAATCATTCATTAAAATATAAATAACTTCGAGGAAAACTAATAATCATATTCAAAAGGAAATATCGAAACAAGACCTCTTTAACTTAATCTACCAATCAATACATCAAAGAGATATTTCAAGACATAGTTTAGATAGTATAAAACAAGCAGGGCTTACCATGAATCATGTTTATAAACTAGAATATTAATCCAATAATGAAATAGACAAGCTTAGGTGGGCCTAAGAAGAAATGAATAATTCTTTAAGCTAACCCAACAGTAGAAAACATTAAAACAATAGCTAATAGGAGGACTGATGTGCCTCAAACAACATCTCTCATCCTATACTCTTCTAAGCTATTGAAAAATAGAAATATGGAAATATGGAAAATAGGAAAAACATGAAAATATGAGAGATACATCACAATTAACTAAACTAAGGGATCCTACAAGCAAGCCTTCATCACCATCAATCAAGGAAAATCATCCACAAGCTCCACAACACTAAATTGTTCTTGAACTTCCAAAAACCATGTATTGCTCTTAAACACATAAAGTCCCAAATTTTACAATTAATCCTCATGCTATATATAATAAGTAAGGAGGAGGAAAGCCAAAGAGAGTATCTAGAAGCCTATTGTCCAACGAGAAATATCCTAATTTCTCCTTGAGGCCTTACAAGGCCCAAGGCACAAAATATCTAAACAAATACCCTTTTCCACCATAAATAGTAATTAAATTGACTTTCAGGCCCTGGAAAGCATATGAAAACTTTCCAAACACACATTCTTCCCAGTCACCCATAGGAGCACAGCACACTGTGTCAAAATTTGAATTTATGCCAGGAGCGCAGCACAGAGACAGGGAAAAATAGGTGTTCTTTCAGCAGTGTTTTGGAGACCTTCCCAATGTCGGAAAAGACTTCGTGATGGCTCGTTGGAAAGCCCTTGAAGCCTGTTTCCAGATATACCTTCACTTCTTCAATATGACCTCTAAAATCTTATAATATATTGAAAATTCCAAGACTTCCAAGAGCACAACACATGCTCTGAAAAGTGGGTAGAATGGTGAAGAAATGAGTGTTTTTTACCCTTTTGGGGGACCAAAACAACTCCAATTGAGCTAAAAATTGGTAATCATACACATATAATGATGGGGAATCCAAAAATGTAAGCCTCTCCTCTTGAATATTCCCTAGGAAAAAGTGCAACACAGAGTGTGCTGCACTCCTAGCCTCAAAATTTTGCAAAAACCAAAAAGTTGTTCAATTCTTCCCAAAATTGGTGGATGAGTGCATCATGGGTCATGGGAGACCTGTAGATAAGCATGGGCCAAAATAAAAAGCTTATCTTGGTATTTTTCATCTTTTGGTGTCTGGGCCTCATTTTGGGCAATTTTGAGTTTTTTCCTTGCAAAATGGTTTCTTTGTTCATATTGCTCAGTCATTTTCCTTTGCAAGTCCAAGTCTTTGTTGGCCTTCTCCAGCTTGGCCTCAAGATGTATGTTGGCCCTCTCAAGCCATGATTCCCTATTATGCTCAATTTCCATGGCAAGGAGTTTAGTGAGGGGAAATTGTTGCGCTTTAGCTGATTCTTCTTCTCTCTATTTTGCCAATGCCTTCCTAAGACCCATAGTCCTAGGTCTCCTTCTAGTTTGACCCTCTTCATCAATACTCTCCTCATAAGTTCCCATGTACTCCTCCAAATTTACTTGTGACATTTTAGCATCTTTCTGGTATTTGAGCGCCCTTGCTTCATAGATGGCCTGCTGGACACTCATTTGTTTTTTCTACATCTGCAAGAAGTGAATGACATCCTTTGACCTTTATAATTAAACTTCCAAGTCTTTGATCTGTGTATTCCTGTCTTGTAGAAGGGATTTTTCAATTCTTGTCTCATTTTCCTCATCATTGTCTATGTGAATGAGTTCAAACTCTCTTTCCTCCTCATGATTGTCTTCTTCCTCTTTCACTTGTTTTTTACCTTTGTCAATTATTTGATTTGATGAGGATGGCGTGGCCCCTTGCCATTTGGAGGCAAAAAACACATGCCTCTCTCCTATTTGATAGGTAAGGGGGAAATTTGAAATAAGTTTCACTTGAAAACCTTGATCATTAGTGACCTTAGGACTGATTTTCTCCTCATGGATGATCTTTGTGTGTGCATCTTCTTCACCTTGCTCTTGTCTGCCCTTTTGAGAGGCATCCTCATTTTCTCTCATGCTAGCATCTCTGGCAAGATCTTCATGACTCTCATCCTCTGTATTTTCAATGTTAGAGGTGCCTTGATCATTTCTTGGTACATTTTCACCTTCATGACTATCCTTCTCTTCATCATTTGACACACTGTGTTTACTTTCAAATTCAGCCTTTGTACCACTGCTTGCACTCTTTGTGGGGTCACTGTCTTGGGAACTCTCATTAGTCTTTCCCTTAATGTGATGTCCATTTTATTCTTCATTAGGTGAGTTATCTTGGTTGATTTATTTTTCACTGTCCTATTCATTATCTTCATTATTTGGCCCATTGTTATCATTGTTTTTCCCATTGAAATCACTTTCAAACTCTATTTATTGGCTTTATTTTTTCCATCTTTTTCACTGTCTTCTTTGTCCTCTTCACTGATTTCATATGCCTCCCCTTCAATGTTCTTTGTATTTTCAGTGTCACCTTCTTCATTGTTTACTTCTTCTCCTTGACTGTCATTTGTTTTTTGACTGTCATTAGGCTCACCGTTTTGGTCTTTTTGTAGCTGAATATTTTCAAAATTATAATCTGCCTCTGTTCTTGTATCATTGGAGTCATATTCTTCATCATTTGGCCCACTTTCTTGGTCTTTTTTCTCCTCATTGGGCTCATTTATTTCATCTACTCTTTCTTCACTTTCATCTTTGTTTTCTTATTTGTCATTGACTTTATTACTTTCTTCATTTTCATCCTCCTCTCCTTCACTGATTTCTTCACTTTCATCACTGTTTTATTCACTTTCATCACTGATTTCTTCACTTTCATCTTCCTCTCCTTCACTGCTATCTTCATGTTTTGATTTCTTAGGAGAAGGTGAAAGAGGGAGGTTTCTTTGAGGAGATGATTCATGTGAAGAGGATGAACCAAGGTCAATGGAGGGTGATGGAGGTGTGTGAGGAGGAAGTTGAGATGATGATGGCAGAAGTTGCAGAGGGATAGGCTATAGAGTTGTGAAGTCATCATGGGTGATGAAAACCTCCCATGGGATGCCTTGTTGTTCTAGTTGGTGTGAGACAATTACTTTGATGAGGGAATGATGAAAAAGGCTTGAAATTCTTTCAAATGGAGGCCTCTTTTACATCATGGAAGAAATTTTATCAATACTTTTACAAAGGTAGTAGGGTAGATGTAGCAGCTTGGTTTTGGTAAAATGCATGAGCAGTCTTATGTGGTAGGCATAGGCTCTGAAGAACCTACCCTCACAGATGAAGTATTTCATAATGATCTTCATTAGGGGAGAATATATGTCCAACAAATGATAAAAGGGGAACATGGTTTTTCATTCAGCTTGTGTAATGTCCCAAATGGGAAAATTTCTGCAATGCCGAGAATATCTTGAGATATTCCCATTTTCCAGCTCCAGGAGTATTAACAATAAATACTGAACTATTTCAGAGATTGAATACAGTGGAATTTACTGGATATTTCATATTCACAAGGAAGAATGAGATCCAGAGGCTACCTGGCCCTCTAGTAGACTCTGCCAATAGATCTTGTCAAAAGCTAATAATTCCCTTCAAGGAATTTCTGCACCAGCTGCCCATGAGGACGCTGTATAAGGAAGCCAATGTGAAAATAAGGAAATCCAATGCTAGGATGCCTTATAATATGTCTGGTAAAATATCCCTACAGAATATAAGCTCAAATAAATAACCTTAAGTAGGTTATTCATATCTCCCACCAACAACTGTACTGAAATAATGCTCATTGAGAAACCCTTCAGCAGTGTTAAACCTCCAATATGAAAAAAAGTGAAGAATACATCATATAATGACAGAAGAGTACAAATCTGATAAAAAATGTATAGCAAAAAATATTATACAAGATCCTTGAGGAAAAGACCTCTCAAGGTGAGTGCAAATCAGCCTCTAAGGAAAATGTGCATAAACAAGAGGATACTTTGCTGCATAAAACCCAGCTACTCTATAATTGCACAGTCCATGAGGGAAAATGACTGCAAGCTGATATACATGGGATGATATGACATTATATGCTCAAATAAAGATGGGGGAGCAAGATCTCAACCCTAGAAAGCATTATTGCATCAATCCTCTACGGGATTGGCTAAAATACATAAAACTAGAAAATGTCAGAGTTGCAGTGTAGCTGCTGCAACTCAAATATAATACAAAATAGGAGAAGAGAGAAGATGCTGCAATAATAATGAAACCTCCTCCAATGATCTCAAAAGTGAAGTGGTTGATCCCCTTACTGAAGATTGCACTCACTAGTGCACAAAATGAGCTCCACCTGCAAACCCTCTCTGAATATAACGCTGTAAGAAGAAGGGGTTGTGCTGGGCATGAGAGAAACACATATGGCCTGATGCCAAATCTGTAATAAATCTCTGATCTAATCCTTTGCTGATCTCCTATAGAAGGAATGAGCTTCCTCTCTACAAACCAGCTCCGGAAGTGGTGATGAAGGTCCCTCATTACAACACCAACAACTCCAGCATTCTCTTGCTGCAAGAATAACGCAGCAACTAAAAATGAATGCTTTGGCCTTAAGCCATGATGTGAGGAAGATGAAGAAAAATCTCTCCATGACCTCCCATGGAAGAGAAGGGCACTCCTAAACAGGAATCCCTCTTGTGCTAAATAGAAACAAGTTGAAGAGAGCTTCAACTTCGAATTGTATCTCCAAAACTTCCCTCCACAATGGCTCTCCTTCATATTTTATGCAATGTATGCATGGACCCCACTCACATTAGGGTTTCTCTCATTTCAAATTTCCCTCCACTCCAACTACGCAATATTCTTGTGCAAGCTTCCCCTCTTAGGGTACGTTGTTGACTTGGTCAACCATGGTTTAGCTCACATGCTTTTGGCCCCTTTTCACACTTGGGCTGCTAACTTAACCCACTTAAGTGAATTTTTGCACCTTAGGATTGTTTATTAAGTTGCTACATGGGTTCCCTCACCCATTTTATTCCTTTTATTAAAATAAAAGAAAAATTAATGTTCCAAATACTTTATTGCAAAATTTGGAACATTACAGTCCTCCCCTCCCAAAACTTGCTTGTCCTGAAGCAAGAGAAAGGATGAACTACAAAAAGGTCCTCCACACAAGGCATGGAGTTTGAAATATCCTCGTGTAGATCCTCCATCCTCAAGCAATCAAGAAACATGAGTCACCCTCCAACTAGGAAGCTCTAGAAAGTACTCCTCCACCTTGTGCTCATGAGAAATAGGTGGGCTGAATTTCTAAACTTGGTAAGCTTCATGGCATACCCCACGTTTTCCTCTTCTCCACTTATGATGAATGTGGAGTGAAAGTTGAAATTGGGCTGCAATAGTGTTGCCTTCAAGAGGCAAGATGAAGTCTAGATCCCCAAGGACCTCTCCTCTAACGCTGCAAAACAAGCTGGCCCAAATCATATCATATGTGATGAGTTTGATTTCATCAACATATGGCATCCAAAAAATCATATGGTTCACCTCATGGAAAAACACATGGTTGTGCATTGTGACCATATCATCTTCCATACTCCCCTTGGAGCATGTGTTGCAAAAAGAATGGAGGTATTTTTTCCCAAAGGGCACATCCACCCAATAAGTCTCTCCCTCCTCATGATACATATGGGGCTGCTGCTGATATATGGCTGAAATGAAATGATCTCCATGAGAGACCCAAGCCACCCCATCAATCATACAATCCATGAAATTCCTCTTCCAAGATTTTGAACTCTCCATATAACTCCTCCCACATGAAGGAAAGAGATGAATCTTTGGCAATCATAGTCTTCCCATTGTTTCTCCTGAAACATACACCATGAAAAGTGAGGAGAATCATACTCCCAATGGGCCTCTTTAATTTACTTTCCCTCCTCCAAAACAGTGCTTCCTCTAAACATCGTTCCATTAGTAACATATGGAAGCATAAACTTATGAGAGAAAGGAGGTGAAATATGGTCCCATGCATGGAACCAGCACAGGGAATCATTTTCCTACCTCAATATATAATGAAAAAAGTGTATTTTCAGCCACTTTTTTTCTGACACATCCATCCTGCAAGGTGTGATCATGAAAACACATTTTGGTGCAAAAGGTGCACACAAAAACTATGTGGCTTTCCCCTATAAACCACTGCTGAAATAACCATCATTTTACTGCAATGAACCATAAGTACGACAAAATACAATGTGAAAGATGGAAGGATCCCTCTTGATCTTAAATAATGCTCATAAAGATAAGAGAGTGCAAATCATGTCACAAAGAGTTACCTCCCTCATCATGTACTTTGGCCTTTGAGTTGGAATGACTCCAATGAAAAGTCCCCCTTACTGCAACATAGTAGGGGAGTGGTTGTGCCAACCATCTCATCATATTTTTGGATATTGCATCTAGCCAAATGATGATATACATCCATTAGGAAGCTCTCCCAAGTGGACTCCTCCATCAATGAAAAATATGCATGAAAATGCATGGAAGAAGAATCCATAAATACTGCATGTAGATTCCCCTTCTTGTGCTTGTGCAACCAAGCCAAGAGAGTCAAAATGTAATAATGAGTGCTCTCCTTCATTAATCCGTCAAGCTCATCACCTACATGCCTCCAAAATATATCACTTGTGAAGTGGCTTTCAGAACACTCCAACAAGTAATCCAAGCTCTCAAGTGCAAGCGTTGTTGGCCTTTGGAGTAGGGCCACTATCAACTCAAAGCTCCCCTCTTTGACATGAATCTTGCCAAATACTCCTCCCATCATGTTGCTGCAAATGTAGAGCTCCTCCCATGAAGAAGGTGCCACTTGGCATCCAAGATTGAAGAGAAATCCTCTTGCACTATGCTAGTGCCTCCTCTTGCTCCCGCAACATCCAAACAAAATTTGAGCAACAAGAATTTCTGCTGCTCCCCTATACTTCCACCATACCCAATATGAAATGGGAACATAATGAGTGGTAAGAGAAATTCCATCCCATCATGACGCACCCATGGTCTCATTTTTTTTCATCAAGAGCAACAATTGTGAAATGATCCTGGGACCTATGGGTTATGGATCCTCCACATTTCCTATGGGCATACTCCATCCATAAGGCTCTTCTCTCTGGTGTAAGTATCCTGCCACTTGGCATCTCTTTCACAATAGCTACCATTGTCCCAAAACATATTTCTCCCTTTGCATTTCATGGGACATTGAAATGCAATCTCCTCCATGGTCCATGTCTCAAACCCCAACCTCATGTGTGGTGCATGACTCATCAAGGGTGTCTGAGAATAATGGTACAGCACAATGAAAGTACCCTCCTCAATACAATCAGCATGAAATAATGTAAAATCCTCCATGATAGATGAAAAATCATGCATACCTTGGAGATATTTTGGAAGAATCTTGTGTTGCTGCAAGAGTCTCTTCCTCCAGTGTGTTGGTTGCCTCAATAGCTAAAGGTGGAGGCTGCTCCTCCATGAATGTAATAGTGTTGGAATGTGCCTCTGGTGGTGAGGTATCCTCCCTCCTTTGGAAAATATTCTAATCAAGATCTGAGAAAAAATAGCAAGAGTAGAAACCCTTGCATGCCTCCCATGGCTGAACCAGCAAGCATTTTCCTCTTCCTGCTGAACAAGTGTGAAAAAGATAGAGTCTCTTGGAAGACTCTATGGTTTGCTCCATACTCAGCAAGATACTCACTTAGAATTTCGAATTCCAAGTGATCTCCATGCTTCTTCTCTACTATTCTGTGAGAATAGGAAGTGCATGGTCCTTCCTCTTCTCCTTCTTCTATCTCCTCAACCTCCTTGGAGAGGTTCTTGTTGGACCCAAAACTGATGAGATTAATCTCATCTTCTGCATCATCTTGGCCTCTTATTCTTTTTAATTTTAACTTCACAGGCTGAGCCAAGTTCAAAGCTTTGATACCACTGCAATGTCCCAAATGAGTAAATTTCTGCAATGCCAGGAATATCTTGAGATATTCCTATTTTCCAGCTCTGGGAGTATTAACAATCAACACTGAAATATTTCAGAGATTGAATGTAGGGGAATTTACTGGATATTTCATCTTCACAAGGAATAATGAGATCCAGAGGCTACCTAGCCCTCTAGTAGACTCTACCAATAGATCTTGTCAAAAGATAATAATTCCTTTCAAGGAATTTCTGCACCAGCTTTCCATGAGGATGTTGTATAAGGAATCCAGTGTGAAAATAAGGAAATACAATGTTGGGATGCCTTAGAATATGTCTGGTACAATCTCCCTGTAGAATATAAGCTCAAAGAAATAACCTTAAGCAGGTTATTCAGATCTCCCACCAACAAGTGTACTGAAATAATGCTCATTGAGAAACCCTTCAGCAGTATTAAACCTCCAATATGAACAGCAGTGAATAGTACATCATATAATGACAGAAGACTAAAAATCTGATAAAAAATGTATAGCAGCAAATATTATAGAAGATCCTTGAGGAAATGACCTCTCAAGGTGAGTGCAAATCAGCCTCTAAGGAAAATGTACATAAACAAGAGGATACATTGTTGCATAAAACCCAGCTACTCTATAACTACGCAGTCCATGAAGGAAAATGACTGAAAGATGATATACATGGGAAGATATGACATTATATGCTCAAGTAAAGATGGGCGAGCAAGATATCAACCCCAGAAAACATTATTGCATCAATCCTCCAAGGGATTGGCTGAAATACATAAAAATAGAAAATGTTGCAGTTGCAGTGTAGCTGCTGCAACTCAAATATAATACAACATAGGAGAAGGAATAAGATGCTGCAATAATAATGAAACCTCCTCCAATGATCTCCAAAGTGAAGGGGTTGATCCCCTTACTGAAGATTTCACTTACTAGTGCACAAAATGAGCTCCACCTGCACACCCTCTCTGAATATAACGCTGTAAGAAGAAGGGACTACGCTGGGCATGAGAGAAACACATATGGTCTGATTCCAAATATGAAATAAAGCTCTGATCTGATCCTTTGCTAATCTCGTAGAGAAGGAATGAGCTTCCTCTCTACAAACTAGATCCGGAAGTGGTGATGAAGGTCCCTCACTGCAACACCAGCAACTCCAGCGTTCTCTTGCTGCAAGAATAATGCAGTAGCTGCAAATGACTTCTTTGGCCTTAAGCCATGATGTGAGGAAGACGAAGAACAATCTCTCCATGGCCTCCCTAGAAGAGAAGGGCACTCCTAAACAAGAATCCCTCTTGTGCTAAACAGCAACAAGTTGAAGAGAGCTTCAACTTCGAATTATATCTCCAAAACTTCCCTCCACAATGGCTCTCCTTCATCTTTTATGCAATGTATGCATGGACCTGTTGTACGGTACAACAACCCCCCCATTTTTAACTTGTTCACATCAAATAATGGGGACCCTTTCTATAAAATTTTTGGCTAAATACCTTTTAGGATTTTTATTAAGTCAATTATCTTATGATTTTGTTAATTTTTCATTTTCTTTAGATTCTTGTTTTGATTTCTTGGTTAAAATCGATTTTTTATAAGCTTCACGTTGACGCTTGTTTTGTCTCATTTGTTCAACCGGTTTGTAAATAGCACTCCTTTGAAGTCTAATCATTTATCTAGTCTGGGCTAAAAATGCTATTTTTATTCTTTTTATTTTCAGAGCGGCTGTAGTTTAGAAAATTTCATAACTAAACTAAACATCATTAAAATGAAACCAAAATAAAAAAAACTAATTTTTAAACTTAAATTTTAAATTAATTAAATTAATTATTATATAATTAATTAATTAAATTAAAATTTAATATAATATAAAAATTAAAAATAAAATAAAAAATAAAAAATAAAATCAAAATTTATCGCATCGGAAGTTTTACATTACAAACCCCGATGAACTCATTTCATGCGATGCGATTGAGTTTTTCCGATGCGATGAGTCGCATCTATTTCATGCAATGCGATAAGTTAAGAGTTCCGATGCGATGATTTAATTCAAAAGACATGTGGTATATATTTTTTAATCGCATCTGAGGTTTTTTTAAGTGACATAGTTTTTAAAACAAAACTTCGATCCCCCGATATGCCGATTAAAATCCACGTGTATGGAGTGGTAGGTTAGTCTAAGTCTTATGTTATTTTAGGGTAGTATTTGTTAGTGTTGATTTAATATAATGTTAAGTTCAATTCGAATAGGTGTAATTAGTTTGAGTTAGGTTAGTGTAGTGTTAAGTTAGTTGTTAGTGTTAGTTTAGTTTTATATTACTAAAGTATTAGTTAATATTAATTTAATTTAATATTACTATAGTGGAATGTTAATATTAGTTAGTGGTAAGTCTTAGTTAGTGTTAGGTTTAATTTAATTTAATGTTAGTTTTAATGAATAGGTTAGTTTTAGTGAGTATTAGTGATAGATTAATTTTAAATTGATTAAATTAATTAATATTTAAAATATAATTAATTTAATCAAATTTATTATTATTTAGATTAATTTGTTTATAAATAGTTAATTATATTAATTAGTTAGATTAATATTTAATTAGTTTAATTTATAATTAGAAATTAAATTAGAATTAATTATTAGTTAATTATAGGCTAATTTAGGATTAGATTTTAACTAAATTCCGATTTTTTTTTAGCCCAGCAACAGAGTTCCCAGATTTATTTCAGATTTGACTTATCAACTTTGGAGGCTCGTAGATTGAGTTTTACTTGGCCAAATGAGGCCCAGGACGGCTCATTGGAAAGAGAAAATCAAGGAGAAAAATTTCTGAGGAGATTTCAATAATAGATTTGATCATTTATTGGGTCAAAAATCAGGCAGAAGATCAAGCTCCGAATTTCTAAAAATAAAATCAATTTTCTGAGTTTTGTTTTCTTCATTTTTCATTTGCCCAGCCTCTTCTAATTGCAGATTCATGCATCAATATTGTCCTTGGTGAATTAAGATCTTTATGAGTATCAATAAGAAGCTCAAATTTCCTTTTTATTTATTTAAATAGAATTTGATTGGATTTGTTTTAATGTTAGAAATAATATTTGGATTTTATTGTTGCATCTTAATTCATTTTAATTTCTTTTTGCAGGAAAAAACAATGGAAGGGATATTGAGGAAAAAGATTTCAATCAATGAGAAGACTCCAGCAATTAAAGATTGGAATTTTTGAGCAATTAAAGTTGGATTGGGCAGATTTTTCTTCAACAAACTCTCTTCTAAAAATACTTTTGGGAGGATTATAAATTGCAGATTGCAAAATGTAAAAAGGGGCTGCTCTCCTCTGCAATTCCAGACTTCTAAAAGCATTTCTGTTATAGGAATTTAGATTTGTAGATGGGGAGGAGAGAAAATTTCAGATCCGAACATTAATGAGGGTTTATTCTTTATATCTTGAATTATGCATGATGGGCAGAGTTTGCATTTCTGCAGCTCTAGTCTTGAAAGCAGAAATTCAAGTAATGTAAAGTACTGTTAGAGACCAGGATTAGAGAAGCAGATTCAATTAACTGGTATTTTTGGCATTTCTGTATCAAATACCAGTTTCATTTTTATGTTAATAAAATTTTTGTTTCATTTTATTCATGTTTTGGCATTTCTGTTGATATGGATAATTTGTCTCAAATTGTTAAGTATCTCTGCTCTTATGAATTAAATTCTGATTTCTGAGTAACCATTACTCAGAAATTTGTCTTATAACACTGATTTATTAAATAGTAATGTGTTGTGAATTTCTTCCACATGTTATTGTTTAATTATTAGTTTGACTGATATGATAATCGATATCATTTTTGTGAATTTCTTCCGGAATGTTGTTGATTTATTATTTTAGTCAAATGGTCTCAATAGAATGTGTTTTGGTACTCACAAATGTGAGCTAATTGAATTTCTTCGTTAGTTTGACATTAATTAAAAACCAGACATATTTTAATTCTCATTATTTAATCATCTTGCTCTTAGTTGGGTTAGATTTTCATCTACCTAATTGAGATAGGATTTAGATTAGTTTCTTTTTGCTTGAATTATAGAATAAGTTTGCAATTAGATTAAATTTACATTCTTTTAAGTCCTCTTCTCAAAGAGGCAAAATCTTAGTTGTGGTTTGGCTAAACCCAAATCAGCTTAAAGGTCATTCTCTTGCCTGATCAGCAAGAAGAATTGATCTGATATCCCTGTCTATTGGTATTTAAGGAAACATCATAAACCAATAGTGATAGGGAAAAGGTAACTGGACCTAGTTAAACCAGTCGGAGCCACTATCATAAACGGAAAAGGAGCTGTATTAAGGTCCGGACCGGGTGGTTATCCCTCAATGTTGTAGCAGCGATTTTCGAGGCTTCAACAGGACCCCACTCACATTAGGGTTTCTCTCATTTAAAAGTTCCCTCCACTCCAACTACACAATCTTCTTGTGCAAGCTTCCCCTCTTAGGGTACGCTATTGACTTCGTCAACCATGGTTTAGTTCACTTGCTTTTGGCTGCTTTTCACACTTGGGCTGCTAACTTAAGCCACTTAAGTGACTTTTTGCACCTTAGGAGTGTTTATTAAGTTCCTACATGGGTTCCCTCACCCATTTTATTCCTTTTATTAAAATAAAAGCAAAATTAATGTTCCAAATACTTTATTGCAAAATTTGGAACATTACATCTTGAAAACTTAGTTTTAAGAAGGGATGATAATGGCTAAGGTCTAGATACACTTGTTTGAACCATCTTTCTCCCATGCAAGGTATTCCAGTGGCCATAGAGATGACATTGGTGGTCAGCTCAAACTTTACTCCAACTAGGTGTACTTGGTGGTTATGGAGTTTTAAGGAAATAAACTTGGTTAACTGGGGGTGGCTTTGGATCCTCTATACTTTCTCATAGAACTCATAGCATCCTACTTCTTGAAAATAGGAAAATATAGCAGAAGAGGAAATGATTTATTCAGTTCTTATAGGCTCAAACCTATTTGGCTTTCTACCCTTCCTCTGTTACTCACTAGGCCTTTGGTTTGTCTCACCACTGTCAACATTTTCTTCTCCAGACATTTTGTCCTTTATCCTTGTCTTTGAAAACAAACCTTGATCTATTTTACCTATAGATAATATGCGAATGGTAGGAAGAAAATCCAAATACCTTCAAAATTCTTCATTTAGAGAAAAGGTTCATAGGGGCGCAACATGGGCCAGTCGTGCCCTTCTGCATGCAGTGTCGTATCTCCTGGGCGGCTCTGAATGCACAGGAGTTCAGCGTGGGCACCTCCGAGCACCTTCTGCACGAAGTTGGCAGGAGTGCAACACACTGCCTCTACACAAAGCTAGCAGGTTTTCGGGCAGATTCTGCATAGTTGGGCATGTAGCAAGGGTGTCATGCCCAGGAAAAGGCTACACAGTTGGGCACGCAACAAGGGTGTCGGGCAGAAGCATAGGTTTCACGGTTGGGCGCGCAACAAGGGTGTCATGCCTCGATCAGAGGCTGCACAGTTGGGCATGCAGCAAGGGTGTCGGGCCTCGGGCAGAGGTTGCATAGTTGGGCGTGCAGAAAGGGTGTCGGGTCTCGGGCAGAGGCTGCACAATGACCTTTCTACAAGCGCACAGTGCCTCTGCACAGGAACACAATGCCCAATAGAAATCAGCACTAGAAAATGATATAGGAGTGCAGCATAGCTGCATAGGAGTGTAGCGCGATAATTCCTTCTCCTGAAAATTCATCCAGGAACCCTATTTTCAGTGCTTGGATCTTTTTTTTCGCTCACTTTTGCATATGAAAATGATTTGAATGATAATTATGTCTCTTATACCCATTTTGAAAATCTTTAAAGATAAAAACCCACTTTACTAAGGTTACTTTCAGCCTTTTTCCTTTTGCTAATATTCTCTTTTCCTTTTGCAGGTGGTGTTATAAGGAGCAGTGCTTTTTGACCCTCTCATCTTTTTGGCACTTTTTCCAAAAACTCTTGGCAAACTGGTGATTATTCTTGTTTTCTCCATTTTTACATGTTGAACCTATGCATCTCTCTTTGACTACTTGATGGATGCTGACTTTATTCAAGAGTTCTGTGTCCTTCATACTAATACCCTTTTCAATCTTGTTTCAACTTTAGAGGCCTACTTTCAAATGTCCTATGAAAACCTCTTGGCCCTTTGATGGTGTTTTATGACCCTTTTTATCATTCCTGGAAAAATTTGGTTTTTCTTCATGGTGTTGATGGATCTCTGTATTTGTGATTTCTTGCATAGATATCTCACTGGGCAGTCACCTATTATGCTAAATAGCTACAAGTCCACTGACACTCTTTGTAAATTTGGCCTTTTTTGTAGTGAAATGATGTTGTCTTAACAAACCTTAGAAATTATTCCTTGACATCATCTTCTAATCTCTGTCTATAGTCACCAAGGAGGATTTTCACTCTCGCTTCTTATTTATTGAATCTTTGATTTGTGCATAGTTGTGCTCATGTGTCACTGCCTTCAGTATCTTATGCATGGGCTCTTTGATGGGCAGCACTTTTACAAAAAAATTGTCATGAGACCAGGATCCTCTTTGTAAAATTTTAGGCCTGTTGTATCTCTTCTGCTATGTAATGTCATTTATGAGTTTAGGACTCTTACTTTTCATCTGTTCTACTATTAACCATTATAAAGCATTCTTACAGAAATGCTTGAACATGGGAAAATTGTCTTTATGTAGACTTAATTCTTGACCAAGGAGATACCTTTGGAGGCCTTTGATTTCTTTGGAAAATGATAAGTTCACCCTTGTTTTCACTTGACTTCACCTTTGAATATCGGTATAAATAGAAAATTTAGAACCATGAAAATGCATAACCTAAGAGACCCTATATGACTTATTGGGATGTCCTTTGGAATAGGTATTTGATTGAAAATATTGAATAAGGGTTTGGAGGTGAAGACAGGGTTTTGACACATTTTTATGCATTGCCATCCTAGACAACTAAAAAACTTTGATCTATCTAAAGATCTTAGAAAGGGAGTTTAAAATCACCATTGCTTGAGGCACTTGGTGAGTAGAGGAAAAGGTTTGGGTTACTTGGCGAACCAAGGTGTGAAAATAGAGGGCTTAGGCAAATAGAGACAAAATGTTATAGGAAAAGGTGGCAAACATAGTGAGAGTGAGGTAGCAAACAAGGTTTTAGATTAGCCTAACTACACACATAAGCATTCTGAAATTTTTCATAGTCTTGTATTTCTTTGTTTTGTGTGTAGTAATAAAATTCTAGACAACTTATTAATTTCAGGCTTCTTCAGGTTACCCATGCTATCTTCCTCTATATCAGTTTTAGCAAATATTTATTTGGGATCCATATCAATATTTGTGGAAATTGACAATTTTTTTGAAAGGGAAAAATTCTTGGATGATGAAGTATCTAGGTAAGGCAAAAACATAAGACTATCTTGCTCCAGATTCCGAAATATTTTTGTTTTGTGAGGGTATTTCATTTCTTTTGGATTGGCAAAAGGAAGAAGTTGTGTTTTTTTGTTTTGTTCTTCCTTTGAGCAATCTAATTCATATTCTAAACTAATTTTTGTTTCTGACATTTCATTTTTAACTTTCAAAAAATCAAGTTCAATTTTATCATCATGTGGTGTTTTAGGATCGTGGTAGTTTTGACTGTCGAACTCATCATAGAGGGATTGATTTGGCTGTTGTATTGCACTTAGATCTTTGCAGTCTTCATTCACTTGTTCATCAAGGTCATTTTCATTATACAGGATGAATGAGTCCAAGTTTGAATGAATGGAATAGATAGGTGTGTTGTTGGGTCTATCTGGCTACTTACCATATACTTCATGTGAGATTCCTGGTAGAGTATCCTTTTTTTATTAAAAATCGGGATGCTAGCATAAGACATGTCAAGTTGGAGGTTTCCCAGAAGTTTGGCTCCCCAATATCGGGACAAAAGCATACCATATTTTGGGGGAATGCCAGCCACTACTATGTCCATGACCAGACTCTTAGCAAGGATTTGTGTCAAATTGACACATAAATCTTTGATTAGGCCCAAGCACTTCACCCTTCTTGAATTGAAGGAATATAGGTCTTTGTAGGGCCTGGTTATTTCTAGGCCTAATCTCTTCAGCACTACCTTTTTCATGAGGCTGTGAGAGGCACCAGAGTGTAGCATGGCATTATGTAGGATTTTTTCATGTATTTTTAGGCTAACATAGAATGGGGGAATGGCTCCTTCTTGGTATCTTCCATCTACTTCGGGTCCAAACAATAGCTCTGGTTTGTCATCTATCAAATTCAAAGTATTGGTATCATTTCCTATGTTTAGAACTTTCAGAACTTGAGATTTGTACATATCCTGAGCTACCCGTTCAGTGAGAGGTATGGTTATTTTTATTTTAGAAATATCTCCTTCAAAATTGAAATGTAATTGGGTTTTAGACATATCTACATCAGTTTTATCAGCCATAAATTTTTCCACATTCTTAATTTGTTGATTCTGATTCGGGACTTTGGTAAATATATTTTTCTCAGGGCCACTAGTAGAGGTACTAGGATAGTTTGTGTCACCACTTGCTTGGCTAATCTTGTCTTTGTTAGGATCAGTTTTCTTAGCCATGGTATTGTTATTTTATGTTGTTCTTTTAAGAATGTTTTCGAGGGTTTTCTTAACAGCAGTGTCTAAGTTGTTTTTCTTGGAGTTGTCTTGGTTTTTCTTACTCCTAAGATCATATTGCCTATGGAATTCCATTATGGAATTTTCTAATCCAAATTCGTGATCTTCGGAATCTTCATAACTTGTTTCATCTTGGTTCGAGGAGAAATAACCTTGTTCTTCTTCTATGAGAAAAACATCACCCTCGCTATCAGAGCCTATAAGGTTTAGATGATTTTCATCTAGTTGTTCAATATCTCTTTCCCCTTCATCAACATAATTTTCTTGGAAGGTGGCCTAATTTTTTGATCATTTTCCCTTTGTCTGATTTGGGGTGGGTCTCTTCTAAAGTTCTGATTCTGGTTTTTTTTTGGGGGATTTGGTTGGTTGTCCCTAGGGGGTGCTCTTTCGTTTATGCTCATTCTCTCCATAATTATTTCCATGGTTCTAAGGAGGTTGTCAATCTTGGAATGAGATGAGGAGGCTGATGACATGGTGTCATCTTTGTAGTTTACCCTCTTTTCTGATCTCAACCTAGCTCTTTTTTCAATTAAGTTGCCCTCTACACTTATAGCTCCTTTTTGCATGTCTTCTAAAGTTAGGGGTTCTCTTTCTCTTAGGTGATAGGCCATATCGGGCTCAAAACCTCCTAGGAATTTAGCTAAGGCTAGGCCTAGTGGGGGTTTCATGTTTGGCATTAATGCGTTTTAAACACTATTGAACCTAGTGCAATAGTCTTGGACACTTTCCCCCATGTTTCTTTTAATATTTCTATATTCCGAGAGGATTTGAAGAGGGTTTTTCTTAATTTCCCATTTGTTTATGAAATTTTGGTAAAGGGAAGGGAGATCATGTATGCTGTTGGGGGTTAGGCTTTTGAACCATTTCTTAGCTTCTCCTCCTAGGATATGGGAAAACATCCTAAACTTCATGGTTTCCT
Source organism: Pinus albicaulis (assembly GCA_034641835.2). NCBI lineage: Eukaryota > Viridiplantae > Streptophyta > Pinopsida > Pinales > Pinaceae > Pinus > Pinus albicaulis. Next base: position 11,279,054 of record MU968411.1, on the reverse strand, counting down.
CTTCTAATTCTTTGTAGTCAAAAGCATCATTCATTCTATCTACATGCTATTGGGAAGTGGTAGATTCTGCCCTGGTGAAGTGTGGGATTCTAGATTGGTAATCATTTGGCAAAGGTACTAATGGTTGTGGTAAACCTAGGGGGCATACCAAGCTACCATGATAGGAGCTAATGGTGTATTTATAAGTGGAGGATTTGTGATATGAGATGGAGTGGTTTACACAGTGGAGGTGTGAATGGGTGTGATGGAAGTACTCGGACCAGTAAACTGATTCTGAGCAGACTTGGGGTGAAAAGAGCCAAAGTGGAAGAGAAGTTGGAAATCAGCTGGTGTGGAAGGAGAAGCTTCTCTACTAGGACTTTGTTGCAAGTCTATGCGCTCAAGATTGGCATGGTCAATTCTAATTTGTGACTCTTAAAAGGTTTCTTGTATGGTGCAAGTCAAACTAGGGATCTTGTAAGGCTGTAAGATGTTCAAGTACAGAGCTTGCTTTATCAATGGTCCTATTAGTATCTAAGTTTCTAGTTTCATAAGTTTGCCACAAAACATTTTCTAGGTCATCAGCTATAGTAGGAAGTAGAACAAATGATTTCATTCATCAGAGGAAGTAGAACAAATTTATGAAAATCTCATTAAACGAAGCACAAAAGTAAGAATTATGCTTAGAGACTCATAAGGTCATCATATGAAAGCATACATGTGATTGCAAGAAAGTATAAACATTCAATTTGATGGTAATACTGATAAGAAACAATGCCAATAAGAATACCACTAGAGTCCCAAAATTATAGCTGTAACATGTATTTGATTTCACTCTAAAAGGATGTACATAAGCTCCACACTACAATATCAACTATCCAACCTCGACAATGACTTTAGTTGTAGTACATATCAGAAAACTAGAGAATATTGTATCACAACGGGTTGAAACATGATCCAAATCACTTCATTAATGCACCTAATGAGTCATTACCTATTTTTTAGGAAAGTTAGAAACAATCTCGCCTATTTTAGCTAACAAGTAGAAGTCTTTGTATCTTTTATTAAATACAAGATCCTTTAACAAGGAGGAACATCACTAGACTCATTAACTATGAAAATAGCTCATGAGACAGATGTAACCTCAATCCTTTTGAATTTTCGAGTGCCACCTGTTCAAAAAAATATTTAACACATAAGCGTAGCATGCCTGGAAGAAACATAGTGTGCTTTGACAGAAGTGTAGTGTGCACTTGGAGGGGCTTTTGAGGTGGCTTCATATTTTTACTGACCTAAAGGTTGGATAAGGTAGACCTGTATTTCTTAGCCAACTAAACAATGAAACTTGAAAAATACCACCTGTAAGACACTCAAAACTTCATTTCCCCAAGGTTACTCCAAAAGCGTGACGTGGGATGAAAAATAGTGGCAAAAAAATGAAATTTGTGTTTCTTTAAGCTTCTTTAGTTTGATTAGGGTTTCTTTAAGCTTCTTCTTCAAATTCTTAACCCTAATTTTGGCAATTTGGTTCTTGGTGAAGTACTCTCTCTCCATGTGCCTCTAGAGGTTGTTGTATCTGTTTTCCTTCTTCAAGAGTTTCTCTAAATATTAATTTACATTGTGAAGCCAAAAATCTTTGTCTTTTTCAATCTCAACAACACTCAAATCATCAAAATCATGTTGACCTAAGTGAGGGGATAACTCGGTTTCTTCTACTTTATGCCTAGTTAATCCTCTTGTTTTTGGCCTTCTTGGATTTATCTGATCCTCTTTGTCTTCAAGATGATAAACAACTATCACTTATTTTCCCTTATCTTCCTCTGCCTCAAGATATACCTTAGTTTTTCTGAGGAGGATTCATTTCACCTTTAGTTGCATGTTTTCTTATCGTAGGAATATTATCATGAAATTTTCCCTTGAGAGATTGAACTTGAGCTCTCTTATCTCTGTTTATTTTTCTATGATTATCTCTTTAGCTGACTTTTTTTCCACCTCCTCTGGTGGCTCTACCATGTAAACCTCTAAAGGTTCTTTCTCCTCCTCATGTTTTTGCAAGGGTGACTCACTCTCATGCATAGGTGGTTGCTCCATAGTTTCTCTTAATAATTTATCAATTGTAGGGTTAGGTGAAAGCACACCTTTAGTGATATTAGGAGAAAATACCAACCTTTTACCCTTATCATAAGTTTGAGTGACTTAATCCCTTTAGCATCTCTGGAACCTCTGCTGGTCTACTTGAAGAGCCAATTCCTATGGCTTTGATGATGCTGATGGTATGCTTTGAATGATAGGTGGACTAGTGGTGGGCATAGAAGAAAATAATTTCATGAATGTTTCCTATGACATATTGACTTGTGAGAGATTATGTAAGACTATAAATTTTACCAAACCATGGTGAAACAAACTAGCATGGTGATCCTTTCATTTACTTTGTACTTTTGCAGTCATTTTGTCTTGACTTCTTAATAGACAATGAGGCAAGTTCAGTGGCCTGGTGGTAGTGAAATGCATCATTAGCCTTATGTGGTACTGGTATAATCTTGAGAGCCTCCATTCATAGGTAAAATTCTTCATGATCATCTTCATTAAAGGGACATACCTGTCAAGTAAATGTCTGAAGGGAAATATGTGTTCAGGAGCATCTTTGTTGTGTGGCTTTAAGAAAACTTTATAGTTCTCAATGTCCAAATCAATCCATTTGAACCAGATTTCTCCATGTTTCAGGATACTTGTTGTTGAGGCTATGCCATCTGATGATATATTGAATTCAACCCCTGCTATATTAGCCTTATCTCTCTTAAACCTGATGAAAAAGAGGCTTGTCAATTGAGCATGACAACCTACCTCTTGAATTATTTCACAAAACCTTAAACAACCAATGTCTTCAAAGGATTTCTTGGTATAGGAAGAAAAATTGATCTCCTATATATTGGATGGATCAAATCTGGAATGTTTACATCCCTTGTTGTACTTTCTCTTCTCACCTTCAATGATGTTTGTTTAAAAAAGAAACCATAGCTTGATGTGAAGGAAAGGAAGGGTGGAACTTGGGAAAATAGGGGAGAATGATGGAGTGAATTTAGGGACATAGATGAGAGGGATTGGAGTTAGGTAAAAATACCAAAAAACTTGGGGAGATAAGGTGGTAGGTTAGAAACATAATGTAGGTGTATTTTTTTAAATGGATAAGAGAAAGAGGGGAAAAAAGACAAAACACAGTGTTAACCCAGAATCTCTACAAAAAGGCAGTGTGGGCTAGCATTTCAGTGAAAATGAGAGAAATGAGAGGGATGAATGGTAAGAAATGATTTGGGGAAGTGTATTACGTATGTAAGGTGTAGGTGAAGGTCATTGAGCAAGAAAATTAGTTTTTTTACCACTGAAATGAAGCAAAATAAAATGGAAATAAAAAACTCAATGAAACAGTAGGAGAGGGATTTTCACAAAATTTTATGAGAATAATGATGCATGAGAAGAGTGAAAAATGCTACTTAATTTTCAAGGAGATGTTGGAAACTATGAAATGTTGAAATGAACCCCTGTGATTCTTGATTGGCCTCTAATTTCAAAAGCGCAACAAGTGAGCTAGAAGTGCAGCATAGGAAGTAAAATTATGATTTGAGGATGAATTTTGATGTTTTTCGTGGCTGGGATGATGCTCAATGATGGAGAGGTCATCAATGAAACTAAAAAGAACAATTTTGATGATTTGAATGTTCTTTGATAAGCCTGAGTTTGATTTTTTCCTAAGTCATGGAGGTGACATCATTGATCTTTTTGAAAAACTGAATGATGGGACTTCATCATAGTCAGCAGAGTATTTCTGAAATGAAAATATTACCATTATCTTTATTTCTTTTCTTTTCCTAAGTTTCTAGCCCTTTCAATGGTGACTCAAGTGATGGACATGACTCTTTTTTCTTTTTTATGAGAATATAATGACAAGTCAAGAGAAACCCTAGACCATGCCCTAAATGATGACATATTAACCGCTCAAGAACCTAAGACACCTGAATAATGACATCACCATGAAGAGTGTTGATAACAACGAGGAATTTGAGGGAGTATCATGACCCAAACAACAACCAATGATCAAATTCAATTTTAAAACCTATTTGAAACTATAAATTTGACCTATAACCATATCAACTAACCTTGAAAGAGTACATTTTATCACTGGTAACTGACAGACACCAACATTGGCTCCATATGGGGATGGAATCTCCTTTGAGGAGGTGTTAATAACATTGTAGACTAGGTAGCCTCATCCATTGGGAAATGGAGTTAAAATAAAACAATATACACTCAAATGACTCACTGAAACAAAAACTGACTTTGACTCAAAAACTTGATTACGGGCTAAACTTACTTATGGAAGAAAACCATCAGGATCTTAGGGCCTTCTCCTCGGGCTTAAAATCTTGATGAAAACCACCCACATGCTGAAGATATATATACAATCATGCAATATGGTCCCTCCAGTGTAACTAATCCACCAAATGGCTACTTATTTGAATCCTTTTCACACTTTCCATAAGCATACAAAAGAAACAAAAGATAGGCAACTAAAAGTGTCCACAAAACCTATGTTCATGATTCATAAATGCAAGAAGATTCATCTTCCCAGATGATGCAAAAAATTGGCAATAGGGTCTTCAATAATATCAGGAGAAAGGGAAGTTTGTTCTTGAAAATTTGTGTTTAAGGCAGAAAAATGTGCAAATTCCTAAACCTGGAGGAATATCATCATCTGCAAAAGGCTCTAAAACAAAATCTTATTTTTCACTACTTTCCTGCAACTTATGATGGTCAATTTGAAGCCTAGCATCTTTAAAATCTGAAACTACATGTATATTTCTTTCAGAAAATGTATTCATGAGTAATCATTCATGTGAATCTGAATTAAGAGTTTCTAAAGTAGAAGATTTATTATATATTTGGAAAATATTAACTTTAATGTAATCTTCAATAACTGGCACAAAAATATGCAACTCTATGTCACATGCCCATTTAATCCCATCGTCTTGGCTTGCATTCTCATGCTGCTGTAAATAATAATTTTCAAAAAGATTTGTAATCTACTTTTCCTCTATCATTAACCCAGAATATGAATAAAGCAATGGAATGTTTGTTTATTTTTCTTGCTTGAAATAATTCTCATACTCTTGATAATGAAAATATGGATAGGGCTTCAAAAATTTGTTAACCTCATGGGATATAACTTGACTGTTAAGATGCAGATATGTTTCATCTTCGAGCAAAGGAGTTGGTGCATGTTGTGAATGATCGTTTGTATCAAGGCAACTAATCTCCATTATTTTCTATTGAGAAGAAAATTCATGAAGGGCCTCTATGATCTAATAATCTAGACACTCTTCATTATCAAAAGCCTCTTCAAGGTATTGAATGAAATCTTCATAGGATTCACAACAATATTTGAACAAAAATAATGAATGATGATATTTTACATAAAACTCAAAGAATGTTGTGTGGAAATATTTAAGAGAGAATAATATACCTGGCTTCAACCCTTCATACCATGATATTTGTTTCCCTTCTAGGGTAGCCATAAAAAGTTTCATCAAAAAATCCTCATTAAACCTAATCCCAAGCTTATGTATATGCCAATGAAATTTTATTAGATGCAGAATATAATTATCCTCGTTTCCATCTATGAATTTGGGCAAACAAGTTTGCCAATATATGCAATTAATTCGAATTAGAAAACCATGAATGTGAGCATGATTCATAGTATCATACCTTCTAGCAGTTGAATCCATATTGAAAATAGTGAATTCACCAAGAATTTCTTCAAGCTACCTATTTTTTGAACAATTGAGTGACCATGAAAACTTTGAAATTTTGGATTCTTCGATAATGGAGTCACCAGGTGAAATATGCACATCCTCAATGTGCCCGATCAATGTTCACTATCAACAATAAGATATAATCATTGGCATTATTTCCCGGTAAATATTTAACATTCGCTCCCCAGAAACAATGCCAAAAATGTTATCACTTCCTTTGTTTCCCAAGGTTGAGAAAGGAGACTAATGGAGGTAACCTCAAACCAATATTTAGATTTGGTAGCTAGCCCTACCAAACCAGATATGGCTCTCTCTATGTCAATTTCATAGTTAATGAGGTGGCTGGAAAGGAAAATATCTTAGCTATATATAAGCTCAGTGATTTTTTATTATAGTTTTGTTTTGAATTTTGCTGGATAGGAGGTTTCAGTCTAGGAACAAGTTCTAGGTTTCAAGGTCACATTTCAAATGAAAAACTTTAGAGATGAAAATGAGGCCAGGTAAGTATACTTAGAAACACATTTAGATTTTAATTGTGGTATAGGGTTTGAAAAAGGGAGAATCATAATGAACATATAACATATGAGTTCATTCATCAGAGGAAGTAGAACAAATTTATGAAAATCTCATTAAATAGAGAAAAAAAGTAAGAATTATGCTTAAAGACTCATAATATAATGTAGCCCTAGATGTCCTATAGCCAACTGAACCTTGGAAATTTCAAAATACCACTTGTAAGACACTCAAAACTTCATTTCCCCAAAGTTACTCCAGAAGCATAGCGTGGGTTGAAAAATAGTGGCAGAAACATGAAATTTGCGGTGTTTTATGAGTTTTCCTTCAAATTAGGAACTTTCATACAAAACCAAAGGAATATATGAGATTTACACATCAAAATTCATACATTCGTGAAAGGATGACCTCTATTGGAGCCTCTGATAAAAATCATAGTGTGGCCATGCTATGCTTCTATACAACTGAAATTGCAAAAAATTCACAAAAATCCAAGAAATATAAAAAATGCTCAAAACTTTCTGAAATTTAATCCTTAGAATCCCTGAATGATGATCTAGACAGCTAGATATGCCTCATCCAACAAATCCAAGTTTTCCTTCTTCTTTAGTTTGATTAGTGTTTCTTTAAGATTCTTATTCAAATTCTTAGCCCTACTTTTGGTAATTTGTTTCATGGCGAAGTAGTGTCTTGACATGTGCCTCTGGAGGTTGTTTTTTCTGTTTTCCTTCTTCAAGAGTTTCTGTATATTCTCATTTACCTTCTTAAGAAAAAAATTTTGTCTTGTTCAATCTGAGAAGCAATCGAATCATCAAAATCATGTTGACCTAAGGGAGGGGATAACTCAGTTTTTTGTTCTTTTTTCCTGGTTAATCCTCTTGTTTGTGGCCTCCTTGGCTTTATCTGAGCCTCTTGTTCTTGAAGCTGATCAAAATCTATCACTTATTTTCCCTTATCTTTCTATGCCTCAAGATATGCCTTAGGTTTTCTTAGGAGTAGTTTTTTCACCTTTACTTGCATGTTTTCATGTTATAGGAATGTTATCATGAAATTTTCCCTTGAGAGATTGTCCTTGATCTCTCTTATCTCTAAATATTTTTCCCTGATTATCTCTTCAACTAACTTTGTTTCCACATGCTCTGCTAGCTCTTCCATTTCAACCTCTAAATGTGATTTCTCCTCCTCATGTTGTTGCAAGGGTGACTCACTCTCATGCATAGGTGGATGATCCATAGTTTCTCTTAATACTTGCTCAGTTGTAGGTTTAGTATAAATCAGACCTTTAGTGATCTTAGGAGAAAATACCAAAATTTTACCATTATTATAAGTATGAGTTCCTTCATCCCTTGGAATCTTTGGAACCTATAGTAGTTTACTTGAAGGTCCAATCTCTTTTGGCTTTGATGATGCTGATGGTATGCTTTGAATGATAGGTGGACTAGTGGTGGGCATAGAAGCAACTGATTTCATGAATGTTTCCCATGACATATTGATTTTTGAGAGCTGATGTAAGACTATAACCTTCACCAAACCATGGTGAAACAAGCTAGCTTGGTGATCCTTCCCTTTACTTTGTACTTTTTCAATCATTTTGACTAGACTTTTGAATATATAATGAGGCACGTTGAGTGGCTTGGTGGCAATGAAAAGAATCAATAGCCTTATGTGGTATTGTTATAATATTGAGAGCCTCCATTCACAAGTAAAATAATTCATGATCAGATTCATTAAAGGAGCATACATGTCAATTAAATGTCTGAAGGGAAATATGTGTTCAAGAGCATCTTTGTAGTGTGGCTTTAAGAAAACTTTACAGTTCTTAATGTCCAAATCGATCCCTTTGGATCGTATTTCTCCATGTTTCGAGATACCTATTTTTGAGGCCATGGAAACTACTGATATAGTGAACTCAACCCCTGCTATGTTAGTCTTATCTCTCCTAAAACTGGTGGAAATGAGGATTTTCAATTAAGCATGATAACCTACCTCTTGAATTCTTTCACAAAATCTTAAAAAGCCAGTGTCTTCAAAGGATTTCTTGGCATAGGAAGAAAAATTGATCTCCTGCAGATTGGATGGCTCAAATATGGAATGATGACCTCATTTTTTCTACTTTCTCTTCTCACCTTCCATTATTTTTTTTTTTCAAAAAGAAACCCTAGCTTGATGTGAAGGAAAGGAAGGGTGGAACTTAGTAAAACAGGGGAGAATGATACAGTGACTTTAGCGACAAATATGAGATGGATTGGAGTTACGGAAAAATCCCTAAATATTTTTGGAGATAGGATGGTAGGTTAGAAACATGGTGTAGGTGGAATTTTTTGAAATGGTAAGGGAAAGAGGGACAAAGGGACAAAACACAGTGTTAACCCAGAATCTGTGCAAAAACACAATGTGGGCTATGGTTTCAGTGAAAATGAGAGAAAGGAGAGAGATCAATGGTAAGAAATGATTTGGGGAAGTGTATTAGGTATGTAAGGTGTAGGTTAAGGTGAATTTGTAGGAAAAATAGGTGTTTTACCACTAAAATGAAGCAAAATCACAGGGAAATCAAAAGCGTAGCGAAACCCCAGGCGAGGGATTTTCACTGAATTTTTTGAGAAAAAGGATGAATGAGAAGAGTTATAAATGCCAATTAATTGTCAAGGAGATGCCAAAAACTCTAAAATGATGAAATGAACCATTGTTATTCTTGATTGGACTCTAATTTAAAAAGCGCAACAAGTGATCTAGAAGTGCATTGTAGGAGGTAAACTTGTGTTTTGAGGATGAATTTTGATGTTCTGGTGGTTGGGATGATGCTCAATGATGGAGAGGTTCTCAATGAATGTGAAAGGAACAATTTGAATGCTTTGAATATTATTTTATAAGTTGGAGGTCGATTTTTACTCAAGTCATGGAGGTGACATAACTGATATTTTCGACAATTAAACTGAATGATGGGATTTCAGCATAGTCAACATAGTCTTTTTGAAATGAAAATATTACCTTTACATTTATTTCTTTTTTTTCCTAAGTTTCTAACTCCCTTTAATGGTGACTCAAGTTATGGAAATGACTCTTTTTTCTTTTTATGACAATATAATGACAAGTCAAGAGAAACCCTAGATCATGTCCTAAATGATGACATATTAACTACTCAATGACCCAAGAAACATGAATGATGAAATGACCATGGTGAGTGTTCATAACCATGAGGAAGTGGAGGGAGTATAATGACCTAAAAAGCAACCAATGATCAAATTTAATTTGAAAATTTATTTGAAACTATAAAATTTGACCTAGGACCCTATCAACTAATCTTCAAATAGTACATTTGATCATTGGTGACTGATAGACACTAACATCCTTGAAACCTAACAAATCATAATTCACTCTCAATTAATGGAAGGTTTTGGGACATATAGTGGTGAAATAGGGAGTGAAGATTGATCCCCAATGAGGGAAAGCCATAAATTCCATCGTGCTACCAAGGAACAAAAAGGAAATCCAATTTTTTCTCAGCAGAATCAACTTCTTGAGGATATTTATACCAAATTACGTAGAGATAGTGAAGGATATCATTAAGATGTTGAGGAAAGACAGTGAAGTTAAATGGTCTCCCCCATCTTGTGAATATTTCTCCAAGATCAAACAATATTTTTCCAAAGCCCCAGTCTTAGTCAGCCCTAATTACTTGAAGTCATTTTTTATAGTCTCTTTTACTTCTCCTCACATAGTAGTTTTTGTTTTATTACAGAAGAAGAGTGAACAACACTAGCAACCAATAGGCTTCTTCAATCAAGTGTTGCGAGTGTCTGAACTCAATTATAAAATTTTGGAGAAGAAGGCATATGCCCTAGTCAAGGATCTTAAGGATTTCAGGATCTACATCCTTCAATCCAAAAAAGTGACCTATGTTCCCAAAACCATCGTCAAATACATGGTAGTGTGCAAGGAGATAATTAGGGAAAGATAGGTAAATGGATTGCCAAAATATAACAATATGATATGGACATCAAGCCCATGAAATTCATTAAAGGCCAGAGATTAGCTAGGATTTTATCAGAGGATAATTTCTAGGCATAAGGAATAAACTTCTTTGGTGAAGTATCGATAGAAAATTAAGAGTCAGATCCGCAAAAATAATTGAGACAACACTTCACAAAATTAAAATGATATACATTTCTTCCTGCTAGTATAAATATATTTTTGATTACCTGGTTTTCTTGAGGCTTCCTATGAGTTTTGATAAAGTAAAATATTGAGCTTTGAGAGTACGGGCCCAAAAATTTATGGTCACGAACGGCCAATTATATTAGAAGGGCCTCATAATAATTTTACTTCTATGCTTGGTGGACGAAAAATTTCAGAAGGTGATGGATGAAATTGATGGTTTCTTCTGTAAAGTAACTTACATTTGGAGGGATACAACACACAAAATCTTGAAAGGAGGGTACTTCTGGCCAAAATAGTTTGGAGAGGTCCACGCTTATGTACAGGCCTATGAGAAGGGCCAAGTGTTTACCGAGAAATAGAAACTAGCATCCTTCCCTCTTATCCTAGTTTGTGTTGAGGAACCTTTTAGGAAATATGGACTATATTTTACAAGGAAACACATACATTGCCTTGTAGTAGTTAGCACCGGTGGATAATTACAACAACTAACTACTTCACTATGTGGGTTGAAGCAATTCCAACTAGCAATAAAAAAAAAGTAGTAGTCATAAAATCCATGGAAAAAAATATACTCTCTCGGTTTGAATGCCCCAAGAAGATCATGTCAAATAATGCTCAAGTATTTAAATCGAAAAATTTCATAAGTTTTTTCAGAAATAAAACATTATGTTAATTCATTCAACTACCTATTACCCGCATGGAAATGGATTGGCAGAATCGTCAAACAAGATTCTAGTGAGAATTCTGAAGAAAAATATTGCAGGAAATCATAGGAATTGGGACTCATAGCTGAGGTTTTCCTTTTGGGCCAGTAGGGTTACCACCAAAAGATGCACTGGCAAGTCACCTTTCGAACTGGTCTATGGAAAGGCAACCATTTTTCGTATATAACTGGAAATTCCCATTGTTAAATTTCTGCAAGATCACGAATAAGAGAAAAATATTTTAACCAAGTGGATAAACCAATTGGTTGATGTTGGGCACAACCAAACTTGGCCTATATTTTGGCAAGGAATTTGTAGTTTGAGGGGCGAAGTGCATTGTGTAGCATGCAGTAGAGCATTGTTTCGTAAATTAAATATACCACGTGGTGTCATAAGGGATTCGGGGTCGGTCGAAGCCCCTCCCTTTTGTAAAGTGCACAATTTTGTAATGGATCAATGCTTTTGGGCGATAGTTTATTTTTTTAAGGAGTCCATGGTATTTTGATGATTTAACCCTATAATGTAATAGTGTTTATAGGGTAAAATAATAAGAGAATCATCAAAATGATAACTATTTTTCCAGATCTGAGTTATGGGTAAAATTATTTTGATCTGTAATTTGGTAGCAAAGGGTAGGCTCCGCAAATGAGTGCACATGGGCTTTAAGAAGAGTCTGCAACTTAGTGTGTAGACAACCTGCAGCATAGTGCACAGACCAAGAACTATTTTTTGTTCAATATTCATTATATTAAGAAACATTTCTTGTGGACGTAGCCCTACACTAGTGTGAACCACGTTAATTTGGTGTGCTTATGTGATTGATGTGTATATTTTCTTATTATCTGTTATATATTCGTAGTTATTAAAGTTTCATTTTACTTCAACATAGTGATGGTTTATGGTATTTATATGAATTTTTTAAGTGATTAATATAATGTGGTGAAGTGATTTATAAGTGTTAAGAATAAGATAGCATAATAATACCACATCCCCTAGTCCTTCAAGGCTGTACAAACCTGATTTTGCATCTTACCATAGTCACCTCGGGTGAGACTACGATATTCTTGCACGTCGTTGCCTAAAGGGCTAGTGATCAAGGATTTTTTTGGTGTGCAGTATAGGTCGAACCTGGGTCACACCAAAGGAAGAAAAAAAATGGCTCTGTTGCTGGGACCAAGATATGTTTGGGGGATATGTGGATGTGGCACCTATCGAAGAAGGAAATTCAAGACTGGATAGACTTGAAATTACAAGAATTTGCATATCAAGAAAATATAAATCCTTATCTGACATCTGAAGCTTGGTTACATAAATATATTTTTACAGATCAATATGAGATTTTATTTGGTTATTTTCGTGTTGATTTGTATGAGTGGTTATCACGGTTTACCGAAAGGAATAACTGTTTAAAGGGTGGAGAACCTAGGGTGTGTAATCTTTAGCAGATACAGCGACTGAAGAGCACTGAAAATGAGATTTCAAGATTTTTTGAGTTCTGGATTGATAGCATATTGGGAGGATTCATTCTGAGTTCACTGTAAGATCAACTATGTCCTAAAATGAATCAAAACAACGATTCTTCAAAGGACCGCAGGGTAAGTATTTAAAATCTCTGAAACTTTGGTTTAAGATGCTTCTTTGTGAAAAGGGATTTTTATGGATGTAATCAGATTTCTAGTTTAACTATGTTGGAAGAAGAGAAAATAAACCTAAGAAAGATATTGACACAACACGAAGTGGAAGGAGATATATAGTAGATACCAGAAAGATATCTCGTGGACAATACCCCCACAATGACATGTAAGTACTATAAATCCTTTAACCATATAATTGAAGAATTTCATATACTTATGGCAAAGACACAAGAAAAGAGGAATAAAAAGCCAACACATAATATTCAAATGATGACTGCTAAAATGAGGATCGACGAACCTCAAGTTAATATTGTCACTAGAAGTGGAGTTGCCACCAGTAGTGATAAAGTGGATGAAAAGAAAGAATTTGAAAGTCCATGGGTCAAAAAGACTGCTGAGAGGGATCCTGTATTTGATATTCAAAAAGAAAAATAATTATTTATGGATACAAAATGAAGTTTATGGATATTGGGGCTTCGACCTCTAGCGCACATCCAAAGCTTGATCTAAAATTTAACTGCAATGTGGCCTTAGCTTCGTTACAGAACTAAGCTCCAACATAGGATCAAGCTCCAACACAAGACCATGATTCAAAAAATCAAGTATATATTTTAAGGTTTTTTATATAGACATGTATGAAATTTTTAAGAGATCAAAATGTTGTAGAAGGGTTGCAGGAATTGATAGATTCTTGTCCATCGAAAGAAACATCGCGAAGTGAGATGCACACAGTCAATAATTTTCATCGAAAAAAGAGAATCAGAAGAGAGATGAGGTTTAGTGCACAGATAGGAGAGTATGATATGGATCAAATTATTATGGATCTAGGATCTTATGAAAATGTCATGACTAAGCAGACATGGGAATTGATGGATAAGTTGAGGCTATACTGGTCACCTATTCAGCTAATGATGGAAAATCAACAAAATATTTTCCCTATGGGAAGAGTACCAGGTGTCACAGTGGATATTCAAGGAGTTCTCACTAATGCTGATTTTGAATTGATACAGATCAAAAATGAAAATAACCCTTATCTTGCATTGCTTGGAGTTTAGTGGGAATTTTAAAATATGGGCATAATTAACCTGAAGAAGAGAAAAATGATATTTGCAGAAACAATATGAGAGTAATTGTTAACTTGGATCCATAAGAAGAAGTAAGATACACAGAACCATTCAAAGACGAATATTACACAAATGACATAGAAAATATTTATTAAATGAAAACAAAGGAATAAGATTTTTTTTAACCCTACTACAAGGAAAAATTTGAGTGGGAAGCATGATAGTTCTTTTACCTCAGACTCAGAGGAAGAGTTGGAGAAATGACATAATAAGTTGCATGACGTATCCACAAGGCGATGTTTAAGAATTACCAAATCAGTTCATTGTATAATATCTTAGGTATGTAACATGCCTTCTTATGATGGCTTAGGTGATGTAAATACATTTCTTAATGATTATAAATAATAAGTTCCAGAAAATAAAAAAATTTCATCCTTAGATATAGCCCTGAAAGATACCGTTGCTAGATGGTGGAATGCACAAAAAAATAATATAGGAGGTTGGTAAGAATGTCAGAGACTGATGTGGATAAGGTTTGGATAGATAGATATATATATGGAGATAAAATATGATGGCGAAACTAATACTAGGAAGCATATCCAGCTGTGCACTACAAAATTGAAGGAGATTCCACAACAAGAATGGGTACATGGATTTATTCACACATTAGAGACAATCCCTAAGAACTAGTACCTAGAAATAGAGCTTCAAAATGGTACTGATAATTATTGGGAAGACATGGTTGATGGCTTCATATTAACATTCAACTTTGAGGAAGATTTACCATACCTAGATTTTGTCCTTCATACAGTCAAGAAGAGGATATTTGAGAATGTAGCCCCACTAATATGGAAACAACCTGATTGGGCTATGCAAATAGAAAAGGTGCTTGAGTGCTATAACCTTACTGAAAATGAATAAGAATATCCTTGCAACATCGACCTAGTAGAGTCAAAAGGATACAATGGAGTAAATGGACCTAAGCTAGAGATACCATACATAACGAAGCCACTGAATACCAAGAAGGTAAACATAGGATTAGAGAAGGAACGTAATTTTTCAACAATATGAGACTATTAGGATGAGGAGACAATTAACAAAGTTAAAGAGTTACTTCATGAATATCAAGAACTGTTTCCCACCAAGTTTTCATATATGAATGGTATAATAGGAGATCTAGGACTCATGAAGATTTCCCTTAAGCATGATGTGAATCCATTCAAATAAAGTGTTAGGGACCTATATTACTAGTGTAGTCCCTTATTGTTGTTAGTGTAGCCCCCTTATTTTTATTTTTGTACCCCTGTAATCCCCATATTGTTATTGTTGTGCCCTTACATTATTATTTTTAGGTCGGCTAGGATTATATTTTGTCCCAATGGACTCCTATATATAGAAAGGAGGTTTTTTCATTTGGTAATCTAAGAATTTTTCATTTATGTAATATAAAGGAGGTTTCCCCCTCAAAGAGGTTGATTTCTAAGGCTTAATATACCTATTATTCTATTTCGATAGCTGGTTTCATAAAATTTGGTATCAAAACTTTGGATTGTATGGTTTCATTGCTTCAAACACATAATCGTAGAATTTTATCTATACTGTTTTTTATACGAAGTTTTAGAAGCTAAAAAAAACCCATTTGCAAATCAATCCTGAGTAACTTCATGTAAAACTTTGAGATCTTGGTTCGCAATATTTTTAAAGATATGATCTGTGGAAGTTAGGGTTTTTGCAGGATCCTGAATTTCATCTTGAAGGGGTGACCTTGGGAAAATAATCATAACTCTCCCTCTAAGCATAAAATTGGCATTGTATAAAAAATTACCGAAATCACACAGACTATAGTTTTCTGTATATCAATTTCAAAGCTCAAGGAGGAAATAGTAACACGTGGCATGTTGTACAAGTTCGATCCACTAAACCAGTCCATAATTAGGCCATTATGGGAGATTGGGCATAAATTTTCCTTGAATAATCCAAAAAAAGTTTGATCTATGGCATTGGAAAGACGATTCAGAGTGATACTAAAGGACTAAAGCTAAATTTTTTTGGATCGGATATTATAGAGATACATTAGTTTCAATATCAATCCCCTCAAAAGAAATAAAAAGGTGTGTATTTTTTTTTAAAATTGCATAATTCTTGTTTGAAAAATCAATTTGAAGTGATTCTAATGGCATATTGAAGCATAGATATTAGTTTTGGGTTCTAAAATTCCCCCTAAAAATAATTCAACGCCCATTTATCACTTATAAGGCTCTACTATTGATCAGGTACTTAGTATTAACCTAAAAAATGGAAGTGCTCATAATCATTCAAAACCTGAACGGCCGCTAAGTGCTCATCCCCAGGAATCCGACACACTTCATTTCATCGAAAACCAACTCCATATGTGAAAGTTAGAGCGTGTTGTTCATTTTCACAAACAACTAAAATTTGTGCAGAATTGACAAAAAGATGACTGGCCAGCCTAGTCAACAAAAAAAATAATATTCCCAAAATATTCTTTTAAATTTTCCAATGTGTATAAATTATATAACATATGCATTATGTATCCATATTCTCTTGATCTAACAATATTTATCTTCTTTCTAAATACAAAATCCTTCCACTGTTAATATTTTTTCGGAAAATCAATTTCAAAACACATGAAGCAATAAAAATAATCACACATAACACAATTGTTTAATGGGAAAGCCTGAAGCTAAAAAACCCCAACTATCATATATTATGTATCATGGAGATCACGTAACAATTTCTTACAAAGCTTAGTACATCAAGCTCTCAGTAAAATACAATCGTCACACACTAACAAGAAGAAATCTGCAAATTCATGCACTGATTTCTTGCCACCTGGTAGCTTGCCTCCACTGCGCAATCCCTACTGAAGAAGGCCCCTGAATGAATTCGAATTGGCCTTGCCTTGACTGCACAATCCTCATTGTAAACTCCAATGTGTTTGTGATGTAATAAATGCATCACTATAGTCACAACGGATAGTCCATCTCACCCTTTCACCTATCTCTCCACTGGGTCTCCACTGGAATTGACATGCGTTGTAGTTAACTGTTGTATTTGTTCAGTTGATTAGTGAGTTATTATTTGTGAATTAATTAACTAATTAACTCACTCCACTCTCACTATTGTATCAATTAGTTATACTAGATACAACTAGCTCAACTGATTTTAACTCCAATACTTAAGTTAAACTAAATAACAACTCCATGAACTACTCTTCCAACTCTGTCATAAATTTTCCACTTTAGTTCTAACTGAGTCCTCGATGCATGAACCACCAGTGAACCCTAAGAATTGCATAATTCCTTCAGCCCACTGATTTTCCAAATCTGTACACTAAAATAAAGTGCTCCAAGAGAATAAGTTGTTGTTTATTCTCGGATTATTATTAAGAGCTAATAATAACCAACATGCATCTATTTTTATATCGAAAATCTATAAATAGACTTCGCCCAATATTCTAAAAATAGAATTTCATCTATTTTTCCAAATTGACCAATCATCCACAAATAGCATCTTGCAACTTCTGAAACATGATCATCATGTCTGAAAATAGACATAGTCTAAAAATAGACTTGCACTTAAAAATAGCCTATGGGCCCACTTAGTGAAGGTGATTGTTTTTCACTAAGCCCATCATCTTGTTTAATCGCAAAATTCCCTCTCAAAAAGATAGGGATTATCCTTCACCCTGATCTTGCCTCTATGGTATTCGAATTTTCTCCTGGTGATCACCTTCATCAGAATATCTGCATCATGATCTTCCGTAGGAATGTACTGAAGAAACATGATCTTCCGTTGCACACAATCTCCGATATGATGATACTGGATATCAATATGTTTATATATATCATGAAACACGGGATTAATCGAGAGTTTAATGCAACTCTGATCATCACAATGTATCACTGTAGGATCTAAATGTGAACCGAACAAACCGAGCAGGATCTTCCTCATCTACATAGCCTCACATGTAGCTTGACTTGCTACCATGTCTTCTGCTTCCATTGAACTGAGTGACACATATCTTTGTTTCCTACTGTACCAAGAAACTGGCATAGATCTGATACTGAAAACCCCTACTGATGTGCTCTTTCTGTCCATTGGGCTTCCTGCCCAATCTGCATCAATGAAGCCATGAAACTTCACCTCATCCGTCTATCTATACCATAAGCCATACTCAGATGTGCCCCTAAGATACCTCAGGACATGCTTTCCTTCCTTCCAAAAGATCTTGGTAGGCTTAACCATCGCTTGTGAAAGTTGGTTCATCGCATAGCATATGTTCGATCTTGTATTAACTAAATACATGAGCGAACCCACCAACTGTTGATAAATAGTGGCATCCACTACCTCTGCCGATGTAGCATCCTCTTTCCTCCAATTTCCTGGAAGAAGAGTGTTGATAGGCTTGTAGCCTTGCATGTGAAACTTCTCCAGTATCTCCTGGGCATACTTTCCTTGAGACACAAATAGTTCACGTTCCCGCTACCATATTTCCAATCCAAGGAAATAATGAAGGAGGCCCAAATTCTTCATCTCAAACTCCTTTGCAAGATATGCCTTGCATGAGTGTATCAACTGCTCATCACCCGTTAGTATTAAATCATCAACATAAATAAAAATGATTAAAATCTTACCCTCCACCACAATTTGGTACAGGTTTACATCCGCCTCACTCTTGGTCAAACCAAGTCCAGTGAAATAGCTGTTGATCTGAGTGTACCAAGCACGAGGTGCTTGTTTTAGCCCATAAAACACTCTTTTGTGCCTGCACACATGTGACTCGCTATTGAAGATCTAAAATCCTTTAGGCTGCTCAATGTACACTTCTTCCTCAATTATTCCATTAAAGAATGCAGTCTTCACATCCATTTGATGAATGTGCCAACCCATCTGCACTAAGAGAGAAAGGATGGCCCTTATGGAAGAATACCATGCGACAATTGCAAAGGTTTCTTCATAATCAATCCCCTCGATATGTGAGAAGCCCTGGGCAACAAAATTTGCCTTATACTTCTCGACGCTCCCATCAGTAGCTTGCTTTACCTTGTAGATCCATCTTGATCCTATAACTGATTTACCCACCGGCCTCAGAACAATCTCCCAAGCACTATTTTTGACAATGGAGTCATACTCCTCCACCATGGAATCTACCCATGTGGGCTCCTACACTATTCTTCGAAAGAAGATGGCTCTGTCACGACACACTTTCTCATAAGAGCCATGTATCCAGTAAATCGGTCAGGTGACTATCTCTATTTGCGTTGTGATGTAGGGACTCTTACATTCTGTGCCACATCAAGCTTCAGTCTCTCAGCTTATGTGGTACGCTTTCTGCCTTGTCTAATTTTTGGTTCTACATGAGTGGACTCCTCCACTCCATGAATCTCCTCCTATGGCTGATCCACATCTAGAGGTTCATATTTGGGAACAAGAAGTTCCTCCTCTACATGCAAGTGTAGCTCCCTCTCAAGCGACAACTGCATGGCTTTCACCTCACTGAATTTTATATCCCATCACACCATATGCACCTAACTGTATAGCAAATAAACACGATAATTATGGGGTGTTTCTGTGTACCCCACAAATATCCCAACTTCTGCAGTCAGTTCCAGCTTCTTCCTGGCATCCTTTGTCATATGAATGTAAACAGATGAGCCAAAAATCTTCAAATGAGAAATATCAGGCTTCTTACCAGTAAAATCTTCTTCAGGTGTACTCATGCCAAGTACTCTATGAGGACAATGGTTTTGCACATAAACCGCAGTGTTGCATGCTTGTGCCCACAACTGCATTGCTAAGCCCTGGTCATGGAGCATAGCTCGAGTAGCATCCACGATCATTCTATTATTCCTCTCTGTGACCCCATTCTGTTGTGGGTTATGAGGTGCTATGAGTTCTCTTTGAATTCATTCTTTTCTACAGAAGTCTTTGAATTCAGTTGAGATATATTCACCACTGTTATCGCTCCACAGAGCCTTCACTTTCTTCCCAGACTCCTTCTCCACCAATGCTTTAAACTCACAAAACTTTGAGAATGTTTCACTCTTCTTCTACATGAAGAAGATCCAGCATTTACGAGGATAGTCATCAACAAAAATAACATAATACCTATGTTTTGTTTTTGAAGCAACCAAGAAAGTTCCACACACGTCTGTGTGAATTCTCTCCAGGATCACCAAAGCATGGTTCTCCTTCTCACGAAAGGTGGTCTTCACAAACCTACCCATAGTACATCCCTTTCACTAATCTGACTGCGCAAGAGTACTCTTGGGAAGTCCAGTAGAAATCTGCTACAAAATCTTCAAAGCGCCATGGTGAAGATGGCCTAATCTCATGTGCCATAATTCACCCTCATCCCGACTCACCACTTCTTCTGCTTTTCCCATCATTGCAGCACAACCATCTACCTCTAGCTTGTAGAGATTCTTAACTCAAATCCTTGTCTTCTTGGTTTGACCCATTGTTTTATGTCGAAGGAAGGCTTTTCCCTCACTGAAAACAACCTCATAACCTTTGTCTTCCAACATTGCGACCAAGACCAAGTTCTTCTTCAGACCTGGAACATGCATAACATATTTCAACATAAATGGATTACCTAACTCCCTCTCAAAGGTAATGGTCCCAATGCGAGTCACACTATATCCACCATCGTCACCCATCTCTATATGAATTTGTAGATCATTCTCCTCAGAGTCACTAAACAACTCCTTGTCTCCCGTCATATGGAAAGACGCACCACTATCAAGATACCACATTGATCCCATTGCACTTGAAACCAAGCATGTGATCAAAGAGAAATCAAGCTCAAATTGTTAGGCTAAGGCCTCACCCATTGTAGCTCTAGCATCCTTCTTGTTCTTCTTCTTTTGTGGGCAGTTAGTGGTGAAATGCCCATGTTCATGACAGTGAAAACACTTCACCTTGGACAAATCCTGCTTCTTGACTTTAGCCTCAGATTTTGAAGGGAATTTCTTCCCATTTCCATTCCTTTCTTTGTTAGCCAAAGCACAATTCCCTTCATCTTCATTCTTCGATAAAGAGCCATCCCTGGTACTTCGCCTTATCTCCTCCTACAGAAGATCCAACCAAAGTCGCTCCCAACCTGGAAGTTTCTCCCGTCCATTGAAAATGTCTTTGTAGCTATGCCAACTCTTCGAAAGCCCAAGGAGAGTCAAGCTCACCAAGTCATCATCATCATCAGTAATCCCCACACTTCCCATTTCATCTCTACAGTGGAAAAACTTCGTGATATATTTTGGAATACTGTCGCCCTTTTCCATTTTTATTTTTCTCAGCTTATCTTTCAGCACCAACTTCCTCTGGTCGTTGCTGCTTTGGAAAAAAAATTTCAAAGCCTTCCACATTGCAAATGGAGTGGCCTTCCCATGAAGGCTTGACACAATATGGTCCTTCACACCTTACAACAAAATTCCTCTTGTATTTGCTACATTCTTTCGCCATACGTCAAGTAATGCAGCATCGCTAGAACCCGACTTAGGAACATCGCTATCGATGAATTCCTTCAGTCCATTATCTTCTAGCAGAGCCTCCATACTATCCTTCCAGGATATGTAATTCTAGCTACCCTCAAGGGCATACTCCAATCACAACTCATTGAAAGACATTTCAATTAATATTCAACTGTCGAACCAAGAAATGTTAGCAGCAAATTCGAATTGTCCACCAGCACAAACTCAACAATTCTTCACAATTGCAATATTCAAGAATTAACACTGCTCTGATACCATATAGAAATTATATAACATATGCATTATATATCCATATTCTCCTGATCTAAAAATATTTATCTTCTTTCTAAATACAGAATCCTTCCGCTGTTAATCTTTTGCGGAAAATCAATTGCAAAACACATGAAGCAATAAAAACAATCGCACATAACACAGTTGTTTAACGAGAAAGCATGAAGCTGAAAACCCAAACTATCATATATTATGTATCATGGAGATCATGTAAAAATCTCATACAAATCTTAGTACATCAAGCTCTCAGTACAATAAAATCATCACACACTAACAAGAAGAAATCTGCAAATCCATGCACTGATTTCTTGCCACCTAATAGCCTACCTTCACTGTGCAATCCCTGTTGAAGAAGGCCCCTCAATGAATTCGAATTGGCCTCGCCTTGACTACAAAATGCTCATTGGCAACTCCAATGTGTGCGTGATGCAATCAATGCATTACTATAGTCACAACGGATAGTCCATCTCACCCTTTCACCTATCTCTCCACTGGGTCTCCACTGGAACTGACATGCACTATAGTTAACTGTTGTATTTTTTTAGTTGATTAGTGAGTTATTATTTTTGAATTAATTAACTAATTAATTCACTCCATTCTCACTAGTGTATCGTTCAATTAGACAATATACAACTAGCTCAACTGAGTTTAACTCCAATAACTGAGTTAAACTAAATAACAACTCCATGAACTACTCTTCCAACTCTGTCATAACTTTGCCACTTCAGTTCTAACTGAGTCCTCCATGCATGAACAATGAGTGAACCCTAGGAATTGCATAATTCCCTCAGCCCACTGATTTTCCAAAACTGTACACTGAAATAAAGTGTTCCAAGAGAATAAGTTGTTGTTTATTGTTGGATTATTATTAAGATCTAATAATAACCGACATGCATATATTTTTAGATCGACGATCTGTTACACCAATTTTCTGTCATCTAACCTATTATCATTAGATGGACCCAAGTACACCATGTAATACCAATTTTACCCTAAGTAAAATTTCTTTCACTATGAAAAATAACTTAATAAAACACATTTATTAGGTTGTTTATGGTCTAAACAGGAAACCCCAAGGGGAAATATTAAACAAATCTATATTTGTTTGGTTTTCCTCATGGAATAATTAATTAAATAGTAATTTAATTATTATTCCTGGTCATATTTAACCCAAAACAAGGAAATTAATTAGATAAATCCTTATTTATCTTATTATTTTCTAGGAATAATTATTCAAACCTTATTTAAATAATATTCCTTGTTAAATTTGACTAAATCATTTATAAATAATTGAATAAATCATTATTTATTTAATTATCATTCAACCACTTCCTTCAAATGATAAATAAATAATTTGTTTATTTATTATTTACAAATAAAGGGATTTGACCCAAGTCAAATTCCTTTCCCCTCCAACAAATATAATAAAATATTCCATAAAAGGTGGATCTAGATTTGGTTAATATTATTTTAATCATGCACCAAGATCTAGAATGACCTAATATTTTGTTATAAATAGAAGGGTTTTTCCTACCATTCTCCACCTTTTTTTCCTCTTAGATCACTCTGGATCTATACTCTTGGTCTAACTTTGAGCCATTATCATTGTCATATTTTCTATTATTTGCTTTGTGAGCTCCCTTTGAGTTCTATGTTTGTCTGGGTTTTCTACACCAACAAGAGAGAGAAATTCTAGATCTGAAGTGCTGAGGACTTCCAAGAACCCATCCCATTGAGGAGAATTGGAAACACCTTTCTTGTTTTCCTCCCAAGTGCCATTAATATAAAATTCTTCAAAAAATATTGTTCTTGTCTTGTCTATTGGATGCATGGAGCAAAACCTTATTTTTACTGCTTAATGTATTTTTATGCATAGATCTGGGTTTTTCCAACATTTTTCTTGATTAACTAACTGCAGAACTGAAGATATTAGTAGCCATATTTTTCTGTTAGGGTTGTTTGTTATGCATAGCTAAAGTGGTATTTTTTCATACACTTCGAATCAAGATTCATACTAACAACTGGAAACTCCACACGTGTTTTCAATTACGACTGCTGTCGTTTTTCATATTCCTGCATATCCAGCTGCTTCAAACCCTAGGGTTTCTCTTTGGATTTTTTTTTCTATTTTTATGTTGTTTTTCACCCATAAAACCCTCAAGCATTAAAATTTATAACTTCTGTGTGTTTCTGGCCCTATTGCGCAGGTAACAGACATCAGCCGCAACTGAGACGGCAACTTTTTCTGAAATCTGCCGCCGAGAGACCCGAAAGTACAGATTGCACTTTTCAGCCCTAAACCTGTGACTTGGCTTGCAGGATGCATTTTTCAACCTCAAAACAACGACCTGGATAGAAAACAGTTCAGAACCTGCAACCTGCACCTTTTTGTGCAGATTTTATGAAATTTTTCTGGGTTTGTTTGAAGCTTCTGTCAGGGTTGTCCAGCCTCTATCTTCGCCCTTTTAGACCTGTTCTTGTTCTATTTTACTCAACTAAGTGGGAATCTAGCCCCCTATGGCTTCAGTACCCTCCAATTTTTGTGGAAGAGTTTTAGTTGTTGCAAGTGTCTAAATTTTCATAGTTTCAGCCTTTTTCTTTTGCAGATATATACCTCCTCTTCAGATCCCTTTTAGTTCAGATATTTTTCCATCCAAATCACCTCATATATTTTTGTTTGGGTTTGCCTTTAGGGTCACCTCCTTTTCTCTACCGCCTTTATCTTTTTGCCTCCTCTTTCAAAACAACCTTGCCTCTGTCTCTTTGCTCTTTTCTGCACCTTTTTTCAGCAGACTTATCCTTTAGATCCCTTTCCCTCCCGACCTTAGATCTATTGGCTTATTTTCAGTGTGTTTTGATTAGGTTTTTTCCCTCTGCTCAACTAGTTTTTGAGAGACCCACCTCCTTGGGTTAGATTGATGCATTGTTAGCTATTAATTTTCTGTTATTTCAGTAATATATACTGTTCTTTGCAAATTTATTTTCAGTTACATAGCACACTTTTTTCTTTTTCTCTCAAAATTTCTGGGTTTAAAAATTAAAATTAACACATGCCACACACTCACCCTAAGTGAAGAAGAGCCTAGTTAACACCGCCAGGAAAAAACTTTAAAACATTGTCAAATCAATTGACACTCCACCTCTCTGCCCTTGCTTCGACATTGTAATCACTTCATTATGCACCTCCCTACCCTTGTTGGTCATTCTTCTTCCCTCTGTGCCATGTTTTTGTTGTCACCATTGTGCCCCCAAGGCATATATCCCAGAGACTTCTTGGCCTTCATCCTTAGTTTCCAGTTGGTCAACCTACTCCTTCCTGCCATCATCAAGTTAGTCCTCCTCCGAGTCCGCACTCTAACTCCTCTTCCGATTCATTGGTATCTCCTTTTACTTCTAGTTCCCCCCCTTTCACCTTCACTATGTTTGGTCCAAGGCCTAATTCTAGCGGTAATCCTGACCCTACTGTTGGGAATGCTACTCGCGAAACTGCCACAGGAACTACCTCGGTTGTCCCCTTCCTCCCTTACATGGCAGGCCTCAGTCTCCCCGATTTCAATTAGTTGATCAATGACCCTATCCGCCATGATGTTGGTTGGCTTGCTATGCCAACCAAGCTCCCCTCCAAAATTCCCAAGTTCGAAGGCCTTGCTGGAGAAGATCCAACCAACCATATCTGATCTTTCCACATGTGGTGTTCATCCAATTCCATTACCGATGATTCCATCCGTCTTTGGTTGTTCTAACACATGCTTATAGGCGAAGCTTATAAGTGATATGTTGATCAGACTACCTCTTCCCATACCACCTTTGCGACCATTTCCTGAGCCTTCTTATCTTATTTCCAGCTCCCTCTCCGATACGACACTGGTACCAAACTCTTGACTTCTTTTCGTCAATCATCTATGACCCGCCTATCCGATCATGTTCAGGAATGGCGGAGAAGAAAGAGCTTATGTCGAGATCCTACCTTTGAAGATCGTGTCTACATGGAATGGTTCCTTATATCTCTCTTACCTGCCATCGGCAAAGATGTCGCATCACATTTCCCTCAAACTGATGAAGCTGCCCTCCAAATAGCCTTGAAATATGACCTAATCTATGCTCATTCTGGTTATGTTTATACTGTCCTTCCTTACCTCCCCAGACCCGGTGGCACTAACACCCCGGGGCCATCTCATTATACTGACGGTATCATTGGAGCTCTTTCTCATCCGTACACTCAAGCTCCTATGGGCTATGGTCTCCCTTCGGGAGGGGCCGGCACTTCCACCACTTTTCCCCCTCTAGGTAGCATGTATCCAGGATATGGCATGCCTTATCCTTTTGCCCAACCTCCTACTTACCTCAATGTTTCCCAACCTAACCATTATCCTTATCCACAGCCTGGTGCTCTAGCTCCTCCAACATTTGCACCTCCACCTCCCTTGCCTTATCAACCTCAGCAACAACAACTACCACCCCCTCCGGGGCAAGTATTTTCATAGCAAGGCGTGACTAATCCTCCTTCCTCTGAAAGGAAGAGGAAAGGAAATCAAAACCAATCTGCCCCTGGTACTCATGAACCTAATCCTCGAATTATTAACTCTAACGCTGCTAACCAACAATATGGCACTCATCCCAAGTCAAACAGGCCTATTCGTACAAATAAGCCTTGTTCGTGTTGTGGTGTTTACGGTCATTACACTCATGATTGTCCCCTTTTACCAAAGATGCGGTAGAGGTGGGAGTCTCAAACCACAATGCGAGGACAACATGCCTCCCATACTGCTCACCCCAATGTGGCCACTACTCAACTAGCTATGTTTACCAATCCTTTCCCCCAGCAAGGATTCGTGTCTACTTAACCACCTGACGGACAGGTGGCCACTCAACCTCTTCCATCTGGTACCTCTTATTACCATATTCTCATGAAGAACTCTGTTCCCAGCTCAAAGAATGTTTTCATGATGCAATCGTCTCAGGCTGCCCTCAAGCAGCCCGCTTCAGCTAGTCAGCAGGCTCCTTTCCCTCCATAGCCTACTCCTAGCCCTTTGATTCAGCCTTCTAGACCTCCTCCTCTTGGCCCTTTAGCTGGTATTCATGAGCCTCTTTACCCTCCTGGAACGGTTCCTCCAGGCCTTAACCATTTAGGAGCCATCCCACCTGGCCATTACCCCTCTGGTCAAATACCATTCCTAGCTCCCCCACCAGGAGTGTACACGGTACTTATCATGGCCACCCTCTCTCTTCATAACCTGACCCTTGGGATTCCCGTCTGGTACCTTGATCCTCCAGCCACTACCCTGCATGGTCAACCCAAACCTTATCTTTCTTTGACCCCGATTCAACTGGTCCCCATGATTTCTCCTGCTACCATAGTACCTCAGTCACCTCAACAGGAACCACCTCATGTTGTGACTACTTCAGGTAAGAAGGGCAAAGCTCGCATGGGGGCAACCTAAGACAAGGTCACTATGACAAATCTTGCCCCTCCTCGGCCACCAAAATGCACTATCTAGTGTGCTTTGTGTGATGTTTTTTGTCACGCCACCTACACTTGTCCAGAGTTACCCCACCTTAATTCCATGGTCAATGAGACATTTCTAGAGTTTGATATCCCTGAGGTTTATGTCACTATACTTGATTCAGTTCCGAAACTAAAAAAATTTCACACCAATCACCCCTGTGCTTTGTGCGATGTCCATGGCCATTACACCCACCTCTTGTCCTTGCCTTGAAGAGTAATGGTCCTCTTTTAAATTTGTTCACCAATTCTAGGCCACATACTTATTAGGTCCACCGCTCCGTTATTTACTTGATTTTTCATCGTAAAGCCGAGGACTGATACGCTGTTGACATTCCCTCCCAGATGTGGTGGCAAAGCCTTCTTCCACAATTTTCTACCTATCGTCATCCATGAGACCCTTGGTGGAAGTCCCCTTGGAGACTTCCCCTAACTTTTCGCTTGACCTCCCTTCAATGATCACCCTGGGCTCAACATCGATAGATCCTTTATCTTCTTACTCTTGTGTCACCGCTTATGATGATGGGCATGTGAACCTCTCTTCTCATGATGATGAGTCAGGTAGCTTCGCTGCATCAGGTGGTCTTTCTTTCACCAGTCACCCCATCTTCTATTACGATGACGACATTATGGAAGTAGTCACCACCCCTGACTTTATCTATCCCCCCTTACATCGAACCCATGCATTCAAACCACATACACCTTGTGGCCATTACATTGACACCCAATGTTTCGGTAAGGGGGCACCCATATTTGAGAGACCAAGAGAAGAAATTCTCCACAACCCTCCTAGTATATCTGGTCGTGTCGACCCTAGTACCATTATTCTTCCACATTTAGAAGAACCTCTAGAGTCCCATATCACTTCAGATCACTCTAGGGATGATACCCCTCATAATTCCTTCATCTTACATAAACAACCCATTCCCTTCGACATTGTTGTTGACCAACCTGTGAGTTTTCTGCAAGAGCACCAATTCATTATTTCCAAATCCTCTCTTTGGGAAAATGATACCATGTATGCCAATCTGGAAACTTAAAGTCTATTTGATTCATATATGCAGTACCAAAAGAGATTGGTAATCCTCCATTCACTTTCTCAACTACATAACCATAACGAAAACAAATGGTGCACCACATCATTAAAATGTGTTTAACTTCCCCTTTTTATAAATACATTTTGGCATGACCACAACATGCTTGGGGGCACCTACGCCCCTCCACCATAAAAATCCCAGATCTCAGCCAAAAACAACATTGAACCCTCCTTTCTATGATAGGTTGCACTTTTCAGGTCATTTCCTGGGACAGGTCGCAGTTTTCTGCCCAGTACCTACTACCCAGGTCACAAAACAGACCCCAAAAAAGTGTGACCTAGCCTGTTCATGAGCTCTGGGCACCTAAACCGAACTTTCAATCCACTGAAAATAAAGAGTAGGGTTAGGCCTCTTACCTGAAACTGACGGATCTCGATTTCAATGGTCGGTTTTCCCACTACGATTTCTGCAAGATTTAGGGCCTTCTCTCCTCTCTACATTCACCGCAGCTCCACATGAAAATGAGTGAATTTGGAGGGAAAATGCCTTATTAAAAATAAACCCCTATTTTTTATTTTTCCTGCTGCGACCCAACTGTAGCTCCATTTACCAAACCGTTTGTACCATTGGAAAGCTCTCACCGAGCCCTCAAATTGGTATCTATTAATTTTTAGTGATTTGATACTTCACCAAGACACATGTTTTCCAAGAAGTGTCACTTCACCCTTCCTCAAAATTGAATTTCTTCACCTGCAACACTCGTACTGGGGGCACCACTTTGCCTCCATACTTTTCCACGCTTGTGTCGACTTTCGTCGTGAGTTACCATCTTGTACTCATGCTTTTATTGTCCCCATTGGACCTTTTCTGTGTCGCAGCACCATCGAGTCACCCTTGTTTAGAGCATCCGAGTTGAGTCATAATTGCATTCATGGAGTCTATCCCGAGTCCCTTTGCATCCCATCATAGTCTTCCATCCTTCATTGCCTTGTTTCTCTCTCTTGTCACACATTATGGCCTTCAGTCACACTGTCCCCTATCCCTCATGATATTGCGTCAGTCGCTGCCAGGTCATCCATTCCCTTTATGCTTAAACAAGGGAAGTCATCCATTTTCTACTCAGTACCCCCCATTTCATCATCATCATTGGTTTCAGTCTGTCAGTCGCTCTACTATTTTCTCTCGTGCCTTAGTTGAGGATACCTTATTACCTCACCTATGGTGGACCTCCTTCTGTCGACATCAGCTCATTCACTCCAGAAGACAGGTCTAGAGGGCAGTGTACATTGGTTCCAGCTTCCACTCTTGTTTGGTGCACCGAATCTGGAAAAGGGACTCCTTATTTTCCTTTAACTTGATTGTTTCTCAGCTCCAGCTCCTTTCAGTATGATCGAGATCCGTATACTTGATGGTTCAGTGATGCAGCAACTGATATTGGTGATTCCCAGGTGTGTGTGAGATGTCCCAACCCTCATGAGGGGGTGGCCCTACAGGTAGCCCCCCATATACCCGGATGAATTTTTCACTGCAGCCTTTGATGCAGCTCCACATATTTGATTCGCATGTATCAGTCAGATTTTGCGAGCCCTTCCACGTTTATAGGGGCATGGGGGTTGTATTTGTATCTCGTGTACTCAGATATTATTGTATAAGTCCTGGCTGTTATCCCAGGCATGGCATGTATGTGGGATTCATCATTATATCTTTTATCTAGCTCATGTTTATGCCAGCATGTACTTTACAGTTCGGTCCCTTGTTTATTGGATGCACTATTCTTTTGCATTTTGTCTTGGCGGGCATAGGTATGCCTCCCCCGCTGCCTTTAGCATAGGTACCCACTCATAAAAAAGAGACTTGATGCACCTATAAGTCTCGTCTCCTCAGGGTCTAGCTCTTCGGCACATTAGGCTACCTTACATTTCTCTCTCTGACTTCCCTTTTGATGTCTGGTGATTGAGTTCTTACAACGTACTTCGGTCATATGATTTTCTCCTAACACTCGCACACTGGGGGGCAATCTGTTACACCATTTTTTGGTCATCTAACCTACTATCATTAGATGGACCCAAGTACACCATGTAAGACCAATTTTACCCTAAGTAAAATTGCTTTCACTATGTAAAATAACTTAATAAACCACATTTATTAGGTTGTTTATGGTCTAAGCAGGAAACCCCAAAAGGAAATATTAAACAAACCTATTTTGTTTAATTTTCCTCATGGAATAATTAATTAAACCATAATTTAATTATTATTCCTAGTCATGTTTAACCCAAAACAAATAAATTAATTAGATAAACCTTTATTTATCTTATTCTTTTCTAGGAATAATTATTTAAATCTTATTTAGATAATATTCCTTGTTAAATATGACCAAATCACCCACAAATAATTAAATAAATCATTATTTATTTGATTATCCTTCAACCACTTCCTTAAAAAGATAAATAAATCATTTATTTATTTATTATTGAAAAATAAAGGGATTTGACCCAAGTCAAATACTTTTTCCCTCCAACAAATATAATAAAATATTCCATAAAAGGTGGATCTAGATTTGGTTAATATTATTTTAATCATGCACCAAGATCTAGAATGACCTAATATTTTGTTATAAATAGAAGGGTTTTTCCTACCATTCATCACCTTTTGTTGCCTCTTAGATCACTTTGGATCTATACTCTTGGTCTGACTTTGAGCCATTATCATCGTCATATTTTATATTATTTGCTTTGTGAGCTCCCTTTGAGCTCTATGTTTTTCTGGGTTTTCTACACCAACAAGAGAGAGAAATTCTAGATCTGAAGTGATGAGGACTTCCAAGAACCCATCCCATTGAGGAGAATTGGAAACACATTTCTTGTTTTCCTCCTAGGTGCCATTAATATAAAATTCTTCAAAAAATATTGTTCTTGTCTTAACTATTGGATGCATGGAGAAAAACCTTATTTTTACTGCTTAATGTCTTTTTATGCATAGATCTGGGTTTTTGCAGCATTTGTCTTGATTAAATAACTACATATCTGAAGATATTAGCAGCCATGTTTTATTGTTAGGGTTTCTTGTTATGCGCAACTAAAGTGGTATTTTTTCGTACACTTCGAATCAAGATTCATACTAACATGATCTATAAATAGACTTCGCCCAATATTCTAAAAATAGAATTTCATCTATTTTTCCAACTTGACCAACCATCCACAAATAGCATCCTGAAACTTCTGAAATATGATCATCATGTCTAAAAATAGACTTGCACCTAAAAATAGCCTACGGGCCCACTTAGTGAAGGTGACTATTTGTCACTAAGCTCATCATCTTGTTGAATCTCAACACAATGACACTATGACAACTATCACTTCGTTGTTGGTTGTTGATTTGGGTGATTTGATGCATTTTCATAGGCTATTGGGATGAGCCAATGGGAAGAGGACACATGGTGTAGCGAGGGTACGCTATATGCCCCCTCCTAAAGGAAGAAATTTGGCTAATTCGAAGGTCAAATTTCATTATATATAGTGGCAAATTTATTTGGGAGGACCAGAGGTCGGGGTCAACCACACGACATCCCCACACAAATGAGATGACATACCACTATACCCATATACAAGTTCTTAACATAGTATGCAGTTTGGTTATATTTCAATTTGAATGTATTTCATGGAGGGGGTAGGGCGGGGGCCAACCTCGAAGGGCCAGCCCCTAGCCCATGTGACTTGTGGCAGAGACCATGATGGAGTACTCAAGTAACCGCACAATTAGCACGTTAAACCAATGCTTATCACAAAGGTAAATCATGCTTATCTTCTGATTAAACCAGTCTCATCTTGGAAGCAAAGTTGTTGGAGTCTTCCATTTTCGACGAAACTCCCAATTTAGCAGAGTCAATTAGAGTTTGGCATATTCCCTATTGGGAAATGCAACAATAATAATCAATTATGAAAAGAAATAATGTAGATTAGCTAAGTAAGATAAGGAGGCCAATATGGGGCTCTTTATTTACATTTACATTAGAAAAATATATGCACAAGATAGCCCATGAGATGTACAAGAGGAAATAGAAGACTTTTATAGAAGAAAATCCTCAAAAATAGGTGTTGCAACCATATATTAAGACTGAAAAGAGTTTGACAACGTTATTTTATTGGCTGCAACTGCTGTAGATTACACTTCATATCTAGATCATATCTGTGTATAAAAATTTAGATCTATATGAGAACCATACACTACATAGGCTCTTCTTCAGATCCCCTTTGGGGTTTTCAGCAAATCATGAAGTAAAAGAAGTAGATATGAGATCTAATGCAGTAGATTTGCAGAAATATTAAGAAATTCATGGACATACAGATCTGATATAAAATATACAATATGATGATCCCCTCCAATGGATCTCAAATGTGAAGGGCAGATCCCGAACACATGAAAACTACTCATCCAAAAAGTATGCCAAAAGACCCTGCAATAGTACCCACACAAATAACGTAGTTTTGGAAGCAAGAATGCGTTGTAGGCTTTAGAATAAGTTTGGCCTCAAGCCAAGATCTGAAAATGTAGCTTCAATCATCCAATACTCTCTTTCCAATGGGATAGAAGCCTTCCCCACTGAAAAGGAGCACTAGAATGGCCTAGATCTGAGTAGATCTAGCATCCACTTGTTGCATCTTAAAAATACAAACAAACCCTCAACATGATCTACATTTTAGTTGGAAGAAGAAGCTTGGCCTTCAGTTTAATAGTGGACAAGAAATGCAAACTCTTCCAAGAGGCCTCTCAAGGAAGGAGGTGGGATTCCCAATCAAGAACACCCAATGCTAAACAACACTATTCTTAGCTAAACAGCCATAGAATGAGAAATTTCTAAATGGAAAATATCTTTAGAAATAACCTAACCATCAACAACCCTCTTATGCTACCATCCTCTTCCTTTTATAAGTTGAGAGCTTGCAAAACCCTAAACCATCTC
Organism: Pinus albicaulis; assembly: GCA_034641835.2. NCBI lineage: Eukaryota > Viridiplantae > Streptophyta > Pinopsida > Pinales > Pinaceae > Pinus > Pinus albicaulis. Next base: position 11,245,911 of record MU968411.1, on the reverse strand, counting down.
AATCAAATAGCTCCTTTCACATGAGCCACCTCCAACTAAAATTGCATTGTGCCTCGCTGATGCCCACTCCTCCAAGACAACATTGTTGATATGGTCATGGTTGACCCAGTCAAAATCTTCAACCCCTTTCACAGCTAAGGGTGTTTATTTAAATAGCCCAGATTTAGCCTTGTTCACATGTGGCATTGATTTATTTACTGTTTAGGAGTTTTATTGATCCTCCTTTACACATTTATTCATGAAACAGAAAAATAAAACAAAAATGAATATTCCCATTAGCTTGGGACTAATTGGGAATATTACAGAGTTTCTCTAGTTTTGGAGGATATTTCCTAGGCCAAATTTATTGAGCCTAACTTTTTCAAAATTCTTTGGCTCAGAAAGAGTCTATCCTATCATATTTGGACATTATGAGCATGTTGGAGAAGGTTTTAGGTGCAATAGAGGATTTTAAACAACACTTTTTTTCCATTTTGAGCTAATAGAGAGGCCCAAGCCATGGAAGCTGGACCAAGAAGATGTATCCTAGGACGGGTGAACTCCATTAAATAATGTGTTAATGGATCATTTGATGGTTTGCTATACGTTGTATTTATGTTGTTCAGTACTTTTTTAAATGTTAAAATTCTCATGAATTTAACATAAAAATTGACACAATTAACTGTTTAACACTCAAAAACACCACAAGAAAACTTATCCACGTGAAGCAAATGATCAGAAATTGTTTATATTTTTGAAGATGAAATTAGCACAACAAAACTAACATTTAGATTTGGATCAAGATGGTATCATAGTAAGGTTATTTTCTTGATATTTGCTTGAGTTTTGTGCAAATAGGGTTTTAATGGTTGAAAATTTGTGATTCTTACAAGGTTAAAGTTGGAGAGAGGAGAACGGAAACTGTTGGTTTCTAGTCCCAAGGTTAATATCAGAAGAGGGAGAGCCACAAGGCCACAATATCCACACAAATTTTCACTCCCAGCTACATTTGAAGCACCTCAAGTTTTATCTCTAGTTGAGATTGAAGAGGTACAAGCTGCAGCAGAAGTTGAGCTTGAATCCATAGCCATCATGTCAGGTGTAGGAGAGAATAAATGTGTTTCTAAATATGAAGCATTCAAGAAGGATTTATATGACCTAACTAAAATGGTTAGGGTCCTATATGAAGAGAGGAGCACCAGGATGGTTGGAGGGAATTATAACTCTCCACATGGAGTGGGAACCTCAAAAGAAAAAAATGATGAAGAGAACGATTCAAAGGGTAGTGGAGGAAAGCCTCCTCCATCTCCACCATATTCATCATCATCCTCATCATCACCATAAGCATCATCTTCCACTTACACAACAAAAACCACCCATACTCACTTAAAAATCCCAAAAGGAAAAACTCCCTTACTCAAATTTCACATTAAGTTTGAACTTCCCATGTATAGTGGTGAGGTTAATGAAGAGAAGTTAGACAATTAGATTCGTCAATTGAAGGTTTATTTCAGAATTCAAAACCTTCAAAAATATAACACAAAAATCCACTTGTCTTCATTAAGGCTAGAAGGAGCAACACTAGTCTGGTGGGAAGCAAAGACTCAAGAGGAAATGTGAATCCATGGTAAGATATCCATTTCTTGGGTTGAGTTTATTTATTCAATTAAGAGACAATTTTATCCTTTAGATTACATGCAAAAAAACATTATGAGTTGGAAAAACTTTAGGCAACTCAAGGGTCAAAAAGTTCAATATTATACCCAGGAGTTTAGGAAAATGGCTTTGTTTTTAGTTGTAAAATTGAATTCTCAAGACACTCTATTGAGATAAATTGGGGGTTTACATTCCTATTTAAAACACACAATTTTTATGTTCAATCCAAGAAAATTATATGAGTTTTGTGTGCAATCCACACACCTTGAAGAAAGGGGAAAGAAATTTCATTCAAGGGTAAGGAGAAAGAGAGGGGAGGAAAATGGAAGGGAAATAAGAATGCAAGTGTTAAGAAAGAAGGTTAGAAAAATACATGCAAACATTTTTCCAAAGATGGGGATGATGAAGCTTAATGGGCCTCTAAATTAGACATAAATTAAGGCCCATCTAAAATTTCTTAGGCCCATCTACCTTTCTTATACACATAAAAAGATATATTAAATCTATCCTTCTCCACTAAATAATGTTTTCTTATGCTTTAATATTTTCTTAAGGTTTAAAGGTAATTGCATATTTGTGCCTAATATTCGTTATTTTTGTAGAATATTGTGATAATATTGGGCAGATTACGTAGATCTGGAGAAGGACATAATTTAGGGACTTTTTCCCTACCACTGGAAGATAAATATTGGAGAATAAATGAGCACAATATCAGGAAGTTATTGAGAAATCTTGGGGAGATTCAAGGGGTTGTCCACTCTCCTTAACTATCAAAGGCAACCAAGAAAACTGAAGATGAAGTGCACTCAATATATGTTTACTTAGAGTCAACTGGAATCAATCACCATTTTCAAGGGAGTTTTTGGTAGCTTCCCTGTAGAATAAATAGAGCAAAGCTAGAGCTAGGAATTCTTCAATTTCAATTCAGAGCTTTTGCTACAAGCTATTAGGCTTTCGTTGTTTAAGACCTTTAGGATTTAATAAGACTGTATTATTTTCTGTAATGAAATAGGTGTTTAGATGAGCTTTTACTGATCTAGTTCCAAAGATTTGGGCTCGTGGGTTAGGGCCCAACCCATGTTCCTCAACTTCTTCGTTGTTGTCATTCTTTCCTTTCTATTATTTAGCTAGTTTTATTTCTAATATTTTCGTTGCTATTATAGTTTGTTGCTATAGGTTTAATTTTCCTATCTGCACTGTAGAATAGATAATAAAATCTATAAAATTGTGAGCCAGTATTCCCCTCTCATCTCCATCAATAGAGTTCGAGTAGGTTAGACCTTCCTAGAGGCCAAAAATTGCTCTTTGTTTAAGTTTAGGGTAGAGTTGCGTACTAGTTTCAATCTTTATTTTTCCATTGTTTTTATCAAACATTTCATATCAATTTCATGCAGGTATCAACATATTTTTTTGCGAGAAATAATGTTAAAACCCTAGAGTATCTCTGTTGTGCTTCCCCGCTTCATTTTCCATCTCTATATTCACAACCTTCAGCATTGTTATTACGCCCTCCATTCCCTCCTTTTTCTGCTTATTCTAACTGCTCCACCCACCTTTTATCCCTAAAAATAATTTAAATACCCAACCCGCCTTATTCCTTTGCTTTCATTAGTCACGACCACCTTACCCTTTTTAATGCAAAACACTTGATAACCATTGCAATTCGACCTCCACCTTTCCTCATCGAAACTCCCGCTACCATACTTCGCAAATCACAAATCACACTTCGCGACCTTTTCCCTTTTTATTTTAAGACCTACCACTCCAAACACCGATTGCGATAAATCTCCCTCCTCCACCACATCGTAGATCACAAATGACATCTTTTATTTGGTTCCTTTTAAGACTTACCACTCCAAACACCGATTTCGATAACTCTCTGTACTCCACCAGATCGAACATCACAAATCGCATTTCGCAACCTTTTCCCTTTTCCTTTATTACTTATCACTCCAAACGCCGATCGCGATAACTATCCATACTCCACCACATCACAAATCACATTTCAAACTTCGAAAAATTTTCCCTTTTTCATTTAAGACTTACTGCTCCTGACACTGATTGCGATATTTTTATCGCACTCTATCACCGGTCCTACCTCCATGTCACCTGTTCCATTTTGCACTTCGCAACTTTTTCCCCATCACATTTCCCATTTCGAAATATTCGGTTTCATTTCGCGCATTGCAGTATTTATCCTGTCACAAATCGCATCTCACAATATTTATCCACTCCTTGTTAACACTTACTGCTCATGTCTCCTAATTGTGATATTGTGATATCGTATATCGTAGATCACAACATTTTCCCTATTCAAAAATCACATTTCACTCTCACTCCCGAACTATACTCCCACTTCTCCACCATCACACTTTTCAAATCATTCCTCTCCAAAGCTTTTTTTGTGATATTATAAGCTTAAATAAATTCCAACCCCATATTTTCACTTCTAAGCCTTGTTTCATGTGTTTATCCCTCCATTAGCACCTTTAGCCCTTTCTTCTCTAAGCTGCAAATCAACACTTTCTCAATTAGAATTAAGTCATGGATAGAAGCATGGTAGATAGAGCATAAGATAACTAGGGTGTGTTTAGCTAATTAGCCAAGTTAAGTGTGGTTTAAATTAGTTTCCTTTTTGAAATTTAAATTATTTTCCTTTCTGTCATTTCATTTTAGCAAGTTAGTTTAGTTTCCTTCCTGTCATTTCTTTTTAGTAATTTAGTTTAGCTTCCTTCCTATCATTTATTTTCAGCACTTTGATTTAGTTTCCTTCTCTCATTTCCTTTCTGCAAGTTAGTTTAGTTTCATTGAAGTGTGATAGACTTCACTGAGAACCCGTAGAAGTAGCACCCTTCCGTAGAGTGAAAGAGGATGACATGGGTAGGATGCATCTGTTGTGTATATAAGACTGTCACCTCCAAGTTTGTACAAACCTCGGGTTGATAAAGTAAAGTAGGGCGGCCCCTGGGAGTTATAGCACTCTTGGTGCAATACCAAGGCTCACCACTTTCTGGCGCCATTGCCAGGGAGGTGTCTAGTAGATGCTTTGATTCTCTTTTTTGCATTATTTTCTACTTTCCTTTTTCATTTTGTTTCTAAAATATTGAAAAATAAAAAAAAAATCTGATTTTCATGCCTCATAGGAGTGGGGATACTCAGATAATTTTTTAAAAATACTTCTCCAATACCAACCCCCCCACTTGACCACGTGGTGTAGTAAGAACCACATCACTATAAAATTTTGAAGGTAGAAGAGATGGATGGATATGATGAAAATGAAGAAGATATTACTAGGTTTCCCATTCAAGATATGGACATCAGTGTACATATGAATAGCATCCCTCCATCTTTCCTTCCCAAATTCCATGGTATGAGAACAGAGGATCCAGAAACATTTCTCTTTGAATTTGAGATACTTTGTAGATCTTATGGCTACTTATCACACACTAAAAATTTGAGATTCTTTTCTACAAAATTGAAGGATAAATCTCTTAAATGGTTCATGAGTCTAGGTACTAATTCAATAAGATCATGGAATGATATGAAAAAGATATTTCTAGAAAAATCTAAAGATCGTGGTCCTAGAGAAGAAATTTTTAGAATGAACCAAGAAGAAGATGAGAGCCTTGAGGATCTAATATAGAGGTTCATGTATACATTTAAAAGGGAAAATTACATTATTTAGGATTTTACACACTAAAAACCCTCTTACTTAGAGCAATTAGGGATGAGTGGATTGATCTCCTTAATGTCATAAGTAGAGGAGATGTATACCAATTGTCATTTGAAGAAATTTGTGAAACATGTAAGCACATATCAAGAGGAAGGGAAAGAGTAATTAAGTCTGCATCAACATTGGTAAGGCAAGTTGAACTTGGAAATTTTTTGGATAACTTTAAAATAGAAATTCTTAGCAATCTAAGTGAACAAGTAGAAATGTTAAAAATGCAAAGTTAGAAAAAAGAATATGCTGATGTTTTTGTTATCAATGTAGAATCTTATGCTACTAAATGTTTTTCATCATTCCATAGGTTTAAATAATTTTACCAAGAAGAAAATAAGGCAGGGCAATCACCAAAGAAGCTATGCTATGTAGCTCCAAGGACTCCCTGGCATCCTAGTCAATTTGATATGATGCAAGGGCCCACTTCACAATTTCAAGATTATCCACATCCATCTAAAACTAATTGGGACACACTCTCTCCTTGGAAACCTTAGACATCCAAATCCCAAAACCAATATTGATGACATCGTTGGCAAGGACCTTATTGGGAAAATCCACAATATCCTTAATATTTCCCTCCATATCCTCCATACCTAACTCCATTCTATCCCTACCATCCACCTCCACCGCAACCACAACCTCAACCCCATCCATCTCATATATCTACCCCCACTCAACCACCTATATTGCCATTTCCAAACCCATACAATGAAGCATCTCATCTCACTTACAATGCCGAGGTACAACACTTCCAAAAATCTCATCTTGATCTAGATGGTATTCATCTTAGTTCAAGAAATGTTTTGTAAAGAAGATATTTTCTTAATATCATTGAAGGACAATAGCAAGAAGAATAATATCCAAATGAGGAGACCAAAAGATCAAGGGCTGCACTTGATGAAGAGTAGGCATCTAAATCAAATTTTGAGAAATTTTCCTCATGTTTACCGAAATTTCCTCCATGTGTTGAAGAGAACAATCAGAAAAAAGAGGAATATTTGAATGTCATAATAGAAGAGGACATCCAAGGTGATCCAACTCGGAAAGTGGACCAGGGGCATCATAACTATATTGACATATGGTTCGAAATAGTCATTAAGTTGCAGCAACACACTCTTCTCCAACAATACTTGATACAATCCCAGCCAAAGAAATTCATCCCTCATATTCAGCTACACGTCAAAGGATTTATTCCAAGTGTGTACGTGATTTTATATGTCATATTTATGTGTTCATGGATCCATTGGAAGTATTCCTATACTTGAAAAAGGTTTTTTTTTCAAGTAGAGTAGGAAAGTGAAAAAGAAAAAAAGAAAAGAAAAAGGGAACAAGAATAAAATCTCAGGTGAAAACATATTTTGAGGCGTCTGAGATTAGCTCACTGATTGAAAACCTCCATGAGGAAGTCATTGGGTTGAAAAACAAAAACAAAAAAAAGGAGAAAAATAAAAGATCCTAGGTGAAAACCTCCGTTGAGGCACCTAGGCAGACCTACCAGTTGAAAACCTCATTAAGGCATCTAGTAGGCCTTAAAAGATAAATAAAATAAAATAAAATGCATTTCCCCATGTATCTCTCTCTAGTGAATGCAAGTGCTCTCCAACCTTTGCAAGCAGAAAAACAACAAGTTGGCGCAAAAAGAAAATTTTGTCCAAACCCTAGTCAAACATAGTCAAACTTGGACTTCCTCCTCCTGTGCTTAGAAGCTCTAAAAGGACATCCAACATATTATCACATGCAGCTTCAGTAGAAGCTTTAGCAACGACTTCAGTAGCAGCTTCAGCGATAGCTTCAATATCACCTGCAAAAGCAAATCAATGGTAAGGCTCAGGTATGCAATCATCTAACCCTTTCTTTGAATCTATTTTAGCTTCATAAAACATTAAAAAGTGTGAGAAGGAAAGTTTTTTATATCACCAAAATTAGTAGCAGAGAAACCTCAACCTTATCTAGCGACTAGCCTCACTCTTTCCACCAAGAAGAGGAACAAGAAAAAAGTAAAAAAGACTTGGGAAAGTGTAATATTCCCAATTAGCCCAAGCTAATGGGAATATTCAATTTTGTTTTACTTTATGTTTTATGAATAAATGTGTAAAGGAGGATTATAAAAACTCCTAAAACAGTAAATAAATCAATGCCACATGTGAAAATAGCTAAATCTGGGCTACGTAAATGAGCACCCTTACGTGTGAAATGGGCTGAACTTTTTGACTGATTCAACCATGACCAAATCAACAACACTGTCTAGAAGGAGTGATCTTCATTGAGGCACAACACAGTTTTAGTTGGAGGTGGCTCATGTGAAAAGAGCTATTTAATTGAGATGGTTTAGGGTTTTGCAAGCTCTCAACTTATAAAAGGAAGATGAGGACAACATGAGAAGGTTGTTGATGAGGATATTATTTCTGAAGATTTTGTCTGTTTAAAAATTTCTTATTCTCCTTGCTGTTTAGGAGAGAATAGTGTTGTTTAGCACTAGGTGTTCCTGATCGGGAATCCCACCTCTTTCCTTGAGAGGCCTCTTGGAAGAGTTTGCATTTCTTGTCCACTATCAAGAATTTGGCCAAGATCTTCTTGCAACTATAATGCATATCCTGTTGAGGGTTTGGTTGTATTGTAAGTTGCAGCAAGTGGAGGCTAGATCTACTCAGATCTAGGCTAATATAGTGCCTATTTTCAGTGGGGAAGGCTTCTATTCCATTGGCAAGAGAGTATTGGATGAATGGAGCTACATTTTCAGGTATTGACTTGAGGCCAAACATGTTCTAGAGCCTAAAGCACATTTTTCCTTCTAGTACTGCATTATTTGCAAGAGTGCAGTTTCAGGGTCTTTGGCACACTTTTGGAGGAGAGATTTCTAGTGTTGGGGATCTTCCCTTCACTATGGAGATCCATGGATTTTAGATCTATTCCATGTGATTTCGGATCTGATCTAAATACTGTTGTATCTATTTCAGAATTTCTGAATATTTCTATATATTTGAAGCATTAGATCTCAGATATACTCCATGTACTTCACTTTTTGCTGAAAACCTCAAGGGGCATTTGAAGAGGAGCCTATCTAGTGTACAGATCTGATATAGATCTAAATTTTTGTACACAGATCTGCTCTAGATCTGAAGTGTAATATACAGTTGTTTTTAGCCAATAAAAATAATGCTATCAAGCTATTTCAGTCTTAATACAGGGTTGTAGCATCTCATTTTGAGGGTTTTTCTTCTATAAAGTCTTCGATGTCTTCTTATACATCTCATGGGTTGTATCATTCACATATTTTTCTAATGTATATGTAAATATTGAGTCTCCATATTGGCCTCCTACTCTTACTTATTTGAACTGTGTTATTTCTCTGCAATATTGTTTAATATTGTTGCATTTCCCATTTGGGAATATTACAGTGGTATCAGAGAAATCATATTGGCACAGCCTGTAAGAAGCCAATATGTCTTTAGAATAAGAGAAGCCTCTTACTGAAAGAGATAAGAGGTATCTAAAAAGAAGACAGAAGAATATTGATTACACTAAAGACAAAGAAGACAAGGGTCAAACCCCTTTATCTGGAAGAATGAAAGGGAAAGAGTTGTCAAAAACTCTATTCCAAACTGTGCATGAGCTGAAGAGTGAAATTAGCAGAATGAGGAATGAAAGGCATGAATATCCTTTGAAGATATTTTCACATGAAGGAAGCCCCAATTCTTCATATTTTGTGTGTGAGCATTCAGCCACACAATCGGATCTACAATGTTGTAGCATGCCTACATTCCTAGCAAGAGGAGAAGTAGAAGGAGGGACACCAAATGAGGAGACTCTTGGTGGCTATCTCCAAGAATATGAATCTCAGTCTAAAAGATTCAAAGAGCATCTAAGCTTCATAGATTTTTGTCAACTCAAAGAAGAAATAAGATCAAACATATACAAGAGAAGAAGAGGGTGCATGCAGCACACTTTGGGTAGGACTTTTCTACCTACATTTGATGGATCACCAGAGATCTCGGCCAAGTCTTGGGTAAAGAAGCTAGACACATATTTCCAACTACATCAAGTTCAAAAGAAGAGGCCATGAGAGTAGCAACGCTACACCTCCAAGGTAAAGCTTATTTCTGGTGGTTATTTGAATCTTCTTCATTGATAAATGTAAATATCTCTACTTATGCAAAGTTCACTAAGAGATTAGTGAAAATGTTTGATTTTAAGCCATATGAAATTTCTTTAGGTGAGAAAACTAAGACCAATAATTCAAAACCTTTGCATGAGATAAAAATATCCATGAAGATAACTCCATTCCAAAACATTGTTGAGGGGTTTAAACATCTGCTACATGATTTTCCAAGGGCGAAGGCCCCACTTCAACAAGAGCATTCTTCTCATGAGGAAGACATGAGTGTTCCTTTTTCAAGAAGAGATAAAGAGAAAGGATCTCTTATTGATGAGGTATGCTCCATTAATGGGGATAAGAAAGAATAAGAACTAGAAAGATCCTCCGGCGCTGTGACAGAAGGTAGAGATCTATGTTTATTGGGAGATGGAGATGAAGCAATTGCTTCCACTAGGAGGGCTCTTGTATCTTTGCAAGAAGGCCCCAAGGATCTTACACATTAAGAGAATGAGAAGCATGTGTCTATGATGATATAAAATGAGACAAAACAGTGGAGGGAATGTGTTCCAACATTGAATCCAGTTTTGGGAACACACACTATGACAGATTAGTCCTTTTTTATCAAGACTCTTGACACCAAAGAGATGTTAGGTGTTCATGAGCTAACTACATCTAAAGGAATCCCCTTATACTGTGAGATCTCGCAGAAGGTAGATGAAGGAGAGAAGATGAAGGAGCACAACTTTTATATGATGGGAGGTGATCGACTATTATATGGAGAAGAAGATGGGGAAATTTCTCCAATCAGAAGCACTCTTACATCCATAAGAGTGATGCCCCATTATCATGAGACTTCCACACAAAAATCAGAGATGGATTTGTGCAATGGAAGTAGTCATAAGATGTTCCCATATGTTATTCACATGTGAATGAGCCATGAGACATCATTATCTTGTGGTATACCACCTAGGAGGCCACTTGATTTAGATTTTATGAAATATGTTTCATGCATTGATGTTCCTTTCATAGATCCAAGGAGGAAGGGAGCACTAGAAGACCATACTACAGTGCTAAGAGTATGGAGAAAGATAAAAGAAAGGGAAATTATTTTTCCCTTATCACCATTTTCCATTATCTCATCACATACTGCGCTGAGAAAATATGCTACAAGGATGAAGAATGACACCATCATGGATCAAAGAAGGAAATCCTTGAATCAAGAGACAAACTTGTTTGGAGAGAACTCTTCCATGCATGATGAGAGATGGTGGTCACACATGCATACTTTGGCAAAACCAAGGAGGTTTTGGATAAATGATAGCCTTCCATGGGAGACTAACTTCTAAGAACTTCCATTTTCTTTTGAGCATGTGCATATGCAAGAAGGGCAGCAAGGAAGGAATGGCAACCTTCCACCTTATACCTTTGGCATGGGAGATGTCAAGGAGGAGAAAAATGGGAGGCATGACCTTCCAACATATACCTTTGACATGGGAAATTTCAAGGAGGAAAGCAGCAACATGGGAGAAATTTTAGATGACACATTTTCAACTCTATCATTGTTGGGCAAATTATATCCATATTGGAAATCCCAACTGCTGGTGGAATATTCCAAGGATCTTCACACTTGCATGGTTCTTGATGACTTGATACATGAAAAAATCTATTCAATCCTAGATGGAGTCATCTATAATCATGGTAGGATCTTCTTGTATAGAGATTCCAAGCTCTACAAAGGGCTTATGAATATTTTTGTTTCAGCCAAACATATTCCATTAATCTCAACAACATAATATTAAGGAGCTACTATTGGGAGGGCTTTGAAAAGGAATTATATCAGCATTTTCAAAGATGCATGAACCTTGTGGAGATGGAGAAGCAACATAACTCTATGAGAGAGTTAAATCAGCCCTCTCTTTCTCTCCTTGAGGAAGAGGATAGATCTATGCACCACTTCATTGATATGAGGAGGATTTTTGGTGAATAACATGCTATTGTTTCACATGTTATATACTCTGATTTTATGCATTATTTTACCATGTTTATGCAAGCCATGACTCCAAGGAGGAGTATGATATCTTGTAAGCCTCATGGCCAATACTGGGCCACAACAATTTCTAAATTTGGCTGCTCCCTTGGAGGAAAAAGGGAGATTTTGCAACATGATGGGTGCTTCCCCAAGGCACCAAATATATCTCACACTTTCAGCTATGGTGAGATGGTATGGGCAGAAAGTAAGTGGTGGGAAAACCACTTACCACATATAGATATGATGCAGGCAGGAGATGCTCTGCACTGGTACCACATGTGGGACTATGACCCACCTCCATATGCACAAATTTCTGTTTGTATGTACATTGCTTTGATCTCCTACATTGATGATGTACTTGTAATTTTTATGGGGATATATGGAGGAAGGAGGGAAGGTATGTATGTGCCCTATGGGATGGATACTCTCCATGTACCTTATGTTTCATATTTCAGGGAGAGAATTGGGCAAACTATGTTTTTTTCATGTGATCTATTGTCTCCTTATGGTATGAGCTATTTGCATCTCATGAGAACTTTGGAGGAGCAAGTCATGGATGGATGGTTTGGTGAGCACTTGGCATATGGAGGAATATTAACTCATGTTGGTGTCACCAATGGAGGAGGAGATGAGTTGTAGCACTCACCTTATCAGTTGCTTGAGGACAAGCAACATTTTGGAGGGGAGGATTGTAATATTCCCAATTAGCCAAAGCTAATGGGAATATTCAATTTTGTTTTAATTTTATGTTTAATTAATAAATGTGTAAAGAAGGATTATAAAAAATCCTAAAATAGTAAATAAATCAATGCCACATGTGAACAAAGCTAAATCTGGGCTATGTAAATGAGCACCCTTAGGTATGAAAGGGACTGAACTTTTTGACTAAGTCAACCATGAAAAAATCAACAACGTTGTCTAGAAGGAGTGATATTCATTGAGGCACATCACAATTTTAGTTGGAGGTGGCTCATGTGAAAAAAGCTATCATCATTGAGATGGTTTAGGGTTCCACAAGCTATCAACTTATAAAAGGAAGAGGAGGACAGCATGAGAAGGTCATTGATGATGATATTATTTCTGAAAATTTTGTCTTTTTAGAAATTTCTTATTCTCCTTGTTGTTTAGAAGAGAATAGTGTTGTTTAGCACTGGGTGTTCCATATTAGGAATCCCACCTCTTTCCTTGAGAGGACTCTTGGAAGAGTTTGCATTTATTTTCCACTAGCAGGCATTTGTCCAAGCTCTTCTTCCAAATACAATGCAGATCCTCTTCAGGGTTTGGTTGTCTTTGTAATTTGCAGCAAGTGTAGGCTATATCTACTCAGATCTAGGCCAATCTAGTGCCTCTTTTCAGTGGGGAAGGCTTCTATCCCATTGGAAAGAGAGTATTGGATGATTGGAGCTACATTTTCAAATCTTGACTTGAGGCCAAACATGTTCTAGAGCCTAAGGCGCAGTTTTCCTTCCAGTACTGTGTTATTTACAAGGGTGCAGTTGCAGGGTCTTTGGCACACTTTTGGAGGAGAGATTTATAGTGTTGGGGATCTGCCCTTCACTATGGCGATCCATGAATTTCATATCTATTCCATGTAATTTTAGATCTGATCTGAATAATGTTGTATCTGCTTCATAATTTTTGAATATTTCTATAGATATGAAGCATTAGATCTCAGATATACTTCATGTACTTCACTTTTTGCTGAAAACCCCAAGGGGCATTTGAAGAGGAGCGTATCTAGTGTACAGATCTGATATAGATCTAAATTTTTGTAAACAGATCTACTTTAGATCTGAAGTGTAATATACAACTATTTTCAGCGAATAAAAATAACACTATCAAGCTATTTCAGTCTTAATACATGGTTGCAACACCTCATTTTGAGGGTTTTTCTTCTATAAAGTCTTCTATGTCTAGTTATACATCTCATGGGTTGTCTCATTCACATATTTTTCTGATGTATATGTAAATATTGAGCCTCCATATTGGCCTCCTACTCTTACTTAGTTGAACTACGTTATTTCTCTGCAGTATTGTTTAATATTGTTGCATTTCCCATTTGGGAATATTACAAAAAGTGGGTTGTAACCAGTTCATTGTAATGGAAGACAAGGAGTGCTAAGGGGTAACCAAGGGTGAAATCAGTTCACAGAAAAAAATAATTGTGAGTTTATTCTGCATGCAATTAAAATAATAATAATAATAAAGAAAAGAAAAGAATAAAATAAAATAAAATCCGGATCCACCACCTCTTGGCATGCAAAACATATTTTCTTAAGGCATCTGAGGACCTCCATGAAACACCTACAAGAAAAAATTCTAGAAGAATAGAAAGAACATTAGCAAGAGGAACAACGCATGGGCCAATAAACAGAAAATAAAATAAGCCATCATTCAGGAAGAACCATAAGGCAGGGAGGATGAATAGGTTGCTCAGAGAATGAGCAACAGTTTCAATAAGGGGGTGATGATGGGCCTCTAAATTAGACATAAATTAAGGCCCATCTAACCTTTCTTAGGCCCATATACCTTTCTTATGCACATAAAAATATATATTAAATCTCTCCTTCTGCACTTAATAATGTTTTATTATGCTTTAATATTTTATTAGGAAGGTTTAAAGGTAATTGCATATTTATGCCTAATATTGGTTCTTTTTGTATAATATTGTTAGAATATTGGGCAGATTATGCAGATTTGGAGAAGGAGATAATTTAGGGACTTCTCCCTTCCACTGAAAGATAAATATTGGAGAATAAATTAGCACAATATCAAGAAATTATTGAGAAATCTTGGAGATATTCGAGGGTGTTGCCCACCCTCATTAACTCTCAAAGGCAGCCAAGCAAACTGAAGATGAAGTTCACTCAATATATTTTTACTTGGATTCAAGTGGACTCAAATCAAAATTTTCAAGGGAGTTTTTGGTAGCTTCCCTATAGAATAAATAGAGAAAATCTAGAGCTAGGAATTCTTCGATTTCGATTCAGAAATTTTGTTGCAAGCTATTAGGATTTTGTTGTTTAAGACCTTCAAGATGTAATAGGACTGTATTATTTTCTATAATTCAATGGATATTAATATGACCTTTTTATTGATCTAGTTCCAAAGAGCTAGGCTCGTGGGTTAGGGCCAAACCCATGTTCCTTAGCTTCTCTAATGTTGTCATTCTTTTCTTTTTGTTATTTAGCTAGTTTTATCTCTGATATTTTCATTACTATTATAGTTTTTTGTTGTATATTTAATCTACTTATATGTTCTTTAGAATAGCTGATAAACACTATAAAATGTTTAGGCAGTATTCCCCCTTCATCTTTGTCAATAGAGTGCGAGCAGGGTAGACCTTCCCATAGGCCAAAAATTTCTTTCTGGTTCAGTTTAGGGTAGAGTTGCAGTACTAGTTTCAATCTTTCTTTCCATTGTTTTTATCACGCATTTCATATGTATTTCATACATACATCACTAGATTTGTTTGTAGGAATTAATGTTAAAACCCCAGATCAGCTCCATAGTGCTTCCCGGCTTCATTTTCCATCTTTATATTAACAACTTGAGCATTGTTGTTACGCCCTCCATTCCCTCCTTTTTCTACTTATTCTAACTGTTGCACCCACATTTTATCCCTAAAAACACTTAAAATACCCAGCCTGCCTTATTCCTTTGATTTAATTAGTCATGACCAACTTACCCTTTTTAACACAAAACACTTGAAAACCATTGAAATTCGACTTCCGCCTTTCCTGATCGAAACTCTTGCTACCATACTCCGCAAAGTGCAAATCGCACTTCATGAGATTTTCTATTTTCCTTTTAAGAGATACCACTCCAAACGCCAATTGTGATAACTCTTCCTCCTCCACCACATCGCACATCACAATTTTCATATTTTATTTCGTTCCTTTTAAGACTTACCACTCTAAACGCCGATTTTGATAACTCTCTATACTCCGCCACATCGAACATCACAAATCACATTTTGCAACCTTTTCCTTTTTCCTTTAATAATTACTGCTCCAAATGTCGATCACGATAATTCGCCATACTCTGCCACATCGCAAATCACATTTCGCACTTCAAAACCTTTTCCCTTTTTCCTTTAATACTTACCACTCCTAACGCTGATTGTGATATTTTTATCACTCTCCACCACCATTCCTATCGCTATGTCACCCGTCACATTTCACACTTCACAAATTTTTCCCCATCGCATTTCATATTTTGCAACTTTTATCCCGTTGCATTTCGCACTTTGCAGTCTTTATCTCGTCACAAATTTCATCTCAAAATATTTATCCGCTCCTTGTTAACACTTTCTACTCCTGTCTACCGATTGCGATATTGCGATATCGCATATCACAGATTGCAACCTTTTCCCTTTTCGCAAATCTCATTTCACTCCCGCTCTTTAACTGTACTCCCACTTCTCTGCCATCGCACTTTTCAAATCATTTAGCTCCAAATAATTGTTGCGATATTATAAGCTTAAATAAATTCAAAACCCCTTTTTTCACTTCTAAGTCTTTTTTCATGTGTTTATCCCTCCATTATCACCTTTACCCCTTCTCCAAGCTACAAATAAACACTTTCTCAATTAGAACTAAGTCATGGTTAGCTTAGCTGAATGGATAAAAGCATGGTAGATAGAGCATAGGATAAGTAGGGCGTGTTTAGTCAATTGTCCAAGTTAAGTGTGGTTTAAATTAGTTTCCTTTCTGAAATTTAAACAAGTTTCCTTTCTGTCATTTCCTTTCAGAAATTCAGTTTAGCTTCCTTGCTATCATTTCTTTTCAGAAATTTACTTTAGTTTCCTTCCTGTCATTTCTTTTCAACAATTTAATTCAGTTTCCTTCTGTCATTTCCTTTTTAAAATTTAGTTTAGTTTCATTGAAGTGTGACACACTTCACTGAGAACCCCTAGAAGTAGCACCCTTTCGTAGAGCAGAAGAGGATGACATGAGTAGAATCCATATATTGTGTATATAGCACTATCAACTCCAAGTTTGTATGAACCCTGGGTTGATAAAGTAAAGTAGGTTAGCCCCTGGTAGTTGCAACACTCTTGGTGCAATACCAGGGCTCACCAAAGCCCAATGTTGGAAACTACATCCTGAACCAAGGCTTAAGAAACCAAACAATAAGTGGAAACAAAATACGACTTCTACCATGCACCATGATCTTGGATCCGATTCTGGTGATGAGGGGAATATTACAACCATGGGCACAAAGGGAAAAGAAGCCATAGCAAGTACTATTTCTTCAAATTGTCACAACAACACTCCAAATGAAGAAATGTTGATAGAGTTGGTCCATATAAGGGTGATCTGAAACCATATAAATATTGATACTTGATTTGATAGTGGGTCACAAGAGAAATTAATCTCAGAAGACTTGGTAAAAAATATTAACCTTGAAATTGTACCTCATCATAAGCCATATCCTTTGGGTTGGATAGTTAAGAATGAATATTTACAGGTTACAATGAAATGTATATTCAAGTTTTTCCATCACTCGAAATTGTTTGATGAAGTTGAGTTAGATGTGGTTCTGCTTGAAATCTCATGAATTATCTTGGGAAACCCATATTTGTATGATAGGAAAGCGGTAATTTATGACCATGAGAACAAATAGCATTTGCTCAAGGAAGGGGTGGAGTATATTGTGAGAGCTCATCGCAAGAAGCTAAACATTTCTTTGGTTAATGTAGGGTACATGAAGAGACTAGTAAGAGCAAGTAAAAATTTTGTGCTTCTCATGATCAAGAAAAATAATGATATGGATTATGAATTTTTTGAAAGTTGTGATGAAAAATTAAAATCTGATTTGTTTGATGTGGTAATTTAGCATGGAGAGATATTTCAAGAGCCAAATGGGTTACCTCACAAGAGGGGAATTCAACATGAGATACATCTACAGCAAGATGTTCCACTTCCAAACATTGGCATGTATCGCATGTCAATAATGGAGAGCATGGAAATCAAGAAGAAAATTCAAGAATTTCTAAAAGAATGTATCATATGCACATCTACTTCACCACATGGTTCACTGATTGTTTTGGTGCCAAATAAGGACGGGACTTGGCACATGTATGTGGATTTATGTGCACTAAATAAAATCACGATAAAGAATCACTATCCACTCCCAAGAATTGATGATTTTCTTGATCAATTGAGGTATGAAAATTATTTCACTAAGTTAGACTTATGACGTGCTTATCATCAAGTTAGAATAGTTGAAGAGGACATTTGGAAAACCACATTTAAAACTAAACAAGGATTGTTTGAGTGGCTTGTTATGCCTTTCGGTCTTACCAATGCTTCATTTACCTTCATGAGAGTTATGAATGATGTATTGGGACCATTTCTAGATCATTTTTTCATTGTTTACTTAGATGATATTTTGATATTCAATAGATCGAGAGATGAACATGTCATGCAAGTGAACAAAGTACTTGATATCTTGAGAAAAGAATAGTTGTTTTTCTAGATGTTGAAGTGTGAATTTGGAAAGAATTATTTAGCTTATTTGGGACACATTTTTGGTGGAGGTGAGATGAAGATAGACCCCTCTAAGGTTTAGGTCATTGTGAACTGGCCCAAGCTTGATATAGTTACGGAGGTAAAAAGCTTTCTAGGGGCAGCACAATATTGGAGGAAATTCATTGCTAATTTTTCTTCCATTTCAGCTATATTACATGCATTGACAAGTGTCAAGAAAGTCTTCCATTGGGGAGATATGAACCAAAAATAATTTGATGCTTTAAAATAAAATATTAGTTCAATGCCGGTTTTGGCTATCTGAGATCTTAGACCACCATTTTAGATTTAAAAATATGCTAGTGATTACACCATGGGAGAAGTTCTCATGAAACATGGTAAGCCCATTTAATTTCATTTTGAACATTTTAATGGTGTTGTGACTAACTATCCCACTTATGAAAAAGAGCTATATGCATTGGTAGAGAGTGTAAAGAAATGAAAAGACTACTTGATGGGGAAAGAGACCATTATCCATATCTACCATCAACAATTGTAGTACTTAGAGTCAAAATCAAAGTTGCAGCAATCAAGACACTTGAAATGGATGGGATTAATACAAATATTTCATTTGGTTATCAGGTATAAAAATGGAATCTACAATAAGGTAGTTGATATTGTTTCTAGGCCTATTGTAAATTCATCTATTATACTCAAGCACAATTTTTTTTTTCATGAAAGTTACATTGAGAAATATGCATATGATAATGAATTTCAAGATGTGTATGCAAGCTTGAGTCAAGGAAACCAAAATGAAGAGTTATATTACCATGTACATAACAGTTTGTTGTATCAATTGGGAAAGTTATGTATTCCACAGGGAGAAAGAAACAATATCATAATGGAGGAACATACTTCATTGATTGATGAGAATTTCAGTGTAGGAAAGACAACAATGAATCTCCAAAGGTATTTTTATTGGCCATGCATCTTTGATAGTATATCTTTTTCATTAGAGGATGTTCTTTGTGTGCAATAAGTAAGCCTAGCAATAGGAAACTAGGATTGTACACTCCACTTCTGGTACCTTCACGTCCATGGGAGAGTATCTTAATGGATTTTGTAGGAGGTTTTCCAATGTCAAGGAAAGTTCATGATTACTTGTATGTAGTTGTAGATAGGTTCAAAAAAATGTGTATATTGATGCCATGTAAAAACAAACATATCATATTTTATTTCAAAATTTTTGGGTTCATTTTGGTCTTCCTACTTCTATTGTAAGTGATTGAGATTCTCAATTTGTTGGGAATTTTTGGTAAAATTTGTGGGACATGATGGACACTAAGTTGAAGAAGAGTACAACCTTTCATCCACAAACGGTGGTCAAGCCGAGGTGGCCAACAGGACAGTCACTCATCTTCTTAGAGGATATTGCAACAAACATCCCAAGTTTTGGGATAAACAGTTGCATTACATTCAACACGCATACAATAGGGCAAAGCATTATTCCACAAGCACATCGGTATTTGAGGCATGTCTTGGGTACTTGCCAAGATATTCATTGGACTTCATCTTTGGGAATGATGTTGCTATTTATGGACATAGCGATGTAGATAAAGAAAATAATTTCATTGAGTCCATTCAGTTGATAAATCACACAATGCAAAAACTTGAAAAGAGTCAAAGAAGCTACATGGAAAGGCATGATAAACATTGCATCGATCATAAAGTCCAAGTTGGTGATGAATTTTTGTTATATATTAGCAAAGAGACACTTCAAGGGGAGGGTAAAAAACTTAAGCCAATCTGTTGTGTTCCTTTTAAAATTCTAGAAAATATTGGTAATAATCCATTTAAGCTATATTTTCCTCCTTATATGAAAATATACTTTATTGTGAATGTTGAGAATTTGAGATTATTTGAGCCTCCGTTGATTTATGATCAAGGAGAGCATGTTCACCTGCCATCAATAGATGATTTATTGCCATAATACCTTGATGAAATTTAGCAAGATCCCACACTTGACAGAAGAACCAGAACATCAAGGAGATGGAATGTCAAATACCTTCAAGTGGGACTCTAGGAACAAAATCCTTCTAAGTCAAAATGGATGGATATTGAGAAGGTGAGTGAGTAGTACCCTCACTCGTTGAACAATTAATAGTATATTTTTGGGTCCAAAAGGCTTATAGTGGGAAGGAATGATCAAGTGCTAAATGCTAAGCTCAAAAATGTAAGTTCTTAGAATCATTCGGAACTTAAGTGACCGCGAAGTTCTCGTCACCAAGAATCTGGCACTCTTTGTTTCATCAAAAACCGACTCAGTAAGTGAAAGATAGACCCTATTGTTCATTTTAAAAAACAACTAAAATTTACGAAGAATGGAAAAAATGATGATTGGGAAGCCTGGTTAGCGAAAAAAAAAGAATATTCCTTTAAATTGTCCAATGAAACTATGACAAGTTTCACTTCTTGACTGGTTGTTGAGTTGGGTGATTTTTTGCATTTTCATAAGATGTTGGGATGAGCCAATGGGAAGAGGGCACGTGGTGCAGCCAGGGGCTGCCATGTGCCCCCTCCCAAAGGTTGAAATTTGGCTATGCCAAAGGTCAAATGTCATTATATATAATGGAAATTTTTATTTCGGTTAACAGGCAGAGGTCGGGGTTGACCACGCAACCTCCCCCACACAGACACGATGACATAGCATTATACCCACATAAAAGTTTTTAACATAGTATGCATTTTGGTTATATTTCAATTTGAATGTATTGCATGATGGGGGTAGGGTGGGGGCCAGCCTCCAGCCCATGTGACTTGAGGCAGAGACCATGATAGAGCACTCAACTAATCGCATCATTAGTGTGCCAAACTATCACTTTTCACAAAGTGAAACCATGCTTATCTTCTAATTAAAATAGTATTATCTAGGTGACAAAGTCGGCGGAGTCTTCCATTTTCAATGAAACTCCCAATTTAGTGGAGTTAACTGGAGTTCTCTCCAATTTTGAAGGATATGTCCTAGGCCAAATTGATTCATCCATAAATTTTTCAAAATTTGACCATTTTTGGCTCAAAAAGAGTATATCCTAGCAGATTTGGACATTCTAAGCATGTTGGAGCAAGTTCCAGGAGTAGTATAGGATTATAAATAGCATTTTCTTTTCCATTTTGAGCTAATACAGAGGCCCAAGCCATGAAAGATGGACCAAGGAGATGTAGCCCAGGAGGGGTGAACTCCTTCATCAAAATATTGTGTTAATGGATCATTTGATGTTTTGTTGTACATTTTATTGTTGTTGTTCAGTAATTTGTTTTAATGTTAAAATGATCATGAATTTAACATAAAAATTGACATAATTACCTGTTTAACACTCACAAACACCACAAGGAAAGCTACGCACATGAAGAAAATGATCAGTAATTTTTTATAATTTTGAGGATGAAATTAGCATAGAAAAACTAATATTCAAATTTAGGTCAACTATGACTCATGAAGAGAAAGAAGTGTAACATGATATATCAAAATTACAAGAACAAGTGCCAAAAATTTCTCTCTCACAAAGGGTAACAAAAAATGAAAGGGAAGATAGGATGGATGGTTTGAAGAAAGGCATAGAAGCTAAGATGGCATGGAAGATAAGGTGGATGGTGTGGAAGCTAAAATGGATGGTATAGAAGGCAACATGGATGGTTTGAAGAAACGGGTGGAAGCTAAAATGAATGGTTTGAAGAAAGACGTGGAATCTAAGATGGATGGTTTGAAGAAGGGCATGGAAGCTAAGATCAATGTTATAGAAGATTTGAAGAGAGAGATGGAAGGTTTGAAGTAAGGTTTGGCAAATTTTCTACAAGAAAAACTTCCTAATGGCGAAAAGGTAGTAGAGGAAACTCATGATGAGAATAAAATAAATGTTAATCGTGATCTCATAGACTCTAATGTTGGATTTAAGACACACCATATTCCAAAGATATATATGAGGAAGTTTGATGGCGAGGATCTGATAACTTGAATACTACAAGTGGGGCAATACTTTGAGCTCCATAATATGCAAAACACAAAAAATGTACGCATTGTAACTTTATATTTAAAATAAAATCATTTTGTATGGTATTAGTGGCTTTGTTCTTGTAAACCACTGGTCACTTGGCCAATTTTTATAGAGGAACTGATAACACATTATGAGGATACAAAGAGAAACACTTTCTTTATCCAATTGATAAATCTCAAAGAAAAGGGTTCAAAGATGGAGCACATTGAGGAATTCCAAAAATTGGATATAAGGGTAAATAATATTCCAAAGGGAAATATGATTGATGTCTTCATAGGGACTCTAAAGGATAACATCCATCATCATGAGGTTCACCTTTGGTAACCTGATACATTGGAGTAGGCATTCAAGTTGGAAAGAAAAATTGAAAGAAAAATTATGGCGACAAGGAAGCCTACCACTCACAACTATAAATATGAAAGTGTTTCTATTCCTAGACTTCCACAACCTACAAGGTTGACACCACAAAAATTGGAAGAAAAAAGATCAAAAGGGATTTTCTATATTTTTCATAGAAAATACACTAAAGGTCATGTTGAGAAGAAATTATTTTACATAGATTGTGAAGAGGAGGAAGAAAAGGAACAAGAAAATTCAAATGAAGAGGATATACACCAAGAACCAACCCTAGAGGAAGAAGAAACAAATCTTACCATATCTTGTAATTCATTGATAGGAATTACCACTCCTCAAACTCTCAAGATACAAGGACATGTCAAGAAGGAAAATGTAATAGTGCTTATTGATTCGGGTAGTACCCATAATTTTATTCATTGTAAGGTAGACAAGGAATTGAATTTCTTCCTATACCCAGCATTGGAGTGTCAAGTGATGGGGGAAAATGGAGGAACTATAAATTCCTCTGGAAAGTGCCATAATATCAAGCTAACCATGGGGGAATATGTATTGAATAGTCCAATGCTTTCCATTCCAATGGGCGGTGTTGATGTTGTACTAGGAGTACAATGGTTACAATATTTGGGGATGATAGCTTTTATTTTTTAAGAACTTTTCTTGAAAAAAAATTTGGAAGGAAAGGAAGTTGAATTATGGGGTATCACAGGAAATCCAAGAAAGATAATAAGCTCTAATGTCGTGAAAAATATTTTGAAGAAATAAAAATGAGGTGTCATTGAAAAATTATGCTCATTAGAAGTTCCAACATCAAAATAATTTATTTTTCCATATCTCCAATAAGTCTTGGACAATCATTCGAAGGTGTTTGAATCTCCCAAAGGACTCCCACATATTTGTGACCATGATCATTCTATTCATTTGATTCTTAGAAATGTTCCTCCAAACATCAGGCCTTACAGATATCCTTATGTACAAAAGAGAAAAATTGAACACATGATTGCATAAATTCTAGCGGCTGGTATAATTTAACCTATTCAAAGTTATTTCTTTGCTACAATACTATTGGTGCACAAGAAGGATCAATCATGGCACGTGTGTCCAGGTTATAGGGAACTCAATAAGCTCACTATTAAAGATGAATTTCCCATTCCTGTGATTGATGAATTATTGGATGAATTGCATGGAGAAATTTATTTCACCAAGTTGGATCTTCGTTCAAGATATCATCAAAATAAAATGAAGACTGAATACATTCTGAAAACAGAATTTTGAACTCATGAGGTTCATTATGAATTTTTGGTCATGTCTTTTGGCCTTACCAATGCACCTTCTACATTTCAAGGGTTGATAAATTGTATTTTCAAACCCTTCCTTTGAAAATCCTTGTTAGTAATTTTTTATGGTATACTACTATACAGTAGGTCTTGGAAGGATCATGTTCAACATGTTGAAAAGGTGCTCAAACTATTGGAAGAGAAAAAATTATATGAAAAAACCTCCAAATGTTTTTTTGGAGTACAAGAGGTGGAATATTTGGGTCATACTATATTTGAGGAGGGTGTTAAGGTAGACCCTAACAAAATTAAATCCATTAAGGAATGGAAAGTCCCCACAACCATAAAGAAGTTGCGAGGATTTCTCGGGTTAACATGGTATTATCACAAGTTTTTTAAGAATTATGGGAAAATAGCAGCACCTTTAACAACATTATTGAAGGAAGATGCATTTTCATGGACTCCTGAAGCAACTAAGGCCTTTGACCATCTTAAAAAGGCAATGTTCCAAGCACCAATCTTAGCTACGTTAGACTTCACAGGAAAATTTATTGTGGAATTTGATGCCTCATGAAATGAAATTGGTGTTGTTTTAATGCAAGAAGGAATACTCATTGCTTTTGAAAGCCATCCAATCAAAGGAAATTATTTACAAAAATCTATTTATGAGAAGGAAATGTTGGCAATACTACATGCATTAAATCAATGTCCACCTTACCTAATGGGAAGACACTTCAAGGTAAAAACTAATCATGAAAGTCTTAAATACTTTTTGGTACAAAGACTATCTTCAAGAGAGAAAGAAAAATGGCTCACAAAGATGTTGGGTTATGACTTTGAAATCATCTACAAAAAATGGAAGCTAAATGTTGTTGCATATGAACTCTCAAGAAAGGATGAGGTTGTGGAAGAATTTCTTTGTGACATTTCTATTATCCAACAACATTGTATAACCAAAGGAAGGGGGGAATGGAATAATGACGAATAAGTATGGACACTCATTCTAAAGTTGCAGCAAGATCCCAGTACATGTGATACATTTAGTTGGAAAAATGATTCCTTATGGTACAAATATCACTTATATATTTGTAAAAATTTCCAGCTAAAACAAAATATTTTTTTGAAATTGCACACCTCTCCCTTAGGAGGACACTAGAAATTTTTAAAAAATTACCATAGGGTGAAGAAATAATTTTTTTCGGGATGGCCTTAAATATGATATGAAAATTTTTGTGGCGGAATGTTTTCTTTGCCAGGAAAATAAATTTGAGACAATTAAGACCTCGAGTCTCCTACAACCTTTATCCATTCCAAATCAAAGTTGAGAGGAGGTTTCAATGGATTTTATCAAAGGTTTACCTAATTTTGAAGAAAAGAGTGTCATAATGGTGGTAGTTGATAGACTTACCAAGTATGCACACTTTTGTGCATTATCTCATCCATTTAAATCAAGTACAGTTGCTACTGCATTTATGAAAATAATTCAAAAGCTACATGAACCCTAATATTATTGTAAGCAATAGATATCCCATTTTTACTGGAAATTTTTGGACGGAATTATTTTCTTGTTTGGGTACTAAAATAGCTCATAACTCATCTTATCATCCCCAATCTGATGGGAAAGATGAGATAGTGAAAAAAAATTTGGAAGGATATCTTCTTTTCTTTCTATCTACTAAACAAACACAATGGTTCAATTTTTTACCTCTGGCTGAATGATTGTATAAAACTTTCTTCCACACTGAAACAAAAATGAACCCATTTATGGCACTTTATGGATATCATCCACCATCCATCACATCATCTTTAAAAGAAAATTCTAAGGGTCAAGCAGTGGAAGATCACATCGAGCATCAACAAAAATTTATCCAACTCTTAAAGGATAACCTAAATTTGGCACAGAATCGAATGAAACAACGATAATACCAACATCGCAACGAGAGAAATTTTTATGTAGGCGACTGGGTATTTTTACAGCTACAACCATAAAACAAATTTCCCTCAAGAAAGCTAAGAAGGATAATAAGTTATCACCAAAGTACTATTGTTGTGAAACCAACTCCAAAAATAGAAGAAAAGAGATATCAATGCCTTAGAAATAAGCCACTTTGAGGGGGAAACCTCCAATACGTTACATGAATGAAAAATTCTTGGATGATACAAATGAAAAAACCTCCACTCTATATATAGGATTCTATGGGGCCACAATGTAATCCTAGTGGGGCCACAATGTAATCCTAGCCGACCTAACAATAATAATGTAGGGCACAATAATAACAATATGGGGGTTACAGCAGTACAACAATAACAATAAGGGGGGCTACACTAACATGATAAGGGACTACACTATTAATATAGGGACTTAACTTGCCCCCTCCTTCAAACAAGTGTTGTCCTCAACACTTGATTATTTCTTGATGCTTCTGTATAAAATTCTCATCCTCCCATGTGGAATCTTATACAGGAAGTCTCTTCCACTTGCCGAGATACTCTAAAATTGATCATACTTGTTGATTTCTTGTTTCTATGACTGCTTCAGAACTTCTTTCGATGTGATGTTGATCTTCCTATTGTTTCATTAGACTCTGCACCAAAGTTAGGTTATCCTTTGAGAGTTGGATAAATTGTTGTTGATGCTTGATGTGATCTTCTACTAATTTATCATCTATATTAGCTATTATTTGATCCTTCAAACCATCCAACTTAGCCTCCATTTCTACTTTTAAACCATCTATGTCATCTTTGGTTGCTCTTCGTAGGATCGAAATTTGTTGCACTTGGTACCATAATTTTGATATCTCATACTACAATTCTTCCTCTTCATGTGTCATAGTATATCTTTTTGAGGGCTCAGTGGGTATGGAGTTATTATTTGGAGGCATTATAGAACCCAATATTGATAAAAATTCTAAAATATGTCCTTGGAATTACTTCAAAATGATTTTTCAAACAAGCGTTATGCAATTTTAAAAACCAAATACACATTGTTTTCTTGTTTATGAGAAGTGTGATATTGAAACTAAATTATCTATGATATTTTGGATCCTCAATAACTGAAATTTGGCACTGAGGTAGCCATCTAAATTCTCTTTTGAATGCCACAATTCTGACCTTATTTTGATTCTTCAAGGCAACGTTATGTCAAATCTCCCACAATCATCTAATTATGGACTGGTTTAGTAGAGAAAACTTGTACGACTTGCCACATGTCACTATTTGCTCCTTTCGCTCTAAAATTTATAGACAGGAAAATATAGTTTGTTTAATTCCAGTCACATTTTACAAAATTCCAATACGATGCTCAGAGAGAGATTTATGAAGATTTTCCCATGATCACCTCTTTGAGAAGAAATTCGGGAGCCTGAAAAAGACCTAAATTCAACAGATCATATCTCCGAAAATATTTTGAACCAAGTTCTGAAATTTTTCAATGATGTTCTTCAGGATTTTGGCTTCGCCCTCTAGAAATTTCAGCTTCTGAACCTTCGTAGAAAAAAAATTATAGCGCAAATTCTGCGATGACCTTCTTAAGTGAAATTCAGGAGCCTACAAAAGCCCTAATTTCCACAGATCATATCTCCAAAAATATTGCGAACCAAGCTCTGAAATTTTGCGATGATATTCCTCAAGATGTCGGGTTCGTACTCTAAAATTTTTAGCTTTTGAACCTTCTTATAAAAAAATTTATAGCAAAAATTCCATAATGACCTGTTTGGAGCAGCAAAACCCTAGAATCCAAAGGTCTGATACCAAATGTTGTGAAACCAGCTCCAAAAATAGAAGAAAAGAGATATCAACGCCTTATAAATAAGACACTTCGAGGGGGAAACCTCCAATACATTACATGAATGAACAATTCTTTGATGATACAAATGACAAAACCTCCACTCTATATATAGGAGTCCATGGGGCCACAATGTAATCCTAGCCGACCTAACAATAATAATGTAAGGGAAAAATAATATGGGGGTTACAGGGGTAAAAAAATAACAATAAGGGGGGCTACACTAACATGATAAGGGACTGCACTATTAATATAGGGACTTAACAACTATGGTCCTTACAAGGTGTTGCAAAAGATTGGTACTATGGAATACAAATTGGAGCTTCCTACATCTTCTCGAGTGCACCCAGTTTTCCATGTTTCATGCTTAAAGAAGGTTAATGGTGACAAACTTTTGGTTCAAACAATATTTCTAGAACTTGATGAGGAAGGAAAAATCATATTTGAACCTGAAGAAGTAACGGAAACAAGAACTCGACAGCTACGAAATCGATCAATTTCAGATTATCTCATCAAGTGGAAGAACTTACCCACTGAAGATTCCACATGGGAGGATCAAAATTTTATACAGAAGCATCCATAACTACTCAATCGTTGATTACAACACTTTTTGGAAGGAGAGGGGCATGCTAGGTCCCTATATTACCAGTGTGGTCCCTTATTGTTGTTAGTGTAGCCCCCTTATTGTTATTTTTGTACCTCTGTAGTCCCCATATTATTATTATTTTTCCCTTAAATTATTATTGTTAGGTCGGCTAGGATTATTTTCTAGCCTCCACAGACTCCTATAAATATAAAGGAGGTTTGTCGTTTGGTCATCCAAGAATTGTTCATTTATGTCATGTAAAGGAGGTTTCCCCCTTGAAGAGGTTGATTTCTAAGGCGTTGATCTATATTTTCTTCTATTTTGTGAGTTGGTTTCATAACACAAATACTTTACAGGTTGAACCCAAAGTATAAGAAGAAAGTGAAAGTAGAGCTTGATAATATGATAGCAGTAGGAATTATTGAACCTGTAGAAGAATTAGAATGGGTGAGCCAGGAAGCTTACTCATTTAAAAATGGATTTTTAGGTTATCATCATATTAGGATTACATGTGAAGATTGACATAAGACCACTTTTGCTATAGAATGGGGCTCACATCAATACATAATAATTCCTTTTGGACTAAAAGATGCCCCTATTTTATTTTCTACGGTGGTGATCGCAAATTTTAAGGAATACATCCACAAGTTTTTAGAGGTATATTTTGATGATTGAACAATATTTGGATTGTTGAAAAAACATGTTGGAAGTTTAAGACTTATGCTCAACACATGTAGACAATATCAGATCTCTTTGAACCAAAAAAAGTGTATATTTTTTATACCCTTCAGCATATTGTTGGGACATATTATCTGTAAGAAAGGACTAATTATGATGGACCCTACTAATATTTTAATCATTGTGAACTTGCCTCCACCTAATATAGTAAGACAACTTCGCAGTACATTGGGATATACTAGGTTTTACAGGATGTTCATAAAAGGATATGCGAAGATCATTGTGCCTATGGATAAATTTTTGAAAAATGATGTAACTCTTCAGTGGAATGAAGAATTTCAGAAGATCCTCGATATATTGAAAGAAAAAATGGTAGTGGCACCTATAATAGTATTCCCTGTTTGGAATAAGGAATTCCATGTCCATTTGGATGCCTCTTGTATAGCATTGGGAGTTGTACTGGCACAACCAGGTGCAAGAGAGATTGATAATCCTATATATTTTGCAAGTAGAAATTTATATAATTCAAAAAGGAATTACACCACTATAGAAAGGGAAGGATTGGCCATGGTATATGATTTGCATCATTTTATACACTATTTGTTGGGGTCACAGTTTAAAATGTTTACAAATCATTCTGCACTAAAGTATTTAGATAATAATTTTTTCCTAGGAGAAAATATTTGCAAATTGTTGTTGTTGTTCCAAGAATATGAATTTGAGATCATTGTTAAACCAGAAAGATTGAATGCATGACCTCGCCATCTATCAAGACTAGAAAATTGGGAAGAATCAACCATCATAGAGAATAATCTCCCCGATGCACATTTTTTTTGCAATTATAGTGGCCAATGACCATTTCACAGATATCATTCATTTTTTGACCGCGGGAATGTCTCCTTCAGAGTATATTATGCACCAAATAAAATAATTAGTGGTTAAGGAAGCTAAATTTTCATTAATAGCGTGACAGTTATATAATATGGGACCAAATGAGATATTGCGCATATATGTTCTTAAACATGAAAGAAAAATGATTATAGTAGAGGGGGCATAGCCGGTGGACACTATGCAAGAAAATATAATGCGCAGAATATTTTGAGAGCATGATTATGGTGGCCTACACTACATAAAGATGAAAAGGAGTGGAGTCGAGCATGTGATGTGTGTCAAAGAATAGGGAAGCCTTGTAGAAGAGATGAGATTCCATTAGTACCACAAGTTACATTGCACTCCTTTGATAAGAGGGCCATTTATTTTTTTGGACCCATCGACCGACCTAGAAAGAGGACTGATTCAAGGTACACAATTACAACGACAAGGGAATTCAATGCAGAAACTACTGTGAATTTTATTTTTGAGTACATATTGTCTAAATTTGGATTTTTGAATATTTTGATGAGTGACCAAGGTTCACACTTTCTAGATAAGACTATTAAAGCATTGACTAAGGTGTTCCAAATTTATCATCCAAAGAGTACCCCTTATCACCCTCAAGCCAATCGAATAGTAGAAGCATTTAATAAGATTTTATACAATGCACTTACTAAAGTATGCAATGTGAATAGAGATGACTAGGACCTTAGAATTCCAGTAGTGTTATAGACTTATAGGACCACATGTAATAAGTTGACAAGTCAAACACCCTCCAAGTTAGTTTATGGGAAATAATTTGTGATTCAAATGGAATACATCATGTGTAGCTTGAGGATTACTTCTTTATAGATGTGGTAGTCCCTAATATAATGAAGGAAACAATGTTGAAGTTGCTTTCTTTGGAGGAACATTAGATTTATAGCATGATTCCATCAGCAGGTATAAAAATCAAGAGAAAAATCCTATCACAATAGACATATTAAGTAGAAGAAGTTCTAGGTAGGAGACTTTGTTCTACTTTATGACAGTAAGTTTGTAAAAATTTTAGGAAAACTCAAGGTGCATTGGTTGGGCCCATACTTTATCAAACATATTATTGATGGAGGTGTATTTCAGTTAACAAAGCTAACTAAACAATTGGTTCAAGGAAGAGTAAATGGCAGTAGGTTTAAGTTGTACAGGAACAACCCTACCCCTACAACTTTGCTTTGAATAAAGGAGAAAATTCTTAGTGCCACTCGTAGTTGAAAGTGGGAACCATGCTATAAACTACACTGCAGAGGGAGCTTAGACTTAGGATCCCCAATGAAACAAGGGTTGCTTCACTACAATATGGGATGCATCAAAGTTCACCAAGAAAATATGACTGTTAAAAGGGAAATTTGTCTTTGAAATGTGCGGGAAGATGCATTTATGAGGAATAATGGACTTGATATAGTGATAGATATGAATTAATGAACACAATATAAGTTAATGATGGGGACAAGAATTCATATTTGTTATAAAATCCACGTCCTGCCTAGATTTTGGCACTTTGTTGAGAGTTCAAATAGTGTTATTGTGAAGAAGTTTTAGAAATTTTTTCTCCCTTATGAATCCTAAGGAGTTTATTCATCTATTTAGTGATAAGGGCTTAGACATAGTCATTGAAGCATCACAACAACCTGATATGCCTATAGCAGCATCTTATGATATTCTCGCAGCATCATCACCCCAAACTAGATACATGTAACATAGATCTTCGTGGAAGAAAATAACTAGAGATCAAGGATGAAAGAGGAAACAAGGAAAGAGACCTGTTGAGCCTTAGAAAGAGCACGAACCTATGAGAGATAATGTGGAAGAAGCAGATAAAGAGCGAATAGAAATAGAAGGCGCAACATTTCCATCGCCTCTACCACCATATATTCCACCAAGAAAATTAGATGAAGAAGCAATGGCAGATTCAAAGGAAGCAAATTATGGAACCTTCACACCTTTATTTCTGGAGTTAGTGCCATTTATTGGAGAAAACCTTGGAAATATTTCGCAACTGAAGTTATAGGACAATGATTTCAATGACATAGAGAAATATCTGCAATTAACATGAGAAAGATACTTAAAACATGTGAATTACCCTAAGAGTGGTGTGATAAGGTTAGAACCATAGTAGTGGGTAGCTGGATTGGCGCAGTCAGGCTTGTTGAATATGTTGAATGTGTCGCACTTCAACATAATTCTAGGAAGCATAGCTTATGTGATACAACTGCTCGTGTTGGTGAGTGAGGGATGCGTGTGGATGGGGAATAGGATCCCTATCGACCCCATGTTAATATGGAGAATCAAATTTTTTCCTTATGAAGGGTTGAGCCCTCAAGAGGAGTTTGTTGGGAAAGATCAGGACAGAGCCACAGCAGACAACATGAGGGAGAAGTTTGGACTGACGAAAGGGAAGCGAGGTTATGATGTCAACTCGATCAATGACCAGAGAGTTCACTTCGCAACACATATAGTGGCTGTAAAAATAATGAGGAATTGTTGGTACAATGAATTCCCTACACCAATGGTTTTATTAGCTACATAATGCACTAATGGGGTTCAGCACAAATGGGCCATGTATCTATTTGAAGATTTTATGGATGACTGTTGTAAGGCTCGGGAGAAAGGTAATTTATTTCATTATGCATGGTTAATTCTAATAACTGTGATGCTTTCATTGAGAGAGCCGAAAGGTTCACATTTCCCTCCAATAGCTCCAGAAGTTTGTGAAGCCACGTGATATGCCTCGTTGTGGTATACCACTCATTTGGTGCAAGTACAGGATTAAAAAAATATTTTTTATTTAATACCATATAGACTTGCACATGTTGGTGAACCAACACCCACTCCACTGATCCTATACAAGAAGTATAGTGTTGTCGCAAAGTTTAAGGCTAGCTTCCAAAAAATTCACATACAAGCTCACAGGGTCACAAGGAAGATATGGCAGCCCCTGCCATATTTAGTGACAGAAGACGATTTCCAAGAGTAGATACAACAATGGTCCATTGAGTGGATCACTGCGCTATAGATAGAGACAAAGGATACCCCAACAGAGAAGGACACAACATAATTTGGGAAATTGAGTGGGAAGGATAAAGATAAGAAAGAGTCAGAACAACAAGATCATGTTCGAGGTGATGATCAAAGAAGAAAGTGTGAAAATATAGAGACATACTCATCTATCATAAAGAAGAAGAAGGAACACGCTGAAGCTGCCAAAAAAATAAAAAATGAGTAGAAGGAAAATATGGAAAGGGACATAACACCATTGGTCCTCACCAAGGAGTACTTGGACGACATTGGGGAAACAATTCTGGAAGAAATAACAGAATAATGGAACATGCTAGAGGATTTCCATGTTGCACTTCTAACAAGTGTCACAGAGCACATTACAAAGATGAATATATTGGCACAAACTATCAGATAGATAGTGCAGGTAGAGGAAAAGCTTGGAGAGGAAAGACCAGTAGAGCCTACACCTAGGGTGAAGATAACACTGATACCTATTAGAGCCTTGTTGTTTGAATCCACCAAGGTACAAAATAAGTCCAAAGGATGGTGGCATGTAAATATGAACATCACAACGGTGCTACTTCATATATTACACAAGCTGCATCAAGATAACATAGATCAGTTGAAGAAGCACCAACACAATTTAAACATTTAGGTAGAGAAAGAGCTAGCTCTGATGAGGTAGAAGCTTGATCAGGCGATTCAATAAAATGATCAAGCAGTACAGCAACAAGAGAAGATAAAGGAGGTGGACAAAGAAACATGTCACGAGGTTTCTGACATGGATGTCCTAGAAGAGGAATCAGTGGAGGGAAAGGTCACAAATATTGGCCTTGCAGTAAAAGGACACCATGATAATATTGCAGACCTAAAATATACATATGAGATGAATATCAGTGAGCTAAAAATGAAGCTATAGCCAACCACACTAGAGGAAGTGCAATAGAAAAGGGGAGCCGAACTAAACACTACAGTGGCTGGAATATCCATGGTAGTGGAATATTATGGGAAGTTATTGGATGAGACCTTACAGATTTAAACTTCATTCTAGGAAGATCCAAATGCACAAAGACTACAAAAGGATATTCAACAGAAGCACCAACATCTAGAGGAGATTCAAGCAACTGTGATAACCTTACCAATCTCACAGAATCTCAAAAATATCAATGAGGGAAATTCCCTCGAGAAGAAGATAGAGGAGCTAAGGAAGGAGGAGTGGACGATGACAGAGAGAACTCAGCCATGGCATGATGAGGCTCTCCAACTGTCCCAATTAGTGGATGAGAAGCTTCAAGAGCTTTGATGGAGAGAGGAAGCAGTGATGCAAAAGTCTACAAGACCGACTAAAGACGCATTGTTCGAGGAAGTGTGCAACAAAGACAAGTAGTTCGAATACATTCTGTAGCAGTTCAATAACACATACAAAAAAATTCAAGTGAAGATCATAGTAAAATCAGGTGAGTGACTTGGGATGAGTCACATGTGAGTGTTGGGGGCCTGTTGAGTGCAACCCAACTTGGCCTGGATTTCGGCAAAGAATCTGCAATTTATGGGGTAGAGTGCGTAGTGGAGCGTGAAGCGGAGTGAAGTTTGAGAAATTAAATATACCGTGTGGTGTCATAAGGGCTTCTGGGTGGGTCTAAGGCCCTCCTTTTTATAAATTATGTGATTTTGTAAGGGATCAATGGTTCTGGGGCCATAGTTACGTTTTTTAAGGAGTCCATGGTATTTCGACCATGGAATTTTGATGATGTAACCCTACAATGTAATAGTATATATAGGGTAAAATAATAAGAAGAGAATAATTAGAAATATTATTTTTGATCTAGATATAATTTATGGGTAAATTACTGTGATCTGTAATTTGGTAGTGAAGGGGAGGCTTTTCGGGTGAGTGTGCAGAGGCTTAGAGAAGAGTCTGCATCTTAGCGCGCAGACAACCTGCAACTTAGTGCACATACCAAGAACTTTATGTTGTTCAATATTCATTATATCAATCAATAGTTCTAGTGGATGGAGCCCTAGGTTGGGGTGAACCACGTTAATTTGGTGTTCTTAGGCGATTGATGTGTAAATTTTCTTTTTATCTATTGTAGAGTCACAGTTATTATAGTTGCATTTTAGTTCATCATAGTGATGGTTTTTGGTATTTATATGGCTTGTTTAACTGATTAATATAATGCAGCGAACTAACTCATAAGTGTTAAGAATAATATAAGATAATAATACCACATCCCCTAGTCCATCAAGGTTGCATAAACCTAGTTTTGCATCCTCCCATAGTCATTTCGGGCGAGACTATGATCTGCTTGCAAGTCGTTGCCAAAAGGACCAGTGATTCATTGTATATGCCACCTAGTTATTTGTAAGTAACTAGTTATGCTTTAAATTTTTACCTTTTTATTTGTTCAAGTAAAATTTTTCAATAATATGACTCCCTACCCAAAGGATAAAGACACTAAGTTGTATGTTCTTGGGGCATTACATCCAATATGTTGCCCCCATATGGAGCCAATGTTAGCGCCTACCTTATTTTCCATGAAAATATATTTTTGCTCAAATATGGATAACCAAAGCAGAGATGGCTAACCTGCCCTCCACAGAAGATCATTTCGGTCCGAGAACTCATAGGGAAGGAAACACGACCTATAGAAATGTATTTGGCTGATACATAGTTTCTCCCAACTCATAATGGAGAATTAAAAATGGGAAAGCCTTATAAGCACGTAGGATAAGGTTAAAGTTCATGCATATTTTGGAACGATCATCGTTCATCTCCACCCAAGAGCTACCTTGAATCTAAAGGATGGGGTAAGGTGAGAAGAAGTTACTTTTTCGCAGGCCCCCACCCCCCCATCATTGAAAATTCAACCAGAGGTCTGAAGGCTCATATCTATTACGGGAGGTTATAATTTTCCCAATCGATCGTCAGCTGAGTTGCTAAGAAGTGGTGGGAACCACCTATGCTACGGGTCAAACTCACAATCAACTATGTCAAGCAAGCATGATATAAGTAATGGTAAGGTAATAGGGCCCACTCCTTCCACTTGTTTTCCACCTTCATCCAATCCAGCTGAGACATGTGTCTTTTTCAATGATGTCATGCTACATCATCTTACCATTTCTCTCCTCCCCTATGTATATGACCCTTCCCTCCTTATATGCTTGATTTTCACCCGCCATTTCCCTAAACTCTCACTCCATCCTAACGCCTACATAGGACATTGCATATACTTCTAGATGCTCCATAACTCGTTAGTATGTTGTTTTCAACCTCCTGTGCGGTGTCCAAGTATTTCCACCTTCCCTATCCACCTATAATTCGAATTCCAACACTCTTAAGATGAAAAATACCACTCCAGAAATGCACAAAACCCACGAGGTTAAACCTACTCCTGGCCCTGAACCCCTGATGGACATAGAATACTAGATTTGTGAACCCATTTACCCATATCACATCGTCGACCTGCCTTTTGACTTAATGGTATATAGTTGGAGGGGTGGAGACCTTTTCTGAGTAGTTGAATATGGCATGTATTAAAAAATCACCCCTACCATGCATTACTTCCCTTAATTTGTCTCATGGCTCGTCGAAGCTTACATTGAAAAAAAAGGATACTTTTTTTCCTCTAGAGGGAACAAGATACTCGATATTACCCCTCAAATCATCGAGAAGGCCCTAGTTTACCTTACATCTCCCGAGTCACAGTAGCTCATTGACGTTACCCTCATGTATCATCTAGCTAGCCTCCCAACTGAACAACTGCAATCCTTCCTGTGGATAATCTTAGATCCAAGCTCACAAAATCTCTTGGTCACTAAAAATTTTCTTATCTCCATGTTTATCGAACATGTTAAACCCATTTTGTCCCTAGTTTTAGGTATGATAGGAGAATACGATGCCAATTTGACCAACAAAGCCTTCCTAGGGTTTTTGGACATGATGATGAAGCCCGATAACCTTTTTTATATCCCATCCTACTTGTCTACAACCATCAAATTCCAATTCCAACATCTCGCCTCTTTGTCCATATTTTGATATTATTAGTCATTGTTTTATCTATTTATGTATGCACATGTCAAGCCATTTGAGTGTGTAGGCATGAGTAAAATTACTCGGAGAAAGGAGATCATTTTTGTATTAGACTCGACTGATTTATTCAAGAAGAGGCCAGACACTAAGAGATATTCTTGCTTCATATCAATGTTCATGTCCATTGAGTACCATATTTTTCATAGTGCACCTCCACCCTGAATTGTCCCACAAAAAAAAAGTCGCTTCAGATTAGCCTAAGGATGTCTATGTAGGAGGCTGGTACTTGTATGAAGACCACACAGAAATCAGAATCTATGGTTGTGAGCTTCCCACTTATCATTTTCATATATTCATACTAATGAGGATATTTGCACTATAATTCATGAGACAGAGCCTTAATGTAGACCAACTCCACTTTGTTCCAACACATAACTGATATATGTTTAAATTGGGAAATGCTATAGGCCCTTTTGTTATCAACTTAAGACAAGACTTCAAAGGATTGAGGAGATTCTTATAAATATGGAATTCCAACATGGAGATGTGTGACATTATGATCCTAAGGGTGTCATTTCCCGAAGGAGTGAAAATATAAAATATTCAACCTATATACATGAAACTAGACCTGAAATTGAATGAAAAGATAATTTTGATTCATGGCCTTTGGATACAGAGATGGAGACCGAGACCCCCAACATCAAGGGAAAGCAACCCAAAAGGACCATTGACCAAGCTGAAGATCTCGAGGAAGATAAGGAATTACATGTAAGTAAGAAGGCGACGACTCAGGAATGTGATTATGAAGAGTTTGTTAATAAGCTAGTAGACACAAGATGAGATCAACCAGGTTTCAAAGTCGTCAATGAGGAGCCCCTTGAAAAGTGTAACTAGGTTCGG
This sequence comes from Pinus albicaulis, assembly GCA_034641835.2. Taxonomy (NCBI): domain Eukaryota; kingdom Viridiplantae; phylum Streptophyta; class Pinopsida; order Pinales; family Pinaceae; genus Pinus; species Pinus albicaulis. The sequence continues at coordinate 11,208,381 of MU968411.1, read as the reverse complement.
TCTTCATAATGACATATAATTATGACTTTATGTAAAGAAGAAGAAAAAGAAAAATAAAATGTATTTGTAATGCTTGCATCATGGGTTTCATGATTAATGTATTTTATTATAGGTCAAAGACTTCTTCTTTATTTCCTTATTATTTTTTCATCCTATCATAAAGATAAATAGAGTCATTGTCATGTAAATAAAGGAGTGTTATACTTGTAAAAATTCATATTGTCTATGTAAAATTATTCTTCAAGACCTTGTCACTAGGTCCCTCAAAGTCGGCTCAAACTATGATGGAAATCCTGCTTGCTAATGTCAGCTTACCTATAAAATATTATGTCAGCCTAAATGAAGAATACAATCACTATATATAAGAGTGACTTGACCTCGTTGTACCATCACCAATTCGGGCAAGTCTACAATCTAGTGTGAAATGCAGTGCGTAAAGGGAAGGATAGATAGCGAAGGAAAGGGGACTGTAATAAGTGTGAAGGAAGAGGCACATCGACGAAGAAGTAAGGGCCATATATATCTATGTTTTGGGTTTGTATATACTTCATATATATCTATGTTTTGGGTTGTATATACTTTATATATCAGAAAAGGAGTGGTTTATTACAGTGTGAATACTAGCTCAGTATTGGGCTGAAGGGACTTATAAAGGGTGCATCAAGAAGACTGAGAAGTGTACTTTAGAAATAAGAGGCTAGGATCAAAGGAAGTCAAGAAGAGGCACGTTGTTTAGGGCTGCTGAAGTAGAGACCAAGCTTCTCTAGGGCAAGTGCAGTACAGTGCAAAAAAGGAGGATCAAACTAAGGAAGATGAGAAGAGCTTGCAAGCCTAAATATTGTGTCTCTTGGCTACTTGATAATTGACTTGATGAGAAGAACATAATAATAATTAGACAAGATCTAAGGAAGAACCATAAATTAAACGAGCTCCAAAAATAGAAGAAAAGAGATATCAGCACCTTAGAAATAAGCCACTTCGAGGGGGCAACCTCCAATACATTACATAAATGAACAATGCTTGGATGATTCAAATTACAAAACCTCCTTTCTATATATAGGAGTCCATGGGGCCACAATGTAATCCTAGTGGGGCCATAATGTAATCCTAGCCGACCTAACAATAATAATGTAAGGGCACAATAATAACAATATGGGGGTTACAAGTTGTACATTAATAACAATAAGGGGGTTACACTAACAACAATAAGGGACTATACTAGTAATATAGGGACCTAACATGCCCCTATCCTTCAAAAAAGTGTTGTCCTCAACTCTTGAATAGCTTTGGGTTCTTCTGTATAAAATTCTCATCCTCCCATGTAGAATATTTAGTGGGTAAGGTCTTGCACTTGATGAGTTACTCTGAAATTGATCGATTTCGTAACTGTCGAGCTCTTATTTCTATGACTGCTTCAAGTTCCAATATGATTTTTCCTTCCTCATCAAGTTCTAGCAATATTATTTGAACTGGAAAATTTTCACCTATAACCTTCTTTAAGCATGAAACATGGAAAACTGGATGCACTCGTGAAGAAGCAGGAAGCTCCAATTTATATGCCATAGTACCAATCTTTTGCAACACCTTGTAAGGACCATACTACTTTGGCGATAATTTATTATCCTTCTTAGCTTGCTTGAGGGACATTTGTTTGTATGGTTCTAGCCATAAAAACACCCAGTCTCCTACTTAAAAACTTCTCTCGCTACAATGTTGATCTGCCTGTTGTTTCATTCAATTTTGTGCCAAATTTAGGTTATCCTTTAAGAGTTGGAGAACTTCTTGTTGATGCTCGATGTGATCTTCCACTGCTTGAACCTTTGAATTTTCTCTTAAATATGATGTGATGGATGGTGGATGATATCCATAAAGTGCCATAAATGGAGGTCATTTTTTTTACTGTGATATGGAAGGAAGTGTTAGACCACCATTTTGCAAAAGGTAACCACTTGACCCATTGTGTTTGTTTATCGGATACAAAAAAATGAAGATATCCTTCGAAACATTTATTTAATATCTCAGTTTGACCATCGGATTGAGGATGACAAGATGAGATTTGAGCTAATTGAGTACCCAAACAAGAAAATAATGCCATCCAAAAATTTCGAGTAAAAATGGGATCTCTGTCGCTCACAATAACCCTTGGGTTCCCATGTAGCTTTTGAATTATGTCCATAAATGTAGTAGCAACTGTACTTGCTTTAAATGGATGAGATAATTCACAAAAGTGTGCATACTTGGTAATTCTATCAACTACCACCATGATGACACTCTTTCCTTTGGACTTAGGTAAACCTGTGACAAAATCCATTGAAATATCCTCCTAACGTTGACTTGGAATGGATAAATGTTATGAAGACCCGGGGTCTTAATTGTCTCAACTTTGTCTGGCAGCAAATAAAACATTCTTCCAAAATTTGAATATGATTTAAGTCCATCCCAAAAAAATTATTTCTTCACCATGTGGTAAGTTTTTTTAAAAATTCTAGAAAGTGTCCTCCTAAAGGAGAATTATTGCAATTCCAAAAGAATCTTTTGTTTTAGTTGGGAATTCTTACAAATATATAAGCGATATTTGTACCATAAGGAATCATTTTTCCAACTAAATGTATCATATTTACTAGGATCTTGCTGCAAATTTTGAATGAGTGTCCACACTTTTTTGTCCATCTTCCATTCATCTCTTTCTTCAGTTATCCAATCTGGTTGGATAATAGAAATGGCATAAAGCAATGCTTCCACCTCTTCATTCTTTCTTGAGACTGCATCTACAACAACATTTAGCTTCCCTTTTTTGTAGATTATTTCAAAGTCATAATCCAACATCTTTGTGACCCATTTCTGCTACTCTTCTGAAGATATTCTTTGTTCCAAAAAAATTTTAAGACTATCATGATCAATTTTTACCTTGAAGTGTCTTCCCATTACGTAAGTTCGCCATTTCTTTAGTGCATGCAGTATTGCTAACATTTCCTTCTAATAAATAGGTTTCTATAAATACTTTCCTTTAATTGGACAACTTTAAAAAGAAATGCGTCTTCCTTCTTGCATTAAAATAGCACCAATTCCATTTCCTGAGGCATCACATTCCACAGTAAAGGTTTTTGTGAAGTCTGGCGTAGCTAAGACTGGTGCTAGGCACATTGCCTCTTTAAGATGTTCAAAGGCCTTATTTTCTTCAGGAGTCCATGAAAATGCATCTTTATTCAATAATGTTGTTAGAGGAGCTGCTATTCTCCCATAATTCCTAACAAACTTGTGATAATACCCTGTTAACACGAGAAATAATTGCAACTGTTTTATGGTTGTGGGGACTTTCCATTCCTTAATGGCTTTAATTTTGTTAGGGTCTACCTTAACACCCTCGTGAGATGCAATATGACCCAGATATTCCACCTCTTGTACTCCAAAGAAACATTTGGATGTTTTTTCATATAATTGTTTCTCTTGCAATAGTTTGAACACCCTGTCAACATGTTGAACATGATCCTTCTAAGACCTGTTGTAGATTAGTATATCATCAAAAAATACTAGCACAAATTTTCTAAGAAAGGGTTTGAAAATGGAATTAATCAACCCTTGAAATGTAGAAGGTGCATTGGTAAGGAAAAAAGGCATGACCAAAAATTCATATGACCCTCATGAGTTTGAAATGTTGTTTTTGGAATATCTTCAGTCTTCATTCTAATTTCATGATATCCTGAACGAAGATCCATCTTGGAAAAATAAATTGATCCATGTAATTCATCCAATAATTCATCAATCATAGGAATGGGATATTTATCTTTAATGGTGAGCTTATTGAGCTCCCTATAATCAGGACACATGCGCCATGATCCATCCTTCTTGTGTACCAATATTACAGGAGCAGAGAAAGAACTTTGACTAGGTTGAATTATACCCGCCTCTAACATTTCTGCAATCATACGTTAAATTTCACTCTTTTGGACATAAGGATATCTATAAGGCCTAATTTTTGGAGGAAAACTTCCTGGAATCAAATGAATAGCATGATCATGATCACGAATATGTGGGAGTCCTTTGGGAGTTTCAAACACCTTGGAATGATTGTCCAAGACTTTTTGGAGATCTGCAGAAATAGATGATTTTAATGTTGGAATTTCTAGTGAGCATAATTGTGAAATTAAGCCTCATTGTTATTTCTTTAGAAGCTTTGTCATGACATTAGAGCTTATTATCTTTCCTAGCTTCCCTGCAATACCCTGTAATTCGACTTCCTTCCCTTCCAAAAAAAAATTCAAGAAAGTTCTTGAAAATTAAAAGCTACCATCCCCAAAGATTGTAACCATTGTACTCCTAGTACAACATCAACACCTCCCATAGGAATGGAAAGCATTGGAATATTCAATCCATATTCCCCCATGGTTAGCTTGATATTATGGCATTTTCCAGAGCAATTTATAGTTCCTCCATTTTCAACCATCACTTGACATTCCGGTGCTTGGTATAGGAAACAATTCAATTCCTTAGCTACCTTACAATGAATAAAATTATGGGTACTACCTGAATCAATCAGCACTAATACCTTTTTCTTCTTGATATGTCCTATGTTGAGAGTTTGAGGAGTGGTAATTCCTGAAAATGCATTACATGATATGGTTGAACTCATTTCTTCCTCTTCTAGGGTTGGTTCCTGGTGTATATCCTCTTCTTGTTTATTTTCTTCTTCCTCTTCACAATCTATGTAAAATAATTTCTTCTCTACACAATTATGACCTTTAGTGTATTTTCTATCACAACTGTAGCAAAGCCCTTTTTCTCTTTTTTCTTCCAATTGTTGTGGTGTCAACCATGTAGGTTGTGGAAATCTAGGCATATAAACACTTCCTTCTTTATAGAAGTGAGCGGTAGGCTTCCTTGTCGCCATAATTTTACATTCAATTTTTCTTGCCAACCTGAATTCCTTCTCCAATAAATCAGGTTCCAAAACGTGAAATTCATGTTGGATGTTATCCTTTAAAGTACCTATGAAGAGATCAATCCTGTGTTCCTCTGGAATATCAGTTACCCTTATATTCAATTTTTTGAAGTCCTCAATGTGCTCCCCACTAAACCCTTTTGTTTGAGATTTATCAATTGGCTAAATAAGGTGTTTCTCTTTGTATCCTCATAATGTGCTATCATTTCCTCCATAAAAACTTACCAAGTGACAATTTTTTTTACGGGAGAAAAGCCATCGATACCATACAAATGCATTTTGTTCTAAATGTAAAGTTTCAATGCGTACCTTTTGTTTGTTTTTCACATTATGGAGATCAAAATATTTCTCCATTTGTAGTATCCATGTTACAAGATCCTTTCCATTAAACTTGCTCATATCCATTTTTGGAATATGGTGGTTCTTCCCACCAACATTAGAGTTTATGAAATCATGATTAACATTTATTTTATTCTCATATTGACTTTCCTCTACTATCTTTTTACCATTAGGAAACATTTCTTGTATCAACTTTGTCAAACCTTCCATGTCTAATTTTAGATCATTCTTCATGTTTTCCATTTTTTCATCGATCTTAGCTTCCATGTCCTCCATCTTAGATTCCATGCCAGCTTCCATGCCATCTATCTTAGATTCCATGCCTTTCTTTAAACCATCCATCTTAGTTTCCACACCATTGTTCAAAACTTCCATGTCATTTTTTGTTGCTCTTTGTGAGAGCGAAATTTGTTGCACTTGATCTTGTCATTTTGATATGCCATGTTGCCATTATTCATCTTCATGAGTCATAGTAGAGACTTATAAAGGCTTAATGGGTGTTGAATTCTTTTTAGGGGCCATTTTAGAAACCAATACTGATATCTATTCTACAATATGCCCTTGGAATCAATTCAACTTGATTCTTCAAACAAGACTTATGCAATGGGGAAAAAATATAGACATTTTACTTTCTTTTGCAAAGCTCTATATTGAAATTGAATTACCTCTATAATTGCATATCCTCAATATCTGAAATTTGGCCCTGTAGTATTCCTTTGAAGCTTCCCTCAAATGCCATAGGTCTGACTTGATTTGGATTCTTCAAGACAACGTTATGTCCAATGTCCCACAATGACCTAATTATGGACTGGTTGAGTAGAGCGAACTTGTACGACTTGCCATGTGTCATTGTTTGCTCCTCTGGCTCTGAAATTTATAGAAAAGACACTACCATCTATGTAATTCCAATCACTGTTTACAAAATTCCAATCCGATGCTCAGAGAGAGAGTTATGAATATTTTCCCACGATCACCTCTTTGAGATGAAATTAGGGAGCCTGAAAAAGACCTAACTTCCACAAATCATATCTCTGAAAATATTTTGATCCAAGCTCTGAAATTTTGTGATGATTTTCCTAAGGATCTCTGCTTTACGCTCTAAAAATTTCAACTTCTGAACCTTCTTAGAAAAAGCATTATAGCGCAAATGACTCACTGACCTGTTTAAGTGAAATTCAGGATCCTGAAAAAGGCCCTATATTCCATAGATCATATCTCCAAAAATATTACGAACCAAGCTTTGAAATTTCTCGATGATTTTCCTCAGGATTTCATCTTTGCACCCTAAAAATTTCAGCTTCTGAACCTTCGTAGAAAAAATGTTATAGTGAAAATTCCACGATGACCTATTTGGAGGAGCGAAACCCTAGAATCCAAAGCTCTGATACCAAATGTTGTGAAATCAACTCCAAAAATAGAAGAAAAGAGATTTCTAAGCCTTAGAAATAAGCCACTTCGAGGGGGAAACCTCCAATACATTCCATAAATGAACAATTCTTGGATGATTCAAATTACAAAACCTCCTTTCTATATATAGGAGTCCATGGGGCCACAATGTAATCCTATCCGACCTAACAATAATCATTTAAGGGCACAATAATAACAATATGGGGGTTACAGGGGTACAATAATAACAATAAGGGGGTTACACTAACAACAATAAGGGACTGTACTAGTAATATAGGGACCTAACAGCTGAGAAGAGTAGTGAAGGATAATGACTAGGGTTTTGGAGGAATACATGTTTCAAGTTTATTTTTCGTTGTCCTGGTACTCATGAATTGAAGGTCTATAAGAATAATTTATGATCGTTTTTTCCTGTCCAAGAGTGAGAGGTTTTGGCCTTGGCTTGCAAGCCTAAATATTGTGTCTCTTGGGTATTTGATAATTGACTTGATGAGAAGAAAATAATAATAATTAGACAAGATCTAAGGAAGAACCATAAATTAAATCATAATTAATTATCAAGAAGATAAATTTAATAAAGGCTCTATTTTCTCAGCATGGTATCAGAGTTAAGGTGACAGTCAAAGAAGGGCATGAAATCTAAGAGACACTCAAGGACTAGATCAAAATAAATTGTTCAGATGTTAACTTGGCTCGGTCAAAGGAACTTACTCAATCTCAGTGGAATCCAAAGATCACAGTGCATATTTGACCATAGAACCTAAGAAAATTTTGAAACCGCGGTGAAATATTCTCAATGTTTTGGCACTATAACAAACTGAAGTGTTCTTAGTATAGTTCAGATGGGTTAATACAGGTCCAGTTATCTGATATCTTTGGAGGTCAATTACAGTCCAAAGAACACAATTTAGACTTCACATTTTCGGTGATTATACTGTGAGACATTCTTGGATCATATCAGTTACATACAACTCGAACATCATTTGAGATTTGGTGCAATTACAGTGACTGGAAGTTCGAAAGAAATTATCTATGTCTCGGTGGTATTGCTATTATCAACTTTGTTCAAGCATACATCAAGCTACAGTTCAGTGATATGATGAAGACCACATTTCGGTGAAGAGCCCTACACTCTCATTGCTACTACAGTTAAAGGTAATTTCATCATCTTCAAAGGTTATAATACAAGTTCCCTCACATTGAATCAAGGACCACTTTGTTTTCCTTAGATAAGATCTTATGAGGAAGAATCAAATGATACTAAACAATCACCATCAACAAAGGAAACCAACTCTAAAGGAGAAATCTCCTTTACTAAAGAAAGGTCGTTCATTTGGAAGAAGATCATCCAAAAGGAAGAACTAATACATCTCCTTCAACCATCATCAAAGTTATCAAGTTGAAAATTTCATATTAACTTGTGAAGTAAGTATATTTAACTCTATAAAATGTTTGGTAAAATTACTTCATGTTTTCAAAGAGATCCATAAGTTGGTTGGGTTGTCGGAACTTCTTGCATGGAAAAAGGAGGATAGACATTATCATTGGAGAAAGTGAATCCATTAAACAAGTTCTCCTATGAACTAGTGGAAAGGGATTCATATTGAAGGTCCCATCATATAACAATATTGGAGACATCAAGGGCATATATGATAAGTTTAAAAAACTATTATATGCAATAAAGAATGTCATGTAACTTAGACCTCATTTAAAAAAAATTGAAGATATCAAAGAATGAGGGGATATCTTCATAAGATCTCAGCTGTGAGATCTCAAGGATATGATAAGATGGAAAAGGTAACAAATTTCCATGAGACAAGAAATTTACCTCATTTAACTTGTTATTTATATGTTAGATGGAAAAATACAAATCAAAAGAAAATGTGTTGAAGGATAAAAGACTCAAACATTTTCAGAAGGAAAAAGGAAGTTTAGGAAATGTGGAATAATTATGCACATGACAAGAAATATGGTCCTAAAGGGACAATATAAAAAATAAAAAGAAAGGAAGCTCATATCACCATAAAGGATGGAGGAAGCTGAAGAAAATAAGTTCAAGGAAAGAGGGAGTAAGAGATATTTACTATGGTTAGGATAGTCTCCCTCAGAAAAGGTATTTTCATGACTCCTAAATCATGTATATGATATGAATACAATAAATAATAATATGAAATGTGGCATCTTGAAAGCATTATAAAAAATATCTCATGACATCACCATGTAATCATAAAGGATAGAAGGAACAAAATATTTGAAATTCAAATATGAAGAAAATAGCTCTTGAGAACCTCATTGGATAATTGAAGGAAAGGAAGTCATATAGGAAAAGGCTCATCATACATCAAAAGGAATATCTTCTAGATAAGGATATGTAAGATCCTTAAGATTCTCTGATGGAATCCTCATCGAAAGTTTCAATGATCTAGAGAGGAAGGAATTTTTTCATCAGGAACTCCAACTTGTGGAATCCATGGGATGATGGTATGATAACATAAGAGATGAAGAAGATCAAGGGGTTCAGGATCCTTCAATCAAGGAAGCTTATGAAATAATCCTAAATGAACTGAAGGTAAATGAGGTATTTATACTTGTATTTAATATTATAATTTCATGTCATATGGTTGCAGGTAACTTGGATCACTACTTCTATCTTGAGAAGCATGATCGAAGGAAAGGAATCTCCTCCTCCGAAAATGATGCAGGAAGGCATAGGTCACACTATATGAAATTAACATAATATGTCCTCATATCAAGTATGATATGGTTGACTACAATCAAGGAACTCTGATTGGAAATCTCCTAGGAATGAAATGTGTGAAGAAAGGAAGGAACATGAGATATTCAACCATGGTAAAGGAAATCAACATCCTAGTAGACCAAGAATATTTGACTAGAAAATCTTCCGAAAATATATGATGACTCTGATGAAAGTCTAAAAAAATATAGAGACCCTTTACAATGAATATCTTTGGGAGATATGTTAATATGTATGTAGGATGTTGATACCTACAGGAAGATTTCATGATGAAATACCATCACAAAGGTAATTTTGATTTAAATGTTCATCTTTATTTTGAACAATATATGGATGGGGTTATCAAGGGCTACCAAATGGAATTATATGTCTTCCATGGTTTATAACCATGTATTAGGATGAAATATCCTTGAAGAAACATGGTATGAAGATAGTAGGATGACATGAAGCAAGGCTAGATTAAAGAATGATGGACCCCTCTCCGATAAAAAGGAATGATGACATAACTTGTGGATGAAAGCGATGGATGGTCTTTACCCTATGAAGAGGTCCCAAAAGATGAATATTTCATAACGGAGAAGAAATTCATGAAATCAAAGGAAGGATTTCTTTAGAGCAGCTGGGTGTCCCATTATTTCCACCTAAGGAGTTGCTACATGTCCCTGATTAACAGGGAGACTAGAAAAAAGTTTCTTATTTGGTAGAAACTTGGAAATTCCTAAGACAAGAGGGATTTTATGTACATTCCTTATGTAGGAATGAGTAAATTCCTTTATGGAATGGATTGGCCATCCTTGGTTAAGAGGGAGTGACATTTTTGGTTCTTTATCTCATGTTTCATGCACTAGAGCAGGACTAACAACCATAAGTCTTAGTGAATTCCATGAGGAGAGATAGATACATCATTTTGGTCTTCACCTGGGAAGACAGAATGGAGGATTTGGTAATCATATAGAATCTGATACTCTTTGAGAATGAGATAGGGAATTCAAGAGAAGAGTAGTCATGGATCGATATTCTTTTAGGAGTAGCTACCCAAGATAATAATATTCCAAAGAAGGTCATACTCTGTGAACACCCGAGTGGGGTATGTACCTTGAGAGATGATAATGATCATTAGAAGTCATTAGTGTCTCTAGTATTGTGCTCTAATCTTGTGGATATATATAATTTTTAGTAAATGTGTTGCTATATGACAATTATGGTTGATATTATGATACAAAGATGGGTTAACAACGCGATTCTTCTTAATATATTCTTCAGATTGAGAATGACCAAGTACCATTATGAATACCTCTCTAGTTAAGAGGGAGTGTTGAAAATTGTAACTAGGTTTGGTCTTCATAATGACATGTAATTATGATTTTATGTAAAGAATAAGACAAAGAAAAATAAATTTTATTTGTAATGCTTGCATCATGGGTTTCATGAGAAAAAAATATTATTATGGGTAAGATACTTCTTCTTGGCTCTCTTTAGTAATTTTTAATCTTGTCATAAAGATAAATAGAGTCATTTTCATGTAAATGAATGATTTTTACACTTGTAAAAATACATATTGTCTATGTAAAAGTATCCTCCAAGACCTTGTCACTAGGCCTCTCAAATTCAGCCCAAACTATGATGGAAATCCTTCTTGGTAAAGTTGGATTACCTACAAAATATCATGTTGACCTAAATGAAGAACATAGTCACTATATATAAGAGCAACTCGACCTCATTGTAGCATCACCAATTTGGACAAGTCTGCAATCTACTGTGAACCTTAGTGCATAAAGGGAAGGATAGATACCAAAGGAAAGGGGACTACAATAATTGCGGAGGAGGATGCATACTAGCGAAGGAGTAAGAGCCATATATATCTATGTTTTGTGTATGTGTATACATCAAATATATCAGAAAGGACCAAGGTTATTACAATGTGAAGAATAGCTCAGTCTTGAGCTTAATATACTTACAAAAGTTGCAACAATAAGACCGATAAGTGTACTCTAGAAATAAGAGGCTAGGATCGAAGGAAATTAAGAAGAAGAACATTGTTTAGGGATATTGAAGTAGAGACCAAGCTTCTCTAGGGAAAGTGCAGTACAATCTAGCAAAGGAGGATAGAAATAAGGAAGTTGAGAAGAGAAGTGAAGGATAATGACAAGGGTCTTGGAGGAATACTTCTGTCAAGTGTCTTTGTCATGGTCTTGGTACTCATGAATTGAAGGTCTATAAGAATAATTTATGATCGGGTTTCCCTCTCAAATAGTGAAAGGTTTTGGCCCTATCTTGCAAGCCTAAATATTGTGTCTCTTTTGTATTTGGTAATTGAATTGATGATAAAAACATAATAATCTAACAAATACAAGATCTAAGGAAGAGAAATAAAGTAAATCATAAGTAATTATCTATAAGAGAAATTTAATAAAATCCTTAATTTCTGAACAAATCCTCCACTATTTATAGCCTACACTTCCTCATAGGTAACTATTTTTGGTGTTAGAGATAGTACACCTATTGAAAATACAGGTTTTTCTACCATAAGGGATATCAATGAAAGTAACAAGAAGGTAAGCGATGAGATGAGAAAGAAAATAGCTCTTCATTCAACAACATATCACACTATGCTCATGGCTACTATTGATTTGGAGTGGTATCGGATGAAAATTTCATTGCAGCATCCATCAACACAATCCTTTCATTTAGGTTACCAGTTAAATTCATTGGATGTATCTCTAGACTAGCGAGTGTGGCCCTGGTAGATAAGGTAGATCTTCACAAATAGGTAGGAGAGATGTTGTATAATAAACTGAGAAAAATTGCAATGAACATTGAAAAGGCATAAAAGTTGTTGGAGAAGGTCGCTACTATATTGAAATAGGAGAAATCCAATTCCAGGGCACTAAACATGAAAAACGAGAGTTACAAAGAGATGATTGTGAATATGGTTTTGAATCTAGAAGCTAAATCAGTCATGGAAGCTCTCTTTAAAATTTCCCAACAGGAAAATCAGGAGTTGAGGCATAAGCTCAAAATGCCAGGTAGTGAGCATGTGCAAACCCGATAATTAACCCAGGTAGAAGTATAGAAAGAGGTCCTGAACAGATATCTCATTGACAGAAATAGTGAGATTATAGCTCTCAAAAAACACCAAACAAATATTCAGAAGAATATGGATGCTAACATTTTCACAGTGGTTTTACTGGAGGATCCCCAAAATCATACTGATAATATTACCAATGCCTTGACCGAGCACCAACTTTCTGAAGGAGATCTCAAGGAAATACATAGAGACTTGGATACTACCCAGGAAGTATTAGCTTAGAAAAAGAAGCATCTTGAATCTATCAAAGTGAATGCTAAGCTCATATCCAAGAAACTACAGGTTGGTAACCAAGAGATAACAGAGTTGGTATGGGATGAGATCATTGATGAGATAAAACAAAACTCAGAGTATATAAAATTGATGAAAAAAATAAGGCCACCATAAAGGAGATTGAATTCCATCTTGTTTAAAATGGGGAGGATTGAGAGAAGAACTCGCTAATCGCTAAGAAGTACATCGAGTTCATCAATGAGAGACCAGTCACCAATTTAAGGCATATTTATGAGGTGGATCGAGTGAGCACCATTATGGAAGTCATGTGGGTCATACAAAAATATGAGACTAGGGATAAAGCCAAGGAATTCCTAAAAGTAGTGATTAAAGGTGTTGAGGCATTTGATGTTGAGTCTGCAATGATAACTGGAGCAGGGTTTCCTAGTTGCTAGGATATGGGAGGAGGATTAGTGTTGTGAAATCAGTGAAACCAAAGGTTAGTCCAGGCTAAGAGTCAGGTGGAATCCACTCACGATAAAACATCCATGTTGAGAGGTAAAACAGTTGTGACTTACCTAAAGAGGGAATTTCACCTCTTAGGGTCAGTAAAAGATCTGTTCTATTCCAGGCTGGATTATTCTGAGCTAACCCATCTCTAGATCGCATATTGGATTTATTCACAAGTTCCCCCACCATATCCAATCCTGTGGCAGAGGTGCAAAGACTTTGTTAATCCTCCTACCATTTGAATCATTGAGCCTTCAACACAACCTTTGCATTTGTATCACCACCAATGAAAATTTCTTGATCGTGTCTAGCTGACACTTTTATTTTATATTTTATGTAATTATTCATTTTATAGTCAGTTTTTTAAATTTCCAGTTATCCCAGTTGTGCTACAAAGAACGCTTAGTTTTAATAATTATCATATAATGAACAAATCAAGAAAGGAATATTTTGGTATCGGGCCCTCTCCAAGGGCCTACATGAATGACAATGTAAGACTGAAAGAAGCTTCATAATTTTTCGAAGAAATTTTGTTCCTAGAAGAGAAATATGATGTCTCATTGTTAAATGTTTATTTCAAGGAAAAATAAATACAATCATGGAAATTCTGACTCATATGTGTTTTGTAGTATGTATCACTACCATGTATTTTACATATTTGTGTGCATCTTTCTTCTCATATATTACGCAATTTCAGTTGTTGGATGTGTTCTTCTAAAAACTCATAAATTTGTTTAACTCAATAATTGATGAAAATTCCCTCCGTGTTTAATAAGAACAGAACTCCTTAATTAGGCTCCATATATCTTTGCATTTCACCGCTACTATCTCCAAATTGATCACTCTGAGCTTGATATAACTAATTCTTATAGTTTTAAGCCCATTAGATTGAGATTTCATCTGCATTTTCTCATCTATCCCAAAAATGTATCTATGATTTAAGAATTGGAATACATATGCGAGCAAGACATTCCATTGTATATATATGTGTTATTATTTCCTTGAATGATGGTTTATTTATGAGTTAATGCATTGTCTTGAATAAGGATGGTTCTGAATAAATATTTATCTAAATATATCAGATGAATGATTCATGTGACACTAAATTCAGGCAAAATATATAAATAATTCACTTAAGATGTCCTAGGTACCGCTCTCAAATCAATCTAGGGACTATCTCTAAGAGCGAAAAAAACATGGAAAACAATAGTTTCTCTAGTTTTTCAAGCTACTACTATTCAGTATATTACACATATGTTTTTTGTGCCACTAACCATCACCTCCACTCTTCCTCCGTCTGTCAACCCCACCCCACCTTACCCTCACCATTCCCGTAAAAATCCAAAATATTTTACGTAAATCCTCATTGACCTCAGAGATCGGGATATTATAGCTACTACTGAGCTTGGCATACTTGTCACTAAAGAGCCACCCCCTTCATCACATTCTATCCCTAATGAGTTGTCAAAACTTTTGAGGAACTAATTTTTGACTGACTTGATTCTGATACGAGTTTTGATGAAACTACCACAATGGACATTGAACAAGTTGTTGTCTCTTCCATCATCCTTATTTCTTTGTCTACCACAGGTCCACCTACACTACCATCACTTCTTGAGTTGTCTATTCCCACGACATATGTCCCCTTATCCCTGCCCATTTCAATTCTCTCCACTGAGTAGGCCACTACTTTCCTTAATGACCCTTATTATTGTTGCCAAGTCCTTTCCCTTGTTTCACAATGGCATGCCATTTCTCCTTTTATACCAGAACTGTTATATTAAATATTCTCCAAGATATCTCTAAGGAACATGACCAGGAGTGGGAATCTTTTCCCCAAGGCCAGTTAGAAAATCATTTGGAAATGGAGAACCTCTACAAAATAGGTTTCCACTATCAAATACCCTCACAATAGATAAGCTCCATACATGGTCTAGCCTGCAACTCTTTCAGATTATTCATGCCTCTACTACATAACTGGAAGGCCACCTGGTCCATGCTGAATCACACTGTACATATATTTTAGCAACATATGATCAATATTAGCAACAACTCGTCATGGTCACAAGCAAGCGTCATCAATTATAGATCAATAAAGCTGAGTTGGAACAACATATTTCGGATATGAGTGCCAAATTTTAGACTATGTGACCGACCCTCGCTAATTTTGTTGATGAACGACCTAATGATTTTGTCACCCGTTCCCCTATTGAATGTTGTGACTTTTTTGAAGCATATTTTCTAAGTTTGGTTGTGCATAATCAAGAAATAAAGGTTGTTGTCAGTACAATCTCTCAGGCACTCCCAGATATCTATGTCTAGTACCATTAGTAGGTTGCTCAAGATATCGCCTCCACTTCAGTAGTCAAAGAGACCCTTCCGCAATTTATGCATGATTCTCAGTGTATTTTCAGTGAAGTCTCTTACTAGAATGGTGTTATTTTCAGGAAAAATCATCTCGTTTATCCACTACGGGAGAGTGTCAAACACCTATTTTCCCAATATATGTGAGCTTATTATTTTGAACAATAATGAGTATTATTAGTGCAAGTAGAAGCATTAGATGCCCAAACCAACCATATAGAATATGCCTCACATGTCATCCAGTGAGTGCTTCTTTACCTTAGTCCCATCACTTTGAGTGATCTCACTACCAATGTTGATGGGAAATTTCAGGAGATCATCTAGTATCAGCCCATATAGCTTACTATCAAGACCACTGCACAATTTGTGGGACAATTTTAGCTATGTTGGACACATGGAATGTTGTTGTTTCTTCCTATACCAGTATCAAGGATGATGTGTTGAAGACAATTCCATAGTTGGGTCCTTTCTTTGAAGGAGAAACACCTTGAAATAATGAAGCACAAATGAATCAAGGACCATATGCACCATTAGTGCATTGACTCGAGGGTGAGTCAATGGATTATGGTTGGTGTTACACCATTTTTTGGTCATATAACCTATTGTTATTAGATGGACCCAAGTACACCATATAATACCAATATTACTCTAAGTAAAATTGCATTCACTATGAAGAATAACTTAGTAAACCACCTTTATTAAGTTGTTTATGGTTTAAACAGGGAACCCCGTGAGGAAATATTAAATAAATCTACGTTTGTTTGATTTTCCTCAAGGAATAATTAGTTAAGTAGTAATTTAATTAACATTATTGGTTATATTTAACCCAAAACAAGGAAATTAATTAGATAAATCATTATTTATCTTATTATTTCCTAAGAATAATTATTTAAACCTTATTTAAATAATATTCTTTGTTGAATATGACTAAATCACCCTTAAATAATTAATTAAATCATTATTTATTTGATTATTACTCAACCACATCCTTAAAATGATAAATAAATCATTTATTTTTTTATTATTTACAAATAAAGGGTTTGACCCAAGTCAAATTCCTTTTCCCTATGACAAATATAATAAAATATTCCATAAAAGTTGGATCTTGATTTGGTTAATAATATTTTAATTATGGATCAATATCTAGACTAACTCAATATTTTGTTATAAATAGAAGGGTTTTCCCATTCATTTACCACCTTTTGTTGCCTAAAGATCACTCTGGATCTATACTTTTGGTCTGACTATTGATCCACCATCATAGTCATATTTTTCTACCATTTTTTTCTGGGTTTTCTAAACCATCAAGAGAGAGGAATTTTAGATCTGAAGTGCTGAGGACTTACAAGAACCCATCCCATTGAGGAGAACTTGGAACACCCTCCTGTGTTTTCCTCCCAGGTGCCATTAATACAAAATTATTTCAACATAATTGTAATATCCCGGATGGGATATTTCAGCTAAAATGCAGAAAAATACTGAATACCACACTTTGCCGTAAAATAAACATTTATTCAACAGAAGATTGCCATGTAAAATAAAAGACAGGAAATGCTGCAATCCAATATCATATAGAACAGAAGGAAAATCTCGCCACAGATAATAAATGTGGGTTTACATACAGATCCGACCCAAGAGAGCCGAGACAGAACCCGCCGTTCAAGATAAGTCGTTGAACGGCACTTTGCCACAAATCGCACCGCCGTACTTCTCCTGCACAACAAACTCGAACCCATCAAACCGATGAAGCCCAAGTTGAAGATCCGAATGATCCTCACACCAAAACTCGAAGCTCTCGTGAAACTCCTAAGGAAGTCTCCTCAAGAGAGTTGGGTTTCGGGTTTCCGTCCAATACTCACAAATCACCTGAGGGTTTCTGTCCTAGGGCTACGGCATGAAGTAGAGAACCACGTCCTCAAACCTCCCATACACAAGAAAATGATCTACTCCAAAAATATCTCCAAATGGCCTCCTCCCTTTCTTTTATAGATCCCTTGGAGCCTTCTAGAGCATTATTTTATTATTATTTTATTTATGGAGCACTTTTCCCTTTTTATTAAAATATTATAAAATATTCCTTTTTAATGCAGAAAAGGGTATATCGGCTACCATGCCTCCTCTGGTCACTGAAATCTCTGTCTAACTGTCCCATCGTGTAGGTCTTCTCGTCCCGGTTCCGATGAGCTATTACACTAAGGTGTTCCATCGCATATTCCTCCCGAAATGCCACCTTGAGCATAATTAGCTGAGTTAAGCCCATAAATGACTCAAAATTCCGAAAGTTATCGGAATGCATCGGAACGAAAGCCAAACTGCTCGGATGATGGAGTATATCAAGCGAATGCCTCCGGACACCATGAAAACTCCTCAAAACTCCTCTGAAAAGCTCCTGAGCCCACTGATAGCACCAATCTGTACCTGTGACCTGTCTGCTCCTAACTCTGGAAGTCCCTCCTAGCCCTGTTATGGATGATGCCAAAAATGGGAATATTACAGACCTCCCGCCCCAAGATTGCTTGCCCTCAAGCAATCGAAATAGGTGGACCACTCCATTGGCCTGCCGCCTCTCAGACCCAATGCCTGGATCCCATACCAACCTCTGGGTGCTGCCGTGCACCTGTGTCAAACCTCTCAGAACAGACCCCTCAATGCCGGGATCCCAAACTGATCTCTCTCTGTCCCAGTCGACAAACAATCCTCCTAGATCCCATCACCACCCTGGCCTATCATCGCCCAAGTCCCACGGCTCGGGCTGCACACTGCCTCTGACTATAGCTGATGCCCCATGAAATGAAGTCGGCCAACAAGCATCAATGCTCCCTGGCCCCTGTTGTGCTGTACCTATAACTGTATAAGCCGCTCCACCAACTGCATACCAACTCATCACCTCTCTCCAATCCATCTCCTGGCTCAATCCCATGCTGATCCTGCTCTCCTGAAATCGGGAAGGAGTCCTGAAGTAACGACAATCGGTGCCCTCCTGCCAACTGGAACCTATAACAGCAACTATGTCCAAGGGCCCCTGCTCTGCTATGCTCCCTATGAAGAATACTGTACCACCAAGAGGGTACCAACTCATGATCTCCTGCCAGTCTATCCTGGAAGAAGAATCCGATGTAGCAACAACTGCATATGGAATATGCCTAGAGTGTCGCTGCCAGCCCGTAATCGACTCACACTGATCTGCCCTATCTGTCAAAGAAAGCTGCCTGTAGAAAGAAGCCCCTCTCCCTATAATGGGCCAAAGTGGGCAAGATATGCTGCAAGCCCCATCGATGTACTCCTGGAGAGTACTACTCACTGAAAATACTGCAGTTCTGTTGATTGCGGGTACATTTATCGACACCTCATCAATGTGTCGTCCCAAAGATGGATGCTCCAACTTGCCCTCTGATTGTACCATCAGGGAATCTAGTCGTTCCCCAATGCGGACCAACTTGACCGCCGACTTGGCACAAGTCACTCTCATACCCTCCAGCTCCTGGTCCTGCAATAAATTGGCCTCCTGTACAGACGTGGCCTTCTCTCTCAAAACACGAAGGTCCGTCCGAAGCCGATGATACTGCTGCCGGTGACCATCATCCAATACCTCTGTACCTGCTAGTGCCCTAGCTGCCTGCAAAACTATCCCATCGACCTCCAATGTCTCTAGAGGATATGGATCTGCAACTGGTGTTTGTGCATCTGACTGCTCCCCCTCAAAGGCTGACCCCAATGTTAGCTGCATATCTATCATAGGCTCAGTGTGGGTGCCCATCTGGATCTCACCCAAGGGAATGTCATGCCTGATGTCCATAGTATCCTCCTCTGCTGACTCAGGCTCCATCATATGCTGCTCTGGCTGAATCGTCACAAGTGATTCATCACCCAGAATATCACCTATACAGTCCCCTGACTGCTCACCCTGCACACTAGAACACAGCTCTGGTCTACTGTCATCATCATCTTTGCATGGCTGCTCTCGCTCCCCAGAAGCATCCTCAACTGATCCCATGGACTCATCTGAAGAAGAGCCCTCACCCTGGCATACGGAGGGAATGTCTACCTGCTCTACCCTTGTCACCTCATCTGCATCTCTCACACATGAGTGATCAGGCCCCCAAGGTTCTTTGCAAATGAAGCAAAGTCCCTTCCTCCTCAGCTCATTTCTGCTGCCTGACCGACGGAACTGGAGCCGCTCCTCCCTGGTCAACTGTCTCCCGAGAAACTCAATGTTCTGCTCAACTAGCCCTTGGGCTAGCTCATAAGCAGCAGGCGAGACCAACCGCTTCCTCCTCCAAATATTCAGCAACTTAGTCTGCAACTTCCAGCAAATGGTCTCATCGTGTCCCATACATGACGACAAGATGGACTGCATGTGTGCTATGACAATATCAGGATGATGTTTCCTAATGCTAAAGAAGCATCGGAACATCTGCAAAATCAGGTCATCACACTCAAGATGGAACATGATCTCATAAGTTCGGCCCATGGCCATGGCTTCAAGAACCTTAAACTTCCTCCTAAATGTAGAGCCTGCACCGTTGTCCCAATCCTGAAAGGTTCCTACTATCAATCTGAAAATTCTTCTCATAATATCATCATTGTAGGGAAGGTAGGGTGCTGTTATCCTCAAGATATCGCTGAAGCAAGAGGCAACTATCAACTAGACTCTCTCACTAGGATGTTCCAAGAATCTAGCTTGTATTAATGCAAGCATAGCTGGCTTCAAAGCCCAATTCAAGCACCAATCAGATTGCTGTACCTTTGAAAGGCAGGATTCCAGTTCCTTTAACATGGAAAAGTCAATTTCTGATCTTTCATCTTTTAAGTCCATCCCTTGTACATACAGCCCGTTTCCCACTTCTTCTTCCCTTTGTTTATTCCTCGGATGCTCTTGTTGGAGCAATTTATGTACCTTCTTGGAGAAGGGTCTGCTGTTCTGATTTGTTCTCTGGTTTTCTGCTTTTATTTTCATCAATCTGTTTATGAGTTCCTCCATCACTAATTGTTTATATTTTCCTGTGAAGTGTTAGCAAACAGATTTCTTGCTCAATGTTGTATGTGCAATTCTGAGTTGCCTCAACTCAGCATTGCACTAATTCAGTTTTATAGCTGAAATGAGGCATACAGAGACTGAGAGGCCCTGTCCATAAAAATGCTTCTAATGGCAGTGTTTCAGATGTCATCAAATAAATTTCTGGTCACTATAATATGATGCTACAGCCATCAGACCAATTGTATCTTTGATAAGCAACCCAGAAAAATATATGTTTCAGATATGCAGTCTCATACAACCAATTAAAATTTAATTGCAAAGCATAAATTTGTTATAGAGGAACCTGGTACTGATGTGTTGACTCAACTTAGTGCAAGATAATCGTTCCTCGCCCAGTGAAGTGCCCAGAATTTGTTCTACACCCAGAATGCCGCTCAACCACTGGTTTAGATGCCGACCATAAATTTACAAGCGTGAGTTCTGGGAGCAGTGATAGGCGGTGGTGAAACAGTGATGAACAACAAACAGTTCTGCTCTGTTACAACAGCAAACATCTGAGAATTCGCTCCAGTTTTAAATGGGTTTACTGGTGATGCGGTCTCTGACTTCAAAGAAATTTTACCAAACTTGAATATGCCCTGAACAATTTCTCAATTGACAGTCACGTCCCTTGCCAAGAAAATACAGCTTCCTGTGAAAACAAAAGAAATATTCTGATAATGCTTTCGGTCCTTCTGTCAAAGTCAAAATTCCTCTATTTGCTGCAGTCATGGGTAATAATGAAGAAACATGCTTCCTTCTTCAACAATGAATCTCGTGGCTTTTTTTTTTGAGAATAATACTCTGATTCTTTGTTGAGGACTCACCCACTGCATTCAGTAAAGAGTTCAATGTTAGAGAATTGAGCATTCCCATATAGGTGATCTATGTGAATGGAAACCTTCATGTAGGGAACCCCAACAGGCACTGAGTGAAGCCAAAACTAAGAAAAGATCTGGTTCTCGTCTTGCCCATCCAGCTGCTTCCAATCCTCTATTGATATCAGCCTCTGTCAGCTTTAAATCTATGTGCAGTCTATCTGAATTAGTTTTCTGCAGAGAATTTGCACAGGGATATCTGGCAGCCTTCGTAATACCCTATTTTTTTATCACAGATAGAAAGGAGTTCTACCGTCATTCTCTGCTGTTCTATAATTTGAGATTCGGTTATCCATTTTCATGCTCCTCCGTGTGCTGATTAATTGTATGTGTGTATTCAGATTACTCAAAGTCTTCTCAAGACTCCTCTTGGATGGTTTCAATAGCCCCTATCTACCGACGTGAAGCACAATATCCCGTCTGCGATTAATCCGCCTTTGATCGGATAACACAGCCAACACATTGCGCAGCATCAAATGTGAGAAAATCCCTTCTATTTTTCCACACTCGGGCTGAGTAAAACAGTTGTCAATTACGCTATATGAAAGGGTTCTATGCGTATTTGGCTCCCGAAAGCGGCAGTGTGATGGCTCTCGACCCTCGATAATGGTTTCTCAATTTTTATGATTCACTGGTACGCAAAGGTAAAACCCCATCACAGTGATCTGCTACGGACGTCATCGATCTAAGCATACCACCATTCTGACATCAGTGGCAAGAACAACACGTAGTCCATGATCTTTAATTACGCTGACGATTATTCGGCCCTCGACACAATTGCATACCCTTCTGCTCGACGTTCAAGAAATTGACGTCCGATCTACCTCCGTCGGCCCACAAATTTACAGCGCAGGAATGAACGTGGCCAACAATGAAATTGATGCCCTCGATTTTGGCCTTCTGGAACAATGACACTTCACCATGTTCAACACTGGCTCATTCTACTCGATGCAAATGAAACTGTTCAGTCACTCAAGTTGCTTAATTCTCTGACAAAATTCCCACTTGACCTTCAAAATTTGAAGTTGGGTTTAGTTTTGTACATGGATCACGATCTATCGACTTCTTGCAATAGAGTTACTAAATGAAACTGACTATCTTTTGGTTCCAGTTTTGCTGGGATTTCAAACGGATTCTTCAAACTGACCTTTTCTTGGTCAATTTTTGTACAGTTTTTATACGTGATTGTGATGCAAGGATACTTTTCTATAAACCGTATGGTAAGCAAGTTCCATTTTTTTCTTTTTTTCTTTTTTCTTTTTTTTTTTTCACTCAAATTAAAACCCTTTGAACTTTTAGAAGTTGAGTGGTAAAATCTGAAATCACAGTGGAAGCCAAGTTCGAAACCGATACCAGCTGCAATATCCCGGATGGGATATTTTAACTAAAATGCAGAAAATTACTGAATACCACAGTTTGCCGTAAAATAAACATTTATTCAACAGAAGATTTCCATGTAAAATAAAAGACAGGAAATACTGCAATCCAATACCATATAGAACAGAAGGAAAATCTCAGCTTTTATTATAGATAATAAACAGGGGTTTACATATAGATCTGACCCAAGAAGAGCTGAGATAGAAAACCGGCCACCAAGATAAGCTGCTGAACGGCACTGGCCACAAACTGCACTGCTGCACTCTCCCTCCGGCAACAGCTGAAACTGAACCCACTGCAACTGATGAAGCCCAAGTTGAAGATCTGGATGATCCTCACACCAAACTCTGAAGCTCTGTGAAACTCCTAAGTGAAGTCTCCTCAAGAGAGTTGGGTTTTCGTCCAACACTCACAAACCACCCGAGGGTTTCCGTCCTGGGGCTACGGCAGAAGTAGAGAACCACGTCCTCAAACCTCTCATACATAAGCAAATGATCTACTCCAAAGATGTCTCCCAATGGCCTCCTCCCTTCCTTTTATAGATCCCTTGGAGCCTTCTAGAGCATTATTTTATTATTATTTTATTTATGGAGCACTTTTCCCTTTTATTAAAATATTATAAAATATTCCTTTTTAATGCAGAAAAGGGTATATGGGCTACCACGCCTCCTCCGGTCACTGAAATCTCTGTCTAACTGTCCCATCGTGTAGGTCTCCTCGTCCCGGTTCCGATGAGCTATTACACTAAGGTGTTCCATCGTGTATTCCTCTCGGAATGCCACCTTGAGCATAATCAGCTGAGTTAAGCCCATAAATAACTCAAAATTCCGAAAGTTATCGGAATGCATTAGAACGAAAGCCAAACTGCTCGGATGATGGAGTATATCAAGCGAATGCCTCCGAACACCATAAAAACTCCTCAAAACTCCTCCGAAAAGCTCACAGGCCGCGGTAACACTGTCATACACTGTGACACCTTCTTGCTCCTAACCTAAAGTCCCTCCTAGCCCTGTTATGGATGATACCAAAAATGGGAATATTACAATAATCTTGTCTTGTCTATTGGATGCATGGAGTAAATCTTGTTTTTTCTACTATTTAATGTCTTCTAATGCATAGATCTAGATTTTTGCAGCATTTACCTTGATCACCTAACTATAGATCTGAAGATATTAGTAGCCATATTTACTGTTAGGGATATTTTTTATGCATAGCTAAAGTGGTCTTTTTTCGTACGCTTGGAATTAAGATTCATACTAACAACTAGTGTCTCCACACGTGTTTATGATTACGACCGCTTTCGTTTTTCTAATCCTTGCATATCCAGCTACTTCAAACCCTAGGATTTCTCTTCAGCCTCTTTTTTTTGCTTTTATTGATGTTTTTTTAACCTATAAAACCCTAAAACATTAAAAATTCTAACTTCTGTGTGTTTTCAGACCTATTGAGCAGGTGATAGACATCAGTCGCAATTGAGACAACAATTTTTTCTAAAATCTGCTATCGAGAGTGTCGAAAGTGCAAGTCATACTTTTTGGCCCAAAACCTGTGACCTGGAACTTCAGGAAGTGGGAATCAGCACAAAAACTGCGACCTTTGCTGAAAACAGGTCAGAAACTGCGACCTGGATTTTTTGCAGGAGTTTTTCTGAAAGTTTTATGGGTTTGTCTGAGCCTTTGTTCAGGGTTGTCTAACCTCCATATCCGCCTATTTTGGACCTATACTTGTTCTGTTTTTCTCAACTAAGTGGGAACCTAGCCCCCTAGGGCTTCAGTACCCTCCACTTCTTGTGGAAGAGTTTTTGTTGTTACAGGTTGTCTGAAATTTCAGAGTCTTCAGCCATTTTTCAGATCTGATACCTCACCTTCAGATCTACTTCAGATCGGCTTGTTATCCATCTAAATCACCTCATTTAGCTTTGTTATGGTTTTCCTCTAGGGTTCACTCCGTTTCCCTCCAAGAGATAGCCTTTCGCCACCTCTTTTTACAACAATTTTTCCTCTGATTTGTTGCTATTTTCTGCACCACTTTCCATCACATTTTGTCCTTTAGATCCCTGTCCCTCCTGACCTTAGATCTATTGGCTTTTTTAATGTGTTTTGATTAGTTTTTTAATCAAATATAGACTACTTGTTGAGAGACCCACCTCCTTGGGTTTATATTATTGCATTATTAGTTATTTATTTTATGTTTTTTCAAGCTTATATACTGTCATTTGCAGGTTTATTTGCAGCTATACAACACACCTTTTATTTTTATCTACAAACATCTGGGTTTAAAAATTAAAATTTACACACTTCACACACACACCCTAAGTGAAAAAGGGCTTGGTTAACACGACCAAGAAAATACTCTAAAACATTGAAATCAATTGATCCTGCACCTCTCAGCCCTTGTTTTGACATTGTAATTAGTTGATCCTGCACCTCCCTGCCCTTGTCAGTCTCTTTTTCCTTTGTGTCGTGTTTGCGTCATCATCATTGTGCCACCAAGGAATTTATCCCAGAGACTTCTTGGCCTTCATCCTCAGTTTCTGGTAGGAAGGCTTACTCCTCCGCGTAGGATTCGAGTTAGTCCTCCACCGAGTCTGCACATTGACTCTTCTTCTAGTCCTTTAAGTTCTCCTTCTTGTTCTGCCTTTGGTTCTCCCCTTGACACCTTCACCATGTCTAGTGCAGGACCTAATGCTGGTGGTAACCCCGACCGTCATGCTGGGAATACCACTCGTGGGACAGCAACGGACACTACCTCGGCTGCACCCTTTCTCCCCTTCATGGTATGCCTCAGCCTCCCCAATTTTGACTAGTTGATAAAAGACCCTATACACCATGACGCTAGTTGGCTGGTTATGCCGATGAAGCTCCCTTCCGACATCCCAAAGTTTGAAGGCCTTGCTGGAGAAGATCCTATAAATCATGTTCGATCTTTCCACATGTGGTGTTTTTCGAACTCCATTACCGATGACTATGTCCATCTTCGGTTGTTCCAACGTACTCTTACAGGTGAAGCTTCTAAGTGGTATGTTGATCAGGCCCCTTCCTCTCATACAACTTTTGCAACTCTTTCTCGAGCCTTTTTGTCTTATTTCTAGCTTCCTCTTCATTATGACACTGGTATCAAACTTTTTAATTATTTCCGTCAATCATTTGCGACCCGCCTATCCGATCATCTCCAGGAATGGTTGTAATATCCCGAAACAGGGATTTTCTACAACAATGAGAATATATTAAGATATTCTAGAGATGGAGAGGCATAAATGTAGCTCATATTATGTGTTAATAACACATATTCTTCAATCATGCAACAACAACAACTTATATTCTAATTTATGCACCAATTGATGGGGGAAAAGCAGCTATTTCAGCCCTAAAAACGTCATTTTCTAAGATTTGCGTAAAAATAAGGGGAAATGATGGTGGGATCCTTTATTTTAGGTCATGTGAGACTCACATACCAAATTTCAGAAAAGACAAATGACTCTAGCTATGTTAAACAGGTCTCCCACTCCCGATATGGCTTAAAAATGCCCAAACCCCATGACTTGACTCATGTTGAATTTACTGAAGCATAGACAGCATAAATTTCTGAAGTTTTATGATGAAATATGATGGAAAATACATAAATACATTGTATTACCTCAGATCATGGAGTTTATTACTATGATCATGAGAAAAATGGAAGAATGGATGAAGAAACCCTCAAGAATGAGGTACTGAAACACTTTTTTCCTCTGCAAAAAGAATGTACAGCATAATATTCAGGATTTATAGCAGTTTTACATTAAATATCAGATATAATACATATCTATGCACAAAATATCAAATCTATAACAGATCATTACACTAGATTATCTTTACTTTACATTCCCCTTGGGGATTTCAGCAATACATGAAACACAGAGAGTAGATCTAAGTTTTACTGTAGCAGATCATCAGAATGATTCAAAAAATATGAATTAAGCACAAAAATAAATATATCAGATCTGAATTATCCATGGATTAGATGGCTATTGCATGGATCACCATGGTGAAGGAAAGATCCATCCACCAGAGATCACTTCTCCAAATGAATGTCGGAATACCCTACAACTCTGCAACTGGAAATAACGTATTCCAAGAAGATAAAATACACTTTAAGCTTGAATCACAGGTTGGCCTAATTCCAAGATCAATATTTGAAATCCACACTTCTAATACACTCTTCCAGGAGGTTAAAAGACACACTCACTGAGAAGAGGCACTAGTATAATCTAGATCTGAGCATATCTAGTCTCCACTTGTTGCAGCTCATTGAAACAAGTAAAATCCAATAGGATTTACGTTGTCTAATGGAGATGGAGCTTTTCCAAATTCCTGATAGTGGAAGAGTAGTACAATTCCCTCCAAGAGCTACTCAATGGAAGGAGAGAGAATCCCTAAATAGGAAATCCTCACAATTCTCTGCTAAACAACCAAGAGAATGAGATATGTCTAAGCATACAATATACTCTGAAAATAGGATATCATGAAAAAACTTCTCTTGAGCCTTCCCCTTATTTTTATAAGATGAGAGCTTGAGAAACCATACACCACCTTCAAAAATTTAGCTCCTTTCACATGAAGACCCTCCATCTAGAACTGCGTTGATCAACAACAAGGTTCAATGCATCTGGACAGTGTTGTGATTTGGTCCTATTGACCCAGTCAATCTCCTCAATCCTTGTTCACACACAAGTGTATTTTATTAAGACAACCCTAATTTTCCTCTGTTCACATTGGGAATTGACTTATTTTGATGTTTTTATGAGTTTACATGTCCTCTAAATTTTATTCATCAATCAAGAAAATTAAAACAAAATGAAATATTCCTATTATCTTGGGATAATAAGGAATATTACAGTCCTCCCCTCCAAAAACGTTGCTTTCCCTCAAGCAACTAATAAGGTGAGTGCTACAAATTCTCCCATGTTCCTATTAGAACATGTACTACAGAAAATGTGGGACTTGCCTTCCCAAAAGGACACATTCAGCCCATGTCCCTCCCTCAACATCATGTCTCCCATCAAGAATAAAAAACACCAGCAAATGGGATCATGATTGGCATCAGAACAAAGGAATTACTGATGGTTTCATAAAGTACTGGAAGGTACCAATAGTTTCCCAAGTGGTGACAGCGCAATTTTTCAGACTGTTGCTTCAGAAAATTATATGGCAAATTGTTTCTTGATACATGGTTAATCATATGAATAAAATAAACATACATGTAATGAAAAAACATATGTCCAAGGCCACATAAGAGATGGCTATCTCCATCATATGTTTTGGCCCAACATTGGTCATGGAGAAAAATCAAGATCTTTCTTACTTTTGGAGTAATACACTACCAAGAGATGGTAAGAGCATGCAAATATTGTGTTGCACAAAGAAATCTCTCACCATATGTTGGAAGTAAGAAGACACATGGATCCATTAATGGATCCTCCATATTATTTTGGCACACTTCCATGAAGAGAAATGAACCAAATGCTGCCTGTAAACCCTCTCCCTCCTACTTGGAAACCTGAGACAAGAAGAATACATCATAGTAATAGATTTCCCCATCTACTACCTCATATTTATTACCTCCTCTTTGCCCTTCAAGTGCATGAAGTGTGAAGTGATCCTGGGGATACTCCATCAATAAACCCCAGCTCCAAAGTGGCAATACTTTTGGCCTATGAAAATAGGCTCCCTCCAATTCATGGCTCCAATATTTGACATGCAGAATGTCAAAGGCATCTCCCATAATGCTGCTACACATAAGAAGTCTCTCCCATGAGGAAAGTACCTCTTGAACATCTAAGTCCAAGGAGTAGCCCCTTTGCACTGTGATAGTGCCATCTTCTACTCCTACAAAATCATGAAAACTGTGAGAGAAAATATGCCCTTTCTCTCCCAAGAACATCCCAAGCAACAAAATATTTTTCTGCCTCCTCATACTTCCATCATCCAAATCATGTAGTGAAAACATGGTGATTGACATGGAGAAGGTTACGTCAACACAATGTGTCCATACTCCTTGCTACCCCATGATGTAAGTATCCTGCCACATACCCTTGGAAAGAGGATGATGACCAAACTCTTTCAAGAGTAGCCAATGTAGCCATGCCTCCTGCTGCTTAGTATCATAGATCTGCAAGTAGCTTTCCAGCTTCTTGCTTACCATCCACCTCCTTCCATCCACATGTGGGTGCCTTCCATATTATTCTTCCTTAGAACTCTCCCAAGGAAGACTATCACTCTCCCAAATCAGATTTCTACTCTTGCATTTCATGGGATGTTAAAATTCAATTTTCTCAAGGATCAATTTGATCCCATAAGGACCCAAATAGGTGGTAGGCAAAAACATCCCATCATTATGTGCATGGCTCAAGAGGTGTCCAACACAAACATGAGAGATTTTATCCATCCTAAGATGTCCCCCATCATCTATTTGTTCCTCCTTGAATCCATGAAGATCCAAGTGTGAGAAGGAAAGAGCCTCCTCAGACTATTGAACAACTTTGCACTTCATGATCTATTTAAGTGCACCTCCAATGAAATCTCTCCATGAGATTTCCTCATCATGCATGGCCTTCCAAAACCAAAGAGGCCTTGGATCTACTGCAGGTAGAAGTTTCTCTTTGAGCTTGGGAGTGCTCATTGAGAAAGTGTCATTTAGAAAGGAGAAAGGGTTTCTCACTTCAAGATGTCTACCATATACCATTCCTTCCTCCATTTCTTCATGAATGAAGCTGCCATGTGAATGCTCCCATAAGGCATGGGTCCTCTTTTCTTCATCACTACCTTTGTATAGCGTAGTGCAACTATGTTTCTCTAAATCAGTAGCATGCAAAGAAGTAGATCCCTTCATATGATTTGCTGAAATGACAAGAGATGGAAATTCAAGCATACATTGGTGAGATGTATAAGCAAGAGCTCCTTTATCAACTATGTTGTCTTCCTCCACTTCTGAACCATAAGGCTGCTACTCCAAGGTTGTGATAGTGATGGTACATGCTTCCTCAAGTGGTGGTGAGGATCTCTCTTCCTCTGGCTAAATGAACTATGGTAAAGCTAGAGTCTCCTTGTAGGCTCTATATTTAGCTTATATTGAGAAAGGTATTCACTTAGAATCTCAGATTCCAAGTGTCGTCTATGTCTCTTGTCTTCTCCTCTTTGAGAATAGGAAGTGCATGGCTCTTCCTCTTCTTGAAACCCTCTATGAGTTTCACTGCAACTCTTCATCTGCTTAACCTCCTTGGAGAGGTACTTTCTGGATCTGAAAAATGATCAGAGAAAGCTCATCCTCTTCATCATCTTGATCTCTTCTATCTTCTTATGGCTGAAACTCACAAGCTGAGCCAAGAAAGATGCTCTGATACCACTGTAATATCTCGAAACAGGAATTTTCTACAACAATGAGAATATATTAGGATATTGTAGAGTTAGAGAGGTATAAATATAGCTCATATGATGTTTTAATAACACATATTATTCAATCAAGAAACAACAACAGCTTATATTATTATTTATGCACCAATTGATGGGGAAAGGCAGCTATTTCAGCCCTAAGAACGTCATTTTCTAATATTTGCGTAAAAATAAGGGTAAATTATGGTGGGTTCCATTAGCCTAGGTCATGTGAGACTCACATACCAAATTTCAGTAAAAACAAATGACTCTAGCTATGTTAAACAAGTCCCCCACTCCCGATATGGCTTAAAAATGCCCAAACCCCATGACTTGACTCATGCTGAATTTACTGAAGCATAAAAAGCGTAAATTTCTGAAGGTTTATGATGAAATATGATGTAAAATACATAAATACATTTTATTACATCATATCATGGATTTTATTACTCAGATCATGAGAAAGATGGAAGAATGGATGAAGAAACCCTCAAGAATGAGCTACTGCAACACTTTATTCCTCTGCAACAAGAATGTATAGCATAATATTCAGGAGTTGTAGCAGCTATACATTACATATCAGATCTAATACATATCTATGCACAAAATATTAGATCTATAACAGAACGGTACACTAGATTGTCTTTACTTTACATTCCCCTTGGGGATTTTAGCAATAAATGAAAAACATAGAGTAGATCTGAGTTTTACTGCAGTAAATTGGCATAATGACTAAGAAAATATGAATTAATAACAACATTAAATAGATCATATATGAATTATACATGTATTAGATGGCTAATCCATGGATCACCATGGCGAAGGAAAGATCCATCCACCAGAGATCACTTCTCCAAATGAATGTCGGAATACCCTACAACTATGCAACTGGAAATAACGCAGTCCAAGAGGATAAAATGTGTTTTAAGATTGAAACACGGGCTGGATTGATGCCAAGATCAAGATCTGAAGCCCGCACTTCTAATACACTCTTCCAAGAGGTCAAAAGACACACTCACTGAGAAGAGGCACTGGTATAATTTATATTTGAGCAGATCTAGTCTCCACTTGCTATAGCTCACTGAAACAAGTAAACCCCAACAGTATTTTTGCTATCTAAGGGAGATGTAGCTTGGACAAATTATTGATAGTGGAAGAGTAGTACAATGCCCTCCAAGAGCTACTCAATGGAAGGAGAGAGAATCCCTAAATAAGAAATCCTCACAATTCTCTGCTAAACAGCCAAGAGCTACTATAATATCATGAACAACATTATTTTCAGCCTTCCCCTTCCTTTTATAAGATGAGAGCTTGAGAAACCCTAAACCACCTTCAAAACTTTAGCTCCTTTCACATGAAGACCCTCCATCTAGAACGGCGCCGATCAACAAGGAGGTTCAATGCATCTGGATAGTGTTGTGATTTGGTCCTATTGACCCAGTCAATCTCCTCAATTCTTGTTCACACACAAGTGTATTTTATTGAGACAGCCCTGATTTTCCTCTGTTCACATCAGGCATTGATTTATTTTGATGTTTTTAGGAGTTTACATGTCCTCCTTTACATATTCATCAATTAAGAAAATTAAAACAAAATGAAATATTTCTATTAGCTTGGGCTAATTAGGAATATTAAAATTGTGGAGAAGAAAGAACCTATGTCAAGCCCCTACCTTTGAAGACCATGTCTACATGGACTAGTTCCTTAGATCTCTCTTCCCTCCTATCGAAAAAGATGTCACATCGCATTTTCCTCAAACCGAAGAAGCCACTCTCTAAATGGCGCTAAAATATGACCTAATCTATGCTCAGTCGGGTTATGTTTATACCATTCTACCCGATCTTCCCAGACTTGATGGTCCTAACACATCGGGGGCACCTCATGCCACTGACAGTATTGTTGGAGATCTCTCTAATCCATACGCTCAACCTCCCATGGGCTATGGTTTTCTTGGGGGGGGCAGCACCTCCTACACTTTTCCCCTTCTCGGTAGCACGTATCTAGGATACGTCATTGCTCCTCTTTTTTCCCAACCTCCTATTTACCACACTATTACCTAACCTCCTTATTATCCATATCCACAGCTTGGTGCTCCATCTCCTCTAGCATTAGCATCTCCGCTTCCCTTGCCTTCTCAACCCCTACAACAGCTGCCACCACCCCCTCAGGGGTAGGTGTATGCATAGCAGGGCATGACTAATCCTCCTCCCTCCAAAGAGATGAGGAAAGGCACTCAAAATTAATCTTCTCCCGATAATCCTAGACCTAATCCTCAAAATAATGCACCTAACACTGCTAACCAGAAATAGCGCACTCAGCCCAAGCAGCATAGGCCTGTTCCCGTGAACCAGCCTTGTTCTTGTTGTGGTGTTTATGGTCATTACACGCACGATTGTCCTCTTTTACAACAGATGAAGAAGATGTGGGAGTCCCAAGCAACGTTGCAAGGACAACAAGCCTCCCCTTCTGTTCCTCCAAATGTTGCGCCTAGTCAACCGGTTGTGCTTACTAATCCTTTCCCTTAGCAAGGATTTGTGGCTACCCAACCACCTGAAGTAGAAGTGGCCACTCGACCTCTTCCATATGGTACCTTCGATTACCAGATTCTCATGATGAACTCTGCTCAACCTCTAACCATAGACATCAATCTTCAGACTCGGTCCCGTCAGTACAACAAGATTCCTGCTACGTGTTTCCCCGAGCTGCCTTCTTCGGTCTCTACAGAGCCTCTTTTGACACCTAATTGTCCCTTGCAGATCCCTCAGCCTAAGGCAGAGGTTCATACCAAGATCCCTAAAGGACCACTATGCCGAAATGCTACTTCTGGCAAAGCTCCCCATTTGTATAGCATAGTAGATGATTTGGCGCAATATCCTGCTGCCATTTCAACGCTTGAACTCCTCCAGTCATGCCCTTCATAACAAAAAGCTCTACTATCTACCATGGGCACTGTAGATCCTTTCGATGATCGACTGATTATCTTTGATGTTGACCGGCCCGAACATCCTCTTGTCCCTACTTTCGTTGCCTTCCAAATCACAGTCAAGATCCAGAACACTAACATTTCCCGATGCATTATTGATGAGGGGGCATCCACCTGTGTGATGTCCGCTTCAGTTTGGAAGCAACTCGGATTACCTGTGTTGGCTCCTTCCATGATCACTCTCCGAGCATGGCATGGCCACACCTCCCAGCCCATTGGCTTATTCTGTAATTTTCCTATTACTCTTGCGACTATTTGCGTTGACATAGAAGTCATAGATGCCCCCTTAGATTACAACATTCTATTGGTCATAGCTACACTTATGCGATGTATTCTGTCCCTTCCGCGGTCCACTGCAAGTTTTCCTTCCCTCATAATAGAAAGATAGTCACCATTGACCAGTTGAAATATTACGAACCAAAGTCTCAGACCTCCCTTGAGTCCACTATCTCTTCAGTGGACAACAAGCAAACCGTCGATCATTTGAACAGTGCTTCACTTGGAGTCCACAAAGATTCCTCATTTCTTGGTACATTCCCTAGTCTTCCTCCTCCTCTCTCTGATCCCAGCTCATCAAATGTTTGCATGATGAAATCATCTCGGGCTACCCTCATGCGGCCTGCCTCAGCTAGTCAGCAGCCTCCTTGCCCTCCATAGCCTACTCCTAGCCCTTCAATTTAGCCTTCTCTACCTCCTCCCCCTGGTCCTTCAACTGGTACTCATGAGCCTCTTTACCCTCCTGGAACGGTTCCTCTAGACCTTAACCATTTATGATCTATACCGCCTAGCCATTACCCATTTGGTTAGATACTATTCCTAGCTCCCCCACCAGGAGTGTATACGGCACCTATCATGGCCACCCTCTCTCTCCCTAACTTGACCCTTGGGATTCCCGTTTGGTACCTTGATCCTCCAGCCGCTACCTCGCCTAGTCAACCTAAACCTTATATTTCTTTGACCCCGGTCCAACTGGTCCTTATGAATTCTCCCGCTGTTACAGTGCCTCAACCACCTCAACAGGAACCATCTCCTGTTGCAACCGCTTTGGGTAAGAAGGGCAAAGCTCTCAAGACAACATCAAAAGACAAGGCTACTCTGACAAACCCTGCCCCTCCTCGGCCACCAAAGCATACTATCCAGTGTGCTTTGTGTGATTTTGTCGATCATGCTGCCCATAATTGTACTGAATTTCCTCATCCCAAGCCCATGGTTAACGAAGCATTTCCAGAGTCTAATATCCCAGAGGTATATGTCACTATACCCGATTCAGTCTCGAAACTCAAGTCTTTGTGCAAAAATCACCCCTATTCTTTGTATGATTTTCATGGCCACTATACTTACCTCTGTCTCAGCCTCGAGGACTTCCACACCTCTGGCGGCAGTTCGCCAATCCGAGGCCAAGCGCAACGAGTCCACCGCGCCCTTATTTGCACGTTTTTCTTTGGTAAAACTAGAGGACATGAATTCTCCCATTAACACTCCCTTTCTTGATGTCGAGATGACGGAGCCTTCATCCACCATTTTCTACCTATCATCATCCATGAGACCCTTGGTGGAAGTCCCGTTGGAGACTTACCCTGATGTTTCGCCTAAACTCCCTTCAGCGATCACCCTAGGCTCAATATTGGTAGATCCTTTATCTGCTTACTCTTTTTTCAACCCTTGTGATGATGCACCTATGAACCTCTCTTCTCATGATGATGAGTCAGGTAGCTTCGCCACGTCAGGTGGTCTTTCTTCC
This sequence comes from Pinus albicaulis, assembly GCA_034641835.2. NCBI lineage: Eukaryota > Viridiplantae > Streptophyta > Pinopsida > Pinales > Pinaceae > Pinus > Pinus albicaulis. The sequence goes on along the minus strand of MU968411.1, from coordinate 11,173,361 downwards.
ACTAGTCACCCCATCTTCTATTACGATGATGACATTATGGAACTAGTGACCACCCCTGACTTTATCTATCCCCCCTTAGATCGAACCCATGAATTCGAACCACATACACCTTGTGGCCATTACATTGACACCCAATGTTTGCGTAAGGGGGCACCCATATTTGAGAGACCAGGAGAAGCAATTCTCCGCAACCCTCCTAGTGTATCTAGTCATGTCGACTCTAGTACCATTATTCTTCCACATTTAGAAGAACCTCTAGAGTCCCATATCACTTGAGATCACTCTAGGGATGATACCCGTCATCATTGCTTCATCTTACATAAATAACCCAGTCCCTTCGACATTGTTGTTTACCAACCTATGAGTGTTCTGTGAGAGCACCAGTTCATTATCTCCAAATCCTCTCTTTAGGATAGTGACACCATGTATGCCAACCTGGAAACTTAAATTCCATTTGATTCATATATGCAGTACCAAAAGAGATTGGTAATCCTCCATTCCCTTTCTCAAACTGCATAACCATAACAAAAACAAATGGTTCACCACATCATTAAAAAAATTTTAGATTCCCCTTTTTCTAAATACATTTTGGCATGATCACAACATGCTTGGGGGCACCTATGCCCCTCAACCATAAAAATCCTAGATCTCAGCCAAAAACAACACTGAAACCCCCTTTCTCTGACAAGTCACACTTTTCAAGTCATTTCCTGGGACGGGTCACAGTTTTATGCCCAGTACCTACTACCCAGGTCACAAAACAGACCCCAAAAAGTGCAACCTGACCTATTCATGAGCTCTAGGTACCTAAACTGAACTTTCAATCCACTAAAATGAAAGAGTAGGATTAGGCCTCTTACCTGCAACTGACGGATCTCAATTCCAATGTTCGATTTGTCTACTATGATCACTGCAATAGTTAGGACCTTCTCTCCTCACTACATTCACCACAACTCCACATGAAAATGAGTGAATTTGGAGGTAAAATTCCTTATTAAAAGAAAACCCTTGATTTTTATTTCGCTTGCTATGGCCAAGCCATAGCTCAGTTGGATGAACCGTTTGTACCGTTGGAAAGCTCTCACCGAGCCCTCAAATGGGTATCTGTTAGTTTTTAGTGACTTGATAATTCACTAGGACACATTTTATCCAGGAAGCATCACTTCACCCCTCCTCAAAATCGAAATTCTTCACTTGAAACACTCGTATTGGGGACACCACTTTTCCTCCATACTTGTCCACGCTCATGTCGATTTTCGTCGTGAGTTACCATCTTGTACTTATGTTTTTATGGTTCCCCATTCGACCATTACTGTGTGGCAGCACCATCAAGTCGCCCTTGTTTAGAGTGTTAGTATGAATCTTAATTCCAAGCGTATGAAAAAAATACCACTTTAGTTGTGCATAACAAAAAGCCCTAACAGTATAAATAATTGCTAATATCTTCATATCTTCGGTTAGGTGATCAAGATAATTTTTGCAAAAATCTAGATCTATGCATTAGAAGACATTAAATAGTAGAAAAAACAAGATTTACTCCATGCATCCAATAGACAAGACAAGAATATATCAAATGAATTTTGTATTAATGGAACCTGGGAGGAAAACACAAGAGGGTGTTCCCTATTCTCCTCAATGGGATGGGTTCTTGTAAGTCCTCAGCACTTTAGATCTAGAATTCCTCTCTCTTGATGGTGTAGAAAACCCAGACAAAAAATAGTAGCAAAATATGACTATGATGGTGGATCAATAGTTGGACCAAAAGTATAGATCCAGAGTGATATTTAGGTAACATAAGGTGTTAAATGAATGGGAAAACCCTTCTATTTATAAAAAAATATTGACTTAGTCTAGATATTGGTGCATAGTTAAAATATTATTAACCAAATCAAGATCCAACTTTTATAAAATATTTGATTATATTTGTTGGAGGGAAAAGGAATTTGACTTGGGTCAAATCCCTTTATTTGTAAATAATAAATAAATAAATGATTTATTTATCATTTTAAGGATGTGGTTGAGTAATAATCAAATAAATAATGATTTATTTAATAATTTAAGGGTGAATTAGTCATATTTAACAAAGAATATTATTTAAATAATCATTCTTAGAAAATAATATGATAAATAATGATTTATCTAATTAATTTCCTTGTTTTGGGTTAAAGATAACCAGGAACATTGATTAAAATGCTATTTAACTAATCATTCTTTGAGTAAAATAAAACAAATATATATTTATTTAATATTTCCTCATGGGGTTTCCTGTTTAGACCATAAATAACTTAATAAAGGTGGTTTACTAAGTTATTTTCATAGTGAAAGCAATTTTACTTAGGGTAAAGTTGGTCTTACATGGTGTACTTGGGTCCATCTAATAACAATAGGTTAGATGACCAAAAAATGGTGTAACAGATTGCCCCCCAGCGTGCAAGCATTAGGAGCTAATCGTATAACCGAAGTACGTTGTAAGAAATCAATCACTAGACATCAAAGGGGAAGTCAAAGAGAGAGAAGTATAAGGTAGAACAAAGTGCTAAAAGAACTAGACCCTAAGGATGCGAGACTTATAGGTGTGACAAGTCTCTTTGATGCATGAGTATCTGTGCTATAGGCAGCGGGGGAGTCATACCTATGCCCGCCGAGGAAAATTACAAACAATAAGGCGTCTGGAAAACCACGGGACTGGCCAATATGGTACATAATGGCATAAACATGAGCCATATAAACAACATGATAATGAATCCCACATACATATTGTGCCTAGGATAATAGCTAAGACTTGTATAATGATATCTGAGTACATGAGATATAATTACAACCTAGTTGCCCCTGAAAACAGGAAAGGGCTCTGAAAATTTGACTGATATATGCAAACAAAAAGGTGTTGCAAGTAGCTGAGGCCGACATCATGAAATGTATGGAGCTACATTGAAGGCTGGAATGAAGAGGTCATCCGAGTGTGTGGGGGGGGCTACCTATAGGGCCACCCCTTCATGAGGGCTGAGACATCTCACACACACCCAGGAATCACCGATGTGAGATGCTGCATCACTGAACCATCAAGTATACGAATCTTGATCATGATGAAAGGAGCTAGAGCTGAGAAACAATCAAGTCAAATGGTAATAAGGAGTCCCTTTGCCTGATCTGAGGCACTGAACAAGAGTGGAAGCTGGAACCAAGGTACACTGCCCTCATGACCTGTCTTCTGGAATGAATGAGTTGATGCCGATAGAAGGAGGTCTGCCATAGGTGAGGCAATAAGGGATCCTCAACTAAGGCACGAGAGAAAATAGTAGAGTGACTGATAGATTAACATCAATGATGATGATGAAATGGGGGGTACTGAGTAGCGACGGACGACTTCCCTTGTTAGAGAATAAATGGCATGGATGAACTTGAAGCGACTGCCACAATATCATGAAGGATAGGGGACAGTGGGACTGAAGGCCATAGTGTGTGACACGAGAGAGGGACCAAGCAATCAAGGATGGAGGACTATAGCAGGATGCGAAGGGACTTGGGATAGACTCCATGAATGGAATGATGACTCAACTCAGATTCTCTAAACAAGGGTGACTCGATGGTGTTGCCACACAGAAAAGGTCTAATGGGGACCCTACAAACATGAGTACAAGATGGTAACTCATGACGAAAGTCAAAACGAGCATGGACCAGTATGGAGGCAAAGTGGTGCCCCCAGTATGAGTGTTGCAAGTGAAGAAATTTGATTTTGAGGAGGGGTGAAGTGATGCTTCATGGAAAAAAAGTGTCATGATGGAGTATTTAGTCATTAAAAACTAATAGATACACATTTGAGGGCTTTGTGATATATTTCCAATGGTATAGACGATTCGTAAAACTGAGCTACGGTTTGACCACAGCAGGCGAAAGAAAAATAAGGGGTTTTCTTTTAATAAGACATTTTCCTTCCAAATTCACTCATTTGCAGGTGGAGCTGTGGTGAATGTAATGAGGAGAGAAGGCCCCAAATCTTGCGGCGAGCGTAGCAGACAAACCGACCATTGGGATTTGATATCCGTCAGTTGTTGGTAATATGCCTAAGCCTACTCTTTCATTTATGTGGGTTGAAAGTTCAGTTTAGGTACCCAAAGCTCATGAATAGGCCAGGTTGCACTTTTTTGGGGTCTGTTCTGCATCATGGGTATTATTTTCTAGGAAGCTTGGCATATCAGTATTTCTAGACATTTTACAAGTTGCTTAATTCATAGAGTATGTTTTACTTCGAATTTTTGTTATGATATGTGTAGTAATGAGTCTTATACAAATTCTAAATCTCTTATAAAAAGAGAAATTGAATTTTTGGATGTTTTTACATATGAAAGAGAAAGTAAAATAGAGGTATATGCTCTAAATTTTTTTAGAAAATGGTACCATTATTTAGTGTGTTCATAAAGAAGAAAAGATTACATTGCAAATTTTGAAAAAAAATGTATTATTGTTGACTACATAAAGATTACTTTGACAAATGTGTGATATATAATTATTTTATAATGCATTTATAATTCCTACCTATCATTATTATAGTATACATATAAACATACCTGAAAAAAAATTAACTACAATTGAAAGAAAATAGTAAATCCTAAGTTTAAGTGCAAATTAAAAAAACATGTAAGAATTCAAAACAACAAAAAAATCCTAATTCATTATAGTTTTAAAAAAGAATTAAAAATATATTTCATATAAGTAGGAATTGAAAAGGAATTAAATTGAAGGGAAGTAGCCAACATCTACAGTTGTACATGAAAGAGAAAGTAACCTATCAATAGGTAGAATTGTATTGTAACAATTATACCAAAATTACATGAATCCATGTGAACATTGAAATCTATGAGGAAAACGATACATCTAATTTTTGCAACAATAGAGGAAATAAAATTGTATTTCAAATAAGTCAAGGGAATAATCCCTTCAAGTTATCAAACGACACCCACTATATAATTTTAACCATAAGGAACCCAATGTTAAGTAGAAGGTCTAAACGAAACCCACTATATAAGTAAAATGGAACAATAAACATTGACTAAAGGCTTCCCACCTTATTTGTTTTTAACAATACATACATGAAATAATTTACCTTAACATTTAAATTCCCCTTAGGATAAAAACTTGGATAAATACCATAATACTTAATTCAGTGTAGAAGATATGGTGTTTGATTCCTTGATGAGATAAATACATATATACAAGAATTTTTATATAGCAGTGACTAGAGAATGCAAGCGCATATGACCTGTAAAAGAACAAGCTGAATATTTTAATGAACTGGAAGAGTTCTGAATTAAATAAAAATCCATATAATATGATAAGGGTTATTGTATCTAGAAAACCCCGACAGTACAAATTGTGAGTTATGGTTTAAAAAAAGAACTATTGACAAAAGGGAAAAAGAAAAAAACCATTAAAAGAAGATTTTACCTTGCAAAAATTCCATCATCAAAACCCCATATTCTCTACTAGTATGAAAAGCTTCCAAAATGATTAAAAATGGATAAAAATTTAACAAACTCGACGAGAGTTAAAACCGTATACATTAAATAAATTCTACATAGGAAAGTTCATCCACGACATTGAATTTACATATGTGAGATAAAAATCAGACTGAATTGAAAAGAAGGAGTTGCAGCTCACAGGTGAGTACTGCACCTGGAGACTGCACTCAAACAGAGAGAACACTCTGAGTTTACTCTACATTCATGAATAAGAAATTACATCATTAAGTACATCACTAAGAATCAAGAAGTTGCAAACAAACTCCTAAATTGTAGGAACTAATCCTAAACTAAGGAGATACGTTACAACTTGTGTAACCATTTCTCCATTAATATAAAATAATATTAATTATTTTCAACTCCCCCCCTTAATGGAGAAAGCATTACCCTGAACTCCTAGCATCCCTCTAAACAATTCAAACTTTACACGCCCAAGAGGCTTAGTAAAAATATCAGCCATATTGTCACAAGTTTTACAATATTCAACACATATCTCCTTTGACTGTAGTTTTTCTCGAATAAAATGGAACTGAGTATCGATATGCTTGGTATTTTTATGAAAGACTATATTGTATGCAAGCTTGATGGTACTCTGGTTGTCAGTTTTGATAATAGTTGATTCTTTCTTTTCTTCTCCTGCATCGTTGAGAAGTCTTCTCAACCAGATAGCTTCACATCTGGCTGCACAAAATGCTTGGTACTTAGCTTCACATGAAGATAAAGCTACAGTGCTTTGATTTTTGCTGCTCCATGCTATGATCCTGGATCCAATGCTGAATGCATAGCCTGTGATAGACCTTCAATCATCCAAGTTACCTGCCCAATCAAAATCTGAAAAACCTGCTAGAGTAACATCAGATGTGTCAATGTACAAAATACCATAATTACTAGTACCACTAAGATACCTCAACACACTTTTTGTTGCAACCCAGTGAATTTCAAGTGGTTTTGACATAAACTGGCTCAACATACTAATAGATTATGCCAAATATGGTCTAGTTGTAGTAAGATATATCAAACTCCCAACTAGTTGTCTGTACATAGTGGCATCCACCTCTTTAGTACCATCATCATTGCTCAACTTTAAGTTCTGCTGCAATGGTGTTGCTGCTGATCTACACTGCTCCATTCTGAACCTTTCCAGCAAGCTTTTGGCATACTTCCCTTGAGTAAGAAAAGTCTGTCCAGAATCTCTCCATACTTCCAATCCCAAGAAATAATGGAGATTTCTGAGATCTTTCATCTCAAACAATTGTGACATCTGCCATTTGATTTCTTTGATCAGATTGTTAGCATTCCCTGTTATGATCATATCATCTACATACAAAGAAATCAAAATAATTTTCCTCTGTTTATTAAACTTGGTATACAAATTTGGATCATTCAAGATTCTATGAAAGTCGTGTTGTACAAAAAATGAATCAATCTTCTCATACCACGACTTGGGTGCCTGTTTTAAACCATAAAGTACCTTTTTCAATTTACAAACAAGATGTTCCTACCCATTTTTCACAAACCCTTCAGGCCGTACTAAATATATTTCTTCTTTCAAGTCACCATTAAGAAATGCAGACTTAACATCTCGCTAGTGTAGCTCCCATTTATGTTTTGTTGCTAAAGAATTATCATTCTAATAGTGTTTAATTTTGCTACAGGAGAAAACGTGTCATCGAAATCTATTCCCTCTTGCTGTGAGTAACCCTTTGCTACTAGTCTAGCTTTAAGTTTTCCTACACTCCCATCTGCATTTATTTTAGGTTTATACAGCCATTTGCATCCGATGGGGGTTTTACCTTCAGGCAGTTCAACAAAATCCCAAGTATGGTTTCTATTAATTGATTCAATTTCCTCATGCATTGCAGCCCTCCATGCATCAGATTTACTTGCTTCTTCATAATTTGTAGGTTCTAAAATGTTTAAAATGTTTGTCATTAATGCATAGTCTTTCAATCTGGATGATAATTGAGTCTTCCTACTTGATCTCCTTGGTAGGGGACTTACCTCAAATATGTCTGTTTTAGCCTTCTCCAGGCTTGCATCATTGATTAAATTAATTGTTACTTCTTCTTGTTTCTGTTGTTGTTCTTCATCATCCTCACTGTTTTCTTCCATTAGCAATGGAATGTGCAAATCATTGTTACAGTCATCCTTTCCTTCTTCAACCTGTTCATGAAATATGACATCTCTTCTTGCAAAAAATTTATGAGTCACAGGATTAAATAACTTATATTCTTTGAACTCAGTGCCATATCCAAAAAATATACATTTCAGGGCTTTAAGATCTAACTTCTTCCTATCTGCCTTAGGTATATGAGCATAAGATTTTGACCCAAATATTCTTAAATGACTCACTGCTGGTTTGAATCCAAATAATGCTTCAAAAGGGGTTTTGAAGCCTAGGCATTTAGTAGGACTCCTATTTTTTAAGTAGATAGCAGTGTTAATAGCTTCTGCCCAAAAACCATTTGATAGACCCTTACCTTGAAGCATGCCCCTTGCTACTCCACAAGAGTTCTGCTTTTTCTTTTTGCCACTCCATTCTGCTGTGGAGTGTGGGGTATTGTAAACTGTTGCACAATCCCATGATGCTTGCAAAAATTCATGAACTCTCCCAACCTGTATTCTCCCCCTTGATCTGAGCGGAGAATTTTTATGCTTTTTCCCGTCTGGTTTTCTACCATAGATTTAAACTCTTTAAAATACTAAAAGGTCTGACTCTTTTTACTCAAAAAGTATATCCAAGAGAATCTAGTGAAATCATATGTAAATAAAAGAAAGTAATATGCACCACCTAGTGACCTAGTCTGCATAGGTCTGCATATGTCTGTATGCACTAGTTCTAAAATATCTCTTTCCTTTCTATTAACATGCATAGGGAACTCTTCTCTATGCATTTTCCCTAATGCACATCCATCACAATCCAACTAAACATTATGGAAAATAGGGAGTCCATCAACCATACCTTTTCTCTGAAGTAGGATAAGGTCTTGCAGATTAAGATGGCCAAATCGCCGGTGCCAGAGATTTTCAGCTGTCGATCCAGTTGCGACCATGGCTTGCTGTGACATGCTTTTCACATCTAGTCTGTACAGGCTCCCCACACGCACTCCTATTGCAACTGTTTCCATCTGGCTATCATTTATGACACAGTTAGTCTTAAAGAATTGAACTTGCATGTCCTAATCAGTTATCATTGAGACAGAGATCAAATTTTTCTTAATTTCGGGCACATACAATACATTTTTAAGGCGTCTAATGTCACCGCTAGGTAACTTTATCATAATGTCACCATATCCTTTGATCTCATATCCGCTATCATCTCCTAAATAAATTTTTGATCCACATGAAGTTTCTTCAAGAAATTCAAACCATTCCTTCTTACCTGTCATATGTGAGGATGCAGCATAATCGACATACCATATGTCATCCTCATCTCCCTTTGTATCTGAAAGGGCACAATCAACTGTAAATAGTCACAGTTCCTGGCTATGGTCCTCATCTTCCTCAACAAAGTAACCTTTGTGCTTTCTCTGTTTATTTCTTACTTCTTCTGCCTGCCTCTTATAACATTCTTTAATCTGATGACCAGGTTTTCCACAGTAAAAAAATTTCTTGCTAGGAAAATTGTTAGCAGACATACCTTTAAACGGTCTCTTTTTAAATGTGTTGGCTCCTTTCTGCTATTGGTGTTGTGGCTGCTTCCCTTTATACTATCGCCTTTCCGCCATCAGAGCAAGATCATTGCTCTATGATTTCAGATTTTGCCGTTGCTCTTCTTCTTGTAGCAGAATCCCTGTTAGCTCTTCAAATGCAGGGGATTTCTCCCTTGCTGCCAATCCTGTGATGAACATCTAATATTCATCTCTCATTCCATTCAACGTGATCGTGACCAGATCTGAATCAGAAAATTTCTCTCTGATATCTCCCAATCTGTCCTTCAGGTCTTTGACTATGGCAATGAATCCAGCAGCGGACTCACTCTCCTCCATCTTCATCGCAAACATATTGCCTTTTAGTGACAAGACACGGTTTGTATTCTGTGTCTGGTATAGGTTCTTGACCGTCGTCCAAATGTCATTGGACAATGTGCAGTCTCTAATATGTGGGATAATATTGTCCTTGAAGGACATCTTCAATATGACCTTTGCTTTGGTCTCCCTTTTATCCCAGTCTTGTTCTTGTGTAGCTGTTCCTGGTCTCGGCTCATTTCCTATGACAATCAACCATGCATTTGCGCTTTCAAGTAATGTTTGTATCTTGAATTTCCAGTTGGTGAAATTAGATCCATCGAGTTTGCCAGACTCGTGGAGATACGATTCTATACTGTTATTCATATTGGACTGATAAACTTTCTAATCCTATGATGAATAATTTTACCCAACTGAACAACTGTAGGACACACTAAAAAAAAATCAACACATACCAGATTCTGACCACTGTTTTTTTGGAAAAATTTCGTACCTTCAATGTGCCACCACCAAGCAAGTCCGATCTACTACCACTGAGCAAATTCGAGACTAGAAAATGCCACCACCGGGCAAGTCCGATCTGCTTCCATTGAGCAAATCAGGAACTTCAATGCACCACCACTGGGCAAGTGCGATCTGCTACCACCGAGCAAATCAGGAACTTCAATGCGCCACCACCGGGCAAGTCCGATCTGCTACCACTGAGCAAATCAGGAACTTCAATGCGCCACCACCGGGCAAGTCCGATCTGCCACCACTGGGTGAATTCATAACTTCAATGTGCCACCACCGAGCAGGGGCGATCTGCAAAAAAATTGCAGACCTTCCCAAAGAGAAAGAGGTTGGCACTTCTTCAAAGTGAAAAAACCGCGCCAAAATCAAAATATACGCGTCTCCCAAAATTGGCGTGACTATGGCGTGTATCTCCGCGCCAATAGATTATTTGGGTGCGCTGGCGCATGTATCTCCCTCAAACTCGCGCCAATGGTGTGACTGTTCACGAAGAAACCGTGCCAACCCTTTCTTCTGCTCAGAGATGATCAGTCATCTGAGACCTATGCTTCAGGTGTTACTGCAGCCCACATGATTCTACGAAAGATTCTGTATACTCCTCTGCCACTACAGTTCTGTAATCAATGATGCATCCTCTAAAAAAAAATTAAGGCTCTCCCTACTCTGTGCTCTGATACCAAGATAAAAATCAGACTGAATTGAAAAGAAGGAGTTGCAGCTCACAGGTGAGTACTGCACCTGGAGACTGCACTCAAACAGAGAGAACACTCTGAGTTTACTCTACATTCATGAATGAGAAATTACATCATTAAGTACATCACTAAGAATCAGGAAGTTGCAAACAAACTCCTAAGTTGTAGGAACTAATCCTAAACTAAGGAGATACGTTACAACATGTGTAACCATTTCTCCATTAATATAAAATAATATTAATTATTTTCAACTATGTGATCATACACTTACACCAATATTTAACTCAGGCCATTATAGAACCATGGTGTTCTATATTTTTAGCTTGTAAACCCTAATTCCTAATTGACTAAGAAAACAACAAAGAGTGGGAGAAATGCACGAAGGGATTTCCCTTTTAAAGAAAATAAAAATATAGTACTACCAACTGAGAGTGAACACCTACCAAAAGCATGATAGAATTAACTCTAAATATTTGTATTGAACTTGCATACGAAAGGAAAATGGTTAATCCAAAACCCCAGCTTGTTTGTTGGACCAAAATATGTCGTATATAAGGAAATGAAAAACAAAGTCTATTTGGAAAAAATGCGTAACAAAGAAACAATTCCTGAAAAAAGTTCAACCAGACCAAGAGCTAGCTAATGGAAAATTATTGCCAATGATGGAGATTGAGAGAGACTCGGTGTCATTAGTGAAATACTCCCTATGAAACCTGCAACACCAATAAGAACAATTGGTTAAACTAAATATACAATAAAATTTCCAAGAGCATATATATATATATATGATTTGACCTTATGCTTTGTATCATACTAGCTTAGCCATATGGAGCCACCATGTGTTTCCACTAAAGGAGAATGATTAAAGTCTAGAAAAAGGATGAAGTTATAGCTATTATGGTATTTTAGTAATAAGTGGTAGATTAAAACTTGATCATGGAGTAGAGTGGCACTCTGTTTATAATGAAAGTGAAAATTATCAAATGAACCAATGGAAGGGAGTAAATTACTCCAAAAAATAAACCTTATCATTGGACATCATTGATCTATATAAATACAATCGTTTATGTTGATTTGAATCTACCATTTGGAGCCATGTGAGGCTAGGTAGACAGACCCTTCATGGAGCAATAAAATTGATCCAAGTAACCAAGTATGGTCCCCACATTAGAATTCATTATACATAACATCAAAGCATATCTTATATGAAAATTAAACCATAGAGAGAATCAACAAATACAATATGCCATGAATAGAATTTTTAAAGTAAGTTGGGGTTAAATTCTAGTCATAAGGGAACAAAGGCAGAGGGGAGAAACCCCATAATATGTTTTTATAAAATATTTACAAAATAATTTGTTCTCCTTGTGATAAGCACCCTCCAAAATGTTTCTTACACTTGAATTTTGGAGCATAGTCATGATCTTGCGATATGTCATTCTATGGTCAGTTCATGGTCATCTAATGTTTTGTAAAATGTTAAGCCTTATTCTAAGTGTCAAAGTCACTTTCTTACACATGTTCTATCTATGATGAATCCACACACAAAAAATCTTTCTATGCAAGCTTAGATGAGAATTACACAACTCATGAAAATAAGGCTTGCCCAATTACTAGTGACAGTGATTGTGTAATTCATAAGCATATGGTATTGTGCAACACATGTCCACATCTAGTGTTCACTCTCGATTGACAGTCTCACTCACTTCGATTTCAATTGCACTTTCATTTTAGTGTATTTTATCAACGGTCGCTCTTATGCACCTTTATTTTCTCAAGTGTCCCTTTCACATTCACAACTCCCATTTTTTCTTTCATTTAATTTTACAAGTTTCATTTTCATTTTATATTCTCTCTGTCATGTGTTGCTTTCACTTTCTTTAATCATTTGGAAGTGTCATTCTCATTGTTCAATTACTTTCACAAGTGTCATATTTTGGCATGGGAAGTGTCACACATCACAAAAGGAAGTGTTATAGTCTATTTCAATAGTCAAATTTAGTTTCAATGGTTCCTATTTACCATATAGACATGTATTATATCGATTCCCAAATTTTCACACAATATCATACTACTGCTATCACTATCATCGTAAAGTGTATATTTAATGTTGTGCCTAGTCGAAGGGAGCCAATTGTACATTATTAAATGGACATTTTGATGCATTACCCTGCAATATTTTGTTTTATTCATCACAAAGTCATGCATTAGACATATTCTCCAATTATTGAGCATTGTTTCACTAGTTTCATCATTGTCGTCGCAAAGTGTATCCTAAGTTTCACACTTCTAGGAGAGTATACGTCGTCACATTAAAGGGACCATGTTTTTTATGAGTGCTAAGATTTAAATGTTATGTCGTAGGTCTTTTTGATGGTGTGATCATGTTCAAGTCTTTCCTTGGCTTCATATATTCTCTGTTAGCACTCCACTAGTTCTCCGAAGGATGAAAAGGATATTGGCAAATGTAACCACATACCACTTTGACATAGTAACTAGCCCTACCAGGATGAGAGGGCTCTTTCTGTGAGATCACAATAAAGGATTGACTATGATATGAAGGATATTATGCTAGATATAATAGGCTCAGGTATTTTTTGAGTGTTTAGGGTTTGATGTTGGATCAAGGATGAAACTAAGTAACTAGGTCTAGGTATCAAAGGGTTTACAGCTGCAAAGATATAAAGGAGAAAGGTAGTAGTGTATCTATGATGGCTTTAGGGTTTTTCAGGTGTGATGGAGGGTCTGAAAGTGTAGAAGGATTCAATGAGCATGTTCAATCATGAATTCATTAAACTAGAAGCATGAAACAAAAAATGACATTTCCATATAAACAGAGCTAAACTAATAGAATTATGCATATAAACTGTAAGGAAATCCATTGAAGATACCAGATATGAAAGAGGAGTTATATATCAATTAATAAATACTATAACAGAGAAAATTCATGATCATAAACTCACTTCACATGAATTCCAAGATAATAGTTGGAACTGCATCCTTTTATTTCTCAATATGAAAGTGAAAGTACAAGCTACAATAGTTATAATCCTCTGATGTCAAACTAGTCAAATGACTCTGAAAATGATATTTATAGAAAAAAATAGCCTCCACCCTCTCTCAGGGGTCGAATCCATCATTTTTTGATCTTATTACATGATATGCTTAACAAAACCCTAATGTCTAGGAAAGGTCAACCAATTCGCCTCATAATAGGAAACTAGATACATTTGAAAAAAATTACATTAACATGCATGTATCTAACCTATTTCATCATTTACAAACTCAATTACACTAAATGACATCATAAAATCATCATCATCCATCAATTACATCTGTAAAAATTCAAACCTAATCAAAATTCCTATGAAAATTGCCTTCTAGAGAAAGCATAGTGAAATTTTGAGAAAGCGCAGCAAGCCTCGAGAAAACGTAGTGAAATTGGTAGAAGTGGATTTTGGAGGCCTTCCCGAGGTCCAAATATTTATATGAAGATGCTATGGAAAGCTATGAATGTCTGCTACATGATAAACTCTTCAAGCACTAAAAAATGTGGCTCATATCCCTCTAAAAATTCACTCTCCCAAGAGTACTCAGAAAGCATATCGAAGCCTCCAAAAACAGGGTAGAAAGGTCACTTTTGGCATGTTTTTGGGCATTTTGACCCCAAAAAGGTGGCTGACTTGGCTCCACTTCTAAATAGGATTAAATTAATCATCAAAAGGAACTCAAAAATGATTATTTTTCATCCAATGGACACCCCCCCCCAAACAAAAGCGTCATTTGGCCCATGTTATGCTTTTTGGACCAAAACTGTGCAAATTTTATGGGTTTTTTGCAACAATCAGCCTAAAATGTGGAGCAATATCGCTCTAACCATAAGGTTTTTCGAAACACTAAGATAGGTTTTTGTTCTTTTGCATGTTAAGAATGAAAACCTCCTCCAGTTTCCTACTATGCTTCTCCTATTTCCCACAATATTCTCTCTAAAGAGGTGACTTAAACAGGACATTGCACAGTCATAAAAATAGGTTGTGAAAATGTGAATGGATCTCTCATTCTATAATACTTGTGTAAACTATGAAGTATTTTATTGTAATTTGGTATCTTAGGAACAACCACCTCCTCCAGTTTCCAAAAATGTGTCCTTTCTTGGCCACAATATGTTATGCAAAAAGATGACAAAACAAGACATTTCTGGCAAATGTGCCTTCAAATATTTTTTGAGATTTCCCAAAATTTCTCCAAATTTCCTCAAAATTGCTCCATAATTGCTTCATGGAGACCAGAGATGGCATTTTATGCTATGAGGGAAGCATGATTAAGCAAATCCAACTTGTTGGATTGTATTAATCACTATTAAATGACTAAGATGGTACACATAAATTATCAATCTAGGGACTTCTTTTATTTCAATGACAGTTGCACTCTCTGTGCCGATACATCAAACCAGAGGCAAAGTAAAAATAAATAGGAATTATTGCTGAATAAATTTATGAAACTTAACACTCATGTAGGAATAAAAAAAATATACATGAATCTAATCACGCCTCAATTAATGGTACCTAGCATGCCACACAACAATTACACCAGCTGGTATTTCTAATCACATTCGTGTAATAGTGTAATAGTATAGAAACAAAAGCGGATCTACTTACAACCAACACAAAAACAACATTACACCATAATACACAAAGAAAATAAGAAATATAGTACAACTACTTTACCACTACAGTCTCTGCTAAAGAGGAGGGACATTCCTCCCTAGTAGGGTGCGGGAAGAGATGGAAACTAAATAGGAATTAAACCAAACAACACATGTAACGGCAGCAATGTTATATCTTTGTATTATTATGACCAAAATTACAGAGCCAAAGTAAATACAATTCTTCGCTAACCCCCTAACCTTAAGGGTTGAGAGTTATATAATGGTTACATGTTAAGAAAAACGACGAATGGATCAGTCATGAGAATCTTGTGATTCTCATGTTGAACAAAATAAGATACATATAGTTACAACCAATTCCCTTAATAAAAATTCTGGGTGGGAAGATATTGACTACAATCGAAACTACCTAAAAGCTTTCATTATAAAATAAAATATGTAATGACTCCTATAGTTGTTGTTGAAAGTGACAGTTTTAACATGAAAGCAATTTAGGATAAGTCGGTATCTGGAAGTTGTTGGTACCCAATCAGCAACAAGACTGTAACAACATTTTTTAAATAAAGGGTTTGTAACTGTGCCATGGTGTAACAACATAGCAGTGATAACATACTTCCAACTAGTTATATATGCCTCGTGTTCTATGTCCTTTGTGCTAAAAAAAAACATCTAGAAGAGCAGCAAAATATCAGAGAACTTCCTCCACCATTCATCCCATTTAGCAAAAAAAAATGAAACAATACATCATAATAATTAACGAAACAAGAATATATTAAAATATGAAAAAACAATATTTTTTTTGACAAAGGAGAATGGAAAAAGGGAGATATAGTCCCAAGGTTTGAGGTCACAAGCTAAACGATGAGGGAAACAGATGTAGGAAATGAGTACAAAAATGGCACCCAACATCTCCCCCCAGCTGAAGCACTTGCATATCCTCATGCAAAAATCTCATATTCCTCGATAATTTCTCCTATGTAGGTCAGTGAAGTCATAGGTGCTGACTGTGTATTCATCTGGAAACCTATACCCTTGAGTAGCCATCAATTGTCGTGTACAAGACTCTTCTTCATACTCACTCCGTTTATAATGAACCTAGTATTGCTCTATTGGTAGCCATATCAAGGGGAATTTAAATCTTAGTGCAATCCAGGAAGCACCAAGGGTCTTTATTACCTTGGCATATGTTGGTACATGTGTAACAGCTACTACAAAATTATGAAATGCAAATGGGTCTCCTTCCAACAGCTCAACACTACTGGCTTATGTATTCTTCAGACATCCAATCAGCGCTCGGCTCTTCATTTGTGAAAACTGATTAAGGAAAAAATCCAAAATCCTTCTTTTGTAGGCAGCAACAAGTTCCCTTATCCCAAGAGTGATCAAAATATTTCTAAATTCCCACCTTAATTCAGCACCCCGTCCTTGTTCTTCTCGGATCCATAATGATTTATTTTCTTCATTAGAATCCATATATTTTTGAACAGATGCCACTCAATTTGATTCCTCATAAATGACACGAAGGCTCGTAACTGCAAATCCCCCATGTAGGATAATATATTTTCTATCATCTGCATACTAGCACGCTCAAAAATAGTATTGTGCAAAAATAACTCACACAACATGCTTTGTTCATCGAAATAAAAATCACAAAATATATCTAAAAGGGTGCGGGTAGAAGAACCCACATAGGGTGTATTTTCCATAATGTATTTTAGCTGAAACAAATAATAGTGCTCCCATAGGAAAATGGGGTAGGATGGGGAAGGTTTCCTGCACCCCAACAAATCAAGGGCAAGGTCATGGAGCTTTTTCTTATCCATAATTACATCTTGAACCTACTGCTGTTACTGCAACATTTGTTTCTTCTACTTCTTTATGGCTTCCTTCTACTTCCATTCTTCCCAAATTCTTCCTTCATCCATTTCTCCTGTAAGGCACTTATTTCCTTATAATGTTATTTCAGTGAGATCACCCCCTCCCGAAGGGAGATTTCCTCCTGTTCCCATTTCTAAAACTTGGAAATCAACAAAAGTTTCTCAGAACTCCATCCCGCGGTGGAACTCGGCATTCGTATGCATTCAACATCAATGATGGGTGTAACAGCTTCTCTTGGTCAGGTCTTCTCCACCTCTGTTGTTGGTTCTTGTCTAACAACAATGTCATTAGTGGATTCTTGTGTACCATCCCCTTTATTTTCGCCTAGGCTAGCCTCTTTTCCCATTGTTGGTTCTTCTGTAACAGCAGTGGCCTCCACAGGTTCTTGTATATCGACTTCCAGGTTGATTAATATAGGAGCCTCTTCTTTAACTATTGGTTCTTGTGTAGTAGTAGTATCCTTAGAAAGTTCTTGAGAGACAACCTCCCAAACTTTCGTTTGTGTCTACCTTGAGCAGGTGTTTTCCCGAAAAACCCTATACCCTGTTGTTGTCAATCCTTGAGAACATGTTGCAGATACAGATCCTAAATTTTCCTTCCCCCCATCTAATATCTGCTTTAGCTATTCATTTTATTTTCTTAAAATTTCAATTTCTGAAAGAAGAACATGAGTTTCGTCCTTACCTAATGAGGAGGGTTATTTTCCTTCTTCTTCTAATCCTTATGCATCTTTCTTCTTCTCAGTTGTGGGTGATGGTTCTGTTGGCATGCTAATTCTCACCCTTTGTTTTGGCCTTTTGTTTCCAATCATCTTGTTAGTGGGTTTCTTCCCAATTCTAACCTTGTGGGGTCGGGTCTGGACTTTAGTTTCTACATGAATTCCCTCTGAAGTCCCAGCCTGTTTTATCTGACTCCTCCTAGTCATTTTATTTTTAAACTCCTCCCAGCTCTTTCCTTGATGGATTAGGGCATCCAACAAAATCAATTTTATAATACCATGGTTGGTCACACAAGCTTCAGGATGTGTTGTCGTCTTAACCACTGCAACCATATGCTTGAGATTTCCCAATAGGAAATATGGAAGGTTGATCTTCTACTGGTGCAAAAGATGATTTAGTAAAGGGAAGTGATAATTGAAGACAATTGTGGATCTTCCCTCACAAGTAATGTACTTTATCAAACCCAAGGTGACATCCGCCCATGGTTGGGGAAGTGATAATAGATCAACCCCTCTTCCCTTCTTTTCCATATTTTCCTCTCCTTCAAGAAAATACTTCTTCAAATAAGGGTCATTAACTTTCCTATCAAACCATCTTCGTCCTTCAGCTGGAAAAGTGGTCACTTGGGAAACCACTTCTTCTGTTACTTTGATTTGCAGACCCCTGACTCGGGTCTGATGTTTGTTCAAATTCTTATCAAATTCAATTGAAATTTCCTAATCTGAACCTTCCAACCTCTGAAAATACTCAATCCACCCGGCGTCCATGAATCCTTGATAATCTTTCGGCCACTTTTGCAAAGCTTCAATGGATTCTGGCTCATGTGTTACTGCTACTCCTCCCATATTGTTGTTACTATGAATCAATCCTTAAGCTCAACCAACCATAATATCATCACACTGCTTGTTCTCTCCCAACACCTTGCTCTGCTTATATCAGATAGATAATTTCAGCCGAGGGTACAATACTTCAGCTAAGGGAGGTGATGAGAGGTGAAAATATTTTCAAATTATTACACTTCACACATTCCTACATTAATGTCTACTTATGGAAAATAACGACCTTTAAGTACAAATCCTTTTTCTGATTAGATCTATTCATAATTGGTTATCGCATTATTAAATTCTATGCATACAAAGTTAATGATGGTTTCAAGGTTATGGATTACTTGCAATAATTACGATATTTATCCACCACCCCCCCCCCCCCCCCATATTTAATGATGACGGTTGCCCAATACCGTCAAAGGAATGTCATAGCTTGTCATTAATCATCAAATTATTAAATGATAATGTTACCTTTTTAAATGAAATACCTAAGACAATGTGGAGGAGGAATTTAATATGATGGCTTAATTTCTTCTAATGATCATGGTGGTCACGCTTGAGTGTTGTAATTATTGTTGCATGTTAGGATGGTGACAATATAGGAAGCAATGTTCATGGCTATCAGTTGTTACATATGTAACAACCAAGACAGCCACTGTGTTATCCTTCTGAAAAAATCATAATTAGGAAAAATAGATACAGAAAAAAAAATGAATGGGTAACATCATCTTGTGAAATATGTCAGGAATAAAAGATGATGTTATGAAAAAGGGAAAAAAACTGGGTGTAACAGCCGCCACAAAAGTGGTTTTCAACTGCCACAAATTGTCTGACTGCACCCCAAAAAGAGGTTTTCACAACCAGATTTTTATTTTTATTATGAATTTTATTAATTTTTTATGTTTTAAACAGGTTTAACAGCCACCACAAGAGTGGTTTTCATTTTTTATACTTATTGGAATTTCAAATTTCAAGATGCATAGGGGAGCACCCCCTTGCTGCTGTAACATAAATATCAGAGCCCGCGACAATGTTAAAAAATGATTCCTTTGAAGCAGGTTGATAATATAACCTCATACAGTGCCCATTAACCAGTAATGGTGTCTTAGCACTATCAATGGTAACCAATTGAATATTATCATTTTCAAAGGTCATGTCTACTTCATAAGGACATAGACATCTGGTTCAAAGCTTGCCTTTGAAATCCTTAAATCTTGAATCATATAAGATAGCCCAATCTCCTTTCTGAAATTTCTTCTTCTTAATGAACCTGTCATGCCATCTAGCTCTTTGTTGCTGAATAATCTCTATCTGTTGAATGGCAGTTAGCCTTTTCTCTTCCAAATCATTGAGTTGATTCAATCTTTGTCTTTGTGCTATGGTCAATCCAAATTGACCTGTAATTTTGTTCTCAATGTTTTTATTTCAAACTCTATGCGGAATAAATGATTCTTACTGTACACCAATTCATATGGTGAGAAGCATGTAGTATTCCTCCATGTTGTTCTGTAAACCCACAGTACCTATGGAAGTTTTTCGGCCTAATTTCTTCAGTGGCTGGCTACTGTCTTTGTCAAAATTATCTTAATAACTTTGTTGGTACCCTCCACTTGACCATTTTCTTGTGCGTGATAAGGTGAAGTGATCCTATGGTGAATTCCATACTTCTCAACCAGTTTCTGGATCAAATGAGATGTAAATTTGGGACCCCATCCGTCACTATCTCCTTGGGTATCCCGAAGCAAACAAAAATATATTCGAACAAGAAGTCTAAAACAACCTACTTTGTAGCTCTAGTTAGTTCCTTTGCTTCAACCCACTTTGTGACGTAGTCGGTACAGGCCAATATGTATGATGTTTTTTGTGATGAAGGATTAATTAGCCCTACAAAATCTAGGGCCCATTTCTTAAATGGCTCTATCACTATTTGAGGTTGTAATGGCATCTCATCTTATTTTAGAGGCTGGCCCATCCTTTGGAAGCTATCACATCCCTTCATAAACTTCTTTGCATCCTAGAATATAGTTGGTCAATAGTACCCTGTTGAGAGTACTTTATACCCCATCCTCTTGTCTGTGAAGTGCCATCCACAGGGTTCCTCATGAAAATTTTTCAAGATATCAAAAACATCATCTTCTCTAACACAATACCGAATCTGAAAATATGGTCCAGTGTTATAGATATTTCCCTCTATCCAGGAGTAAGTAGCACTCTGATATATGCTATTCCCTTTTTCTTTGGAAGATAAATGGTGTGGGAATTTTCTTGCAACAAGATAGTTGGCTATATCTGCATACCATGGTGAATGAGTAGATGTGGAAAAAAGATATTCATTTGGAAAAGAATCCTCAGTAGGAGTGCAGTTATCACTTATAGTTAACCTAGAAATAAAATCAGCAACCACATTACCTTTTCCCGATTTATCTAAAATAGTGATATCAAATTCCTGTAACAACAATAACCATCGTGTAAATCTACCATTGGTAATAGGTTTATTCATTAAAAATCAAATTTCAATGTGTTTAGTGTGTACAAATACTTGATACTTGGTGATGTAGTGTCAGAATTTTTTGATAGCATGCACTACTGCTAGGAATTCCTTCTCGGTCACTGTGTTGTTGAGCTCAGCTGGAGTTAAATTCTTGTTGATGTGATAAATGGCGTAAGGTTTATTTTCCTCCAGCTACCCCAAAACAACACAAATAGCTATGTTAGATGCATATGTAGCAATATGGAATGGTAGTATCGAGTTTGGTCCTCGCAAAACAGGTGTTGTTGTTAAACAGTTCTTTAAATTAAAAAAGGATTGTTTTCATTTCCCTTTCCATACAAATTCCACATATTTCGTGAGTAAAGAAAATAGAGGAGATGAAATCTTTGAAATTTTTTCTATAAATATCCTATAATACCCTGCATGTCACAAAAATCTATGTACCTCCTTTTGAGTTCTGGGAGTTTGGATTCTCGAGATTACCTCATTTTTTGCACGGTCTACCATGATTCCATCTACCAAAATTAAATGTCCTAGCATCCCATCGGTCATCATCATGTGGAACTTCTCCATGCTCAAAGAAACATTAGTTTGTACTCAACGTTCCAATACCTTTTTGAAATTAACTAATGTTTTTTCAAAGGCATCCTCGTAGGGTGTAAAGTCATCCATGAAGATTTTGATACAGTCATTTAAGAGATCTGAAAAGATACCCAATATTTCCCTTTGAAAATTTATTGGCGCATTGTAGAGGCCAAAAGGAAGGACTCTGTATGCAAAGGTACCCCATGGGTAGGTAAAGGTTGTCTTGTCTTGGTCTTCTAGGGAAACCTGTATTTGATTATAGCCACTGAACCCATCCAGGAATGAAAAAAAAAATCCCAGAGAGAATATCCAGGACCTGGTCAATAAATGGTAAAGGGAAATGGTCCTTTTAGGTGGCCTTGTTAAGTTCTCTATAGTCTACACAGACTCTCCACTTGTCGTTATTTTTCAGAAAAATGACAAGAGGAGATACTCACTGACTGTAAAAAATGGGGTTGATGAAATTAGCATTAAGGAGTTTCTATAATTCTTCTTTCACTATCTCCTTAAGTGCAGGATTCATTCGACACTACGGTTGTCTAAGTGGTTTGCAGCACTCTTTAAGGTAAATGCGGTGAGTGCATAGGCCCTGATGGATTCATTTCATATTAGTATAGTCCCATGAAAATGCCTTTCTACATTTTTGTAATAGATGTCAGTCAAGTTAGGATTAATGTATAAATATTTCCCTGGCTTAATTTCAACAGGAATATTGTCAGTATGTGGAGTGGTTTTCAAATGTTAAATATTTACATCATTTACCTCATATTATTCCCCTGGATCTCTAGTAGAGGCAACAGAGAGTGAGTTGCTAATAAATTCGTCCCACCAGGAGTTATTCAAATCCATATGCGGTTTCGTTGGAGGGTAAAGGTTCAGGTTCTTAGTGGCCTTCCCATCTGAGATCACCATAGATCTACATCTACATCTAATATATGCTTTTGTAGTGGCTAGCCATGGTATCCACAAGATTAAGGGACAACCCCCCAGGTTGGACTTAGTTTGTAAAATGAGAAAATCAACTGGATATTTCCAAGAATCTATAGTGATCACCACATCTTCTATCACTCCCTCGAGCTTGAAATGGGATCTATCTACTAATTAAAGCATTGTAGGTGTAGGTATGAGCCCATGATGTCCTAGGGAGATAAAAATATCCTTGGTCATTACATTAATGGTCGCCCCTAAATCAATCAGATTGTTAGTTATGGGCTGGTCATCAATATGGACAGTCACTGTAGGATTCCCTAGGTCATTATATTTAGTCAACAACGGTTGATCAATCATTAGTTCAGATAGTTTCCCCATAAAATGGATAGTAGCGAGGTTTTTCGACTTCCTTCCAGGCTTTTTGACACACAGATCTCTCACTGTTTTTGCATAGATAGGTACTTCCTTAATAGCTTGTAACAGCCGAATCTACACATACAAATTTTGTAATTCCTTGAGAAACTCAGATTCATTTTGTGAGGCTAGCCCGGTTTCAAATAAACATTTAGGGTATGGAGGATCCTGAGCCCTAATAGCTGAGATAGTTGTCATATGTGCACCAACCCTGCTCAGGTTGGATGGTGTCAAAACAACAGGTTTCCCGAGCTAGATACTACAGTTGTAACAAAAGGTGTTGTATGAATTGTTACAGGTGTAACAGTTATTTCAGAATTGATTATATCCTTTCTAGGTGACACACATTCTTCCTCGGTAATGACGGGAGTATGATATGGTATGATTACTTTTCCTGTTCAAATATGAAACTCATTAAGCCCAATAGGAGTGATAATATAATTCTAGAAAGTAACCAGGGCGTCCATGATATAACTTGCCTTATTATTCAGATTGGGGTTAGGTTGCACAGGTAATTGGGGTCGAACATGAGGTGCATGAGTTTAAAGAGGAGGCAGTTGTAACTCTTGTTGATTTGGTAGTGCATAGGGCGTTGGACCTTGGCCATTACCTATCTAATTCTTACTCCAAGGGTAAGATTTCGATGGGGGATATTGCATTGGTGGAGGGGGAGGCCATTGGTTCCAAGGTGAAGGAAATTGTGTTGAGGAAGGAGTAGGATATGGCCATGGAAATTGCTTACCATTATAGAAATTATTCCAAGGATTAAAAAAGTAAAAATCTTGAGGCATACCTGTAGGGCATGACTACCATGGTCTGTTTGATCTGATCAAGTAGGAGGAATTGACATCCTTGCTTGATTCCTTAAGCACTGCTTTCAGTCTGGGTAGTTCTGGGCATTGACCAATGGAATGTGCCAACTCATAGATGTTGCACAAGCTTGTGCTATTCAGTCCACATTCCGTTTCTAAATGTTTCTTTTTGCATCGAGGATGGAATATTTCCAAAGCTACTTCAGCTTCTTCTGGTGCTTTCTTAACTTATACCATAGTGATCTGGGTAGAGAGAGTACTGAGGAGGTCAGTTTTAAAATCCTCAAATAGATTCTCGATCTCTGATCTAGTCACTCCTCCACTTGTGGACTTCTGTAACTAAACCAACGGATCCCAAACTGAAATTCTTCCCTTGACCAATCCTCTTGAACTCTGAAGAAAGAGCTTCATTATTTCTTTAAGTGATTCTTCCGATATATCTCCTTTTCCCAATAGATTCAAATGCTCCAAGTAGTCATCTCTTATACCTCTTATAAATATTGTTTTCAGGATTTCCGGGGCTAAGTCACGAAATTAGACCATTGTAAATTATAATGGAATCATTCCATGTAGTCTTCCAAGCTCTCCTCTTCCTTCTGTGTAAATTTGAAGATTTCTTCCTTCAAATCCCTGGTTCGATAGTAATCCTAATACTTAAAGAGGAATGTGTCCTTCATGTCACTCCAAGTTCAGATCATGCCAGCACCTAGTCCCATGAATCATCTTAACATTGATCCTTTCAGAGTAGCAGGAAACAATTTTAGCTGATGTGCGTCTGAATTATAGTCATAAATCCTACACAACACATTGAACTTGAACATAAAGGTATTAAGATATTCAACAACCATCCCTTGGAAGGACGATAAAGATGATAAAGGAATTTTATTCATATGAGCTTCATCTCGTGTCGCCAATATTGGGAATTGAAAATTAACAATACCATCTGTTTTAGTATTTTCGTCCCCCATGGATGATCCTTCCTAATCAGATGAAATGACCTAAGAATATTCACCGGATTGACAAATAAATAATGGATTAGGTTGTTTCAGGATCAGTTGTTTCACTACATTACCCACATCCAAATGATGATCAAATAATTTATGTTCCTTAGGCCCTTGATGCTCCTCACTGGTCTCCCCTTTCCCTTCAATTTTTCGATTTTTATCAATGGATTTCCACTGTTGTTTTAGATTTAGAGTCTTGATTTCAGAAGTGGATATGTTGTTTGAAAGGTGATGAGGTCCAGACATAGAGGGTATCGATGCCTCAAGATTTGATATAGTAGGAGCTTTCTGTGGTCCTGTCTTCTTATTATCTCTGTATGAAGTAGATTGTTCCTTTTCTGCTTTTGAGATTAGATCTCCAAATAATAATGTCTTTCTTCCCAAGTCTACACTCTTCTTTTCCTTTTTACAACCAGTCTTTCCTGTAGTTAGTTATATTGGGGGGTGTTTTGGTTTTCTCTATTGTCCTAATAACACACATGGACCCTATGTGTATCAATATTTCTTACAAGTGCTTCAGTTTCTATAGTGGTGAGCCCACCCAAGTATGTTAGAGTGATGCACAGCTTCTTACCTCTCATTTTACCACCCAACAACTCTATAGTTGAAGACACACTGAAGAAAAATACCAAAAACTCACGCTTTCGAGTACCTCATCGTATCAATGGTGAGCCCGTCCAGGTATCTTAGAGTGATGCGTAGGTTCTTACCTCTTGTCTTACTGCCCAACAATTGCTGACTAGGAACACCCTATCATCAAACAAACAATTCTGGCTAATTGGATTTTCACTTCCATCCCCGAAAATGGTGCCAAAATTTTGGACTGTATTAATCATTGTTAAATGAATAAGACAATACCCATAGATTATCAATCCAATGATGTATTTTATTTCAATGAAAGTTTCACTTTCTGTGACGATACTTCAAACCAGAGGAAAAATCAAAATAAATATGAATCATTGTTGAATCAATTTCTGAAACTTAACACTCGTGTAGGAATTAAAATAATATACAAGAAGGTAATCATGCCTCAATTAACGATACCTAGCATGCCACACAACAATTACACTAGTTTGTACTTCTAATCACATCTGTGTAAGAGCATAATAGTATCGAAACTGAAGTAGATCTACTTACAACCAAAATAGAAAAAACAGTACTCCACCAATTCGCAAAACAAATAATAAATATAGTATAGCTTCTTTACCACTGCAATCCCTGCTAAAGAGGAGGGCCCTTCCTCCCTAGCAGGGTGCGAGAAGAGATGGAAACTAAATAGGAATTAAACCAGACATCACATGTAACAACAAAAACATGATATCTTTGTATTATGATGCCAAAAATTACAGAGCCAAAGGCAATACTATTCTCTGCTAACCCCCTAACCTCAAGGTTTGAGAATTATATAATGGTTACATGTTCATAAAAACGAGGAATGGATGAGCCATGAGAATCTTGTGATTCTCATGCTGATCAAAATAAGATACATATAACTACAACCAATTCCCTTAATAAAAAGTATGACTGGGAAGATAATGATTACAATCGAAACTCCCTAAAACCTATCATTCTAAACTACAATTTTTAATGACTCCTACAGCTGTCGTTGAAAGCAATAGTTGTAACGTGACAATAATTTAGGACAAGTCGGAATCCGGAAGTTGTCAATATCGAATCAACAAAACAACTGTAACAACAGTTTGTAAATAGAGGGTATGTAACAACGCCATGGTGTAACAACATCGCAGTGACATCATACTTCCAATTGGTTCTTTATGCCTCACATTCTAAGTCCTTTGTGATAAAAAAATAACATCTAGAAGAGCAGCAAAATACCAGATAACTTCCTCCAACATTCATCCCAGTTAGCCCAAAAAAAGGAAAGAATACATAATAATAATTAAGGAAACAACAAGATAATGAAATATGGTAAAACAAAATTGTTTATAATAAAGTAGAAGAGAAAAAAGGCAAATATAGTCCCAAGTTTTTAGGTCACAAGGTAAAAGATGAGGGAAACAGATGTAGGAAATGAGTACAAAAATGGCATCCAACACAACTTACCCTTCTCTTTCTGCTTGATTAGGGTTTGTAGTTGTGTACCTATAGGTCTTGGTTCTTGAACCATTTCTCACCTTAGTTGGGTATCCTTGTGGCCTCAGCTATTACATATGTTGATATGGTAAAATTAACCCCTGCAATCATGACCTTATCCTTTTGAAGTTGAGTGGCAAACAATTTGGTCAATGTGGCATGGTATTTGACTCTCTCAACTTGTTCACAAAAATGAATACACCCTACCCTTTGAAAATAGTTCTTGGATATTTGTGAAGACATCATTTCATGAGTTCTTAATGGCTCATGTATTATCACATGGCATCCCTTATTGTAAGACTTCTTCTCCTCCATTTGATTTCTTGCAAGGGACAAAACCTTAATGGTACAAAATAGGGGAAGGGAGTGAAGGGATATAATCAAGGGGTTAGGGAAGGGATATTGGAGTAGGAAAATTTAGGGAGATGGACAGGGGTCTTAGGGAAGTATAGGAAGTGAAATGGAGTGAATTGGGTATGGGAATTGAGCTAGGGAATTTATACATAGTCTTAGCTAGGAAAACTACCCAAAATTGCAGAATTAGGTTAGGTTTTAGAGTTTAGGACTTAGGAAATGGAAATGAGGCAGTTTGGAGGCTAGAAAAGATGGATTAGAGTGTTAGGGAGGGTAAAAAGACAATGGGAAGGTGTGTTTACCATGAAAATTGTGAAATGATGGGATAGGCACTAAAACGTAGTGTAGAGGACAATGGAGGTTTTACACTCTAAAATAATGCAATTGAGCTGCAAGGAGGGGTTGCTGAGGTGTAACTTATATGTGCACTAATTCTCAACACCTTGATAGCCTTGAGGAAACTTTAGAAATTCATTTGATGCCTCTAGGAGAGAAAGTGCAGCGTGTGGAAAGAAATCGCAGCGTGGCTAATTTGGCATCAAATTTTGGAGTATTTTTTCCTTGAAATTGTTAAGGAAGCACTTGGTGATGAGACATGATTCTTCTTCAATGAGTTGAATGACAAAATTAACTTGAATTCATCTTTTTATAGTTTGTGATGGTCACTTTTCGTCATAGTAGTGGGATGGCCCACTACATGCCTTTTCATTTTTCTTTGAAAACTTGTAGCTTTGACACTTTCTTATGCAACTTTTGAATTTGAAACTTATTACATAATATGAAACATAAATTACATTTTGAAACCAAAATTTACCTATTGACACTCCTCCTTTTCCATATTTTATGCATGGAATAACATATTTTGGTGACCTTAACAGTAATGACCTAATGGTGACACTGATTGAATGAAAGACACTGAGATGAATGAAAACCATGATGATGTTGACTGAAGTGATAATGATGTCATTTCAATTATGGTATACTCAACTGAGTGATTACAAGGACCGGCATGTGAAATTTTTGAAAGGAGTGGAAATAGCCCTAGACACACTAGCTAGTGACCAAATTTTTATTTGAAGACCTGCTAAAATCATGAAAATCCTACTCGACACCTTAATAAACATTTTGAAAGAGCCCATTTGATCATTGGTGATAGGCTGAAGAGACTGACACTAACATGCTACACTGATCCCATACTGAGTCGAATACTGGAAAACCTCCTACCCGACCAACCTTGACCTCACTTAACCTCCTTGAACTACCCATTGCACATTAGAAATCCTCAATATGATCCCTTGCTTCATGGAATTTCAAAATTCATAGTTCCTGCATCCAAGGACTGCACATTACGTAGACACAGTGCTCAACCATGCCCTCTTGACCTCCACAAATACGTAATCATCTTGTCCAACCCTTCATAACTACGCACTACGTAGTATCAAGATTCATTCCATCACTTATGATCCCTGGAACTATGCATTGTGCCATCCCTGAGTCTTCCTCTCAGTCTAGCACCCAGTTCTAGCTCAATAAAAATTTCCATGAAGAAATTTAGACTAGGATTTTTTCAAACTAATGTCATATTATAATGAGTGATTTCTATTTGTAGGTACTTTATCTTTACATGAAAGGATGGTGATCAAAGAGAAGGAGAAAGATACAATGCTGGAATACAATTGTTAAGTTGTGAAGACAATCCGATCATTGAGTGAGAAAATGAAGGGACACTAGTTTACAACATAAGTCCAAATATCGGGACTACATGAATACTCCATACCATTCAACCCCTTGGAGGGTGAATATGAATAAAAAACCTATCTTTCATGAATATGAAGTACTAAATAGACCTATCATGGATATCTAATACAAATAAATGAGTGAAACAACTTGGCACTACCACTTCATCATGAAGTACATATCATCATTATCAAGTAGTACCAGTTCCATCACAATGTCATGTGTGTCCATGTGCCTTTCAACATCATTCATGGATGTAATGATGTAATTATCAAAATAAATTAAAAAATGTAATGCTTGGAATTCCAAGAGTCATATGTGGAATATGAAAAGTCACATAGTCATATATGGACAAAAGAGTCTTTAGAAAAAGTCCAAAAGTCACATAGTAGTTAAAAGGTCACATTAGAAGGTGAAGAGTCAAGAGGGGAGCTCAAGAGTCATTGGTATATGAAATTTCATTACTGTAGTTATAAATACACCCTTATAAATCAAGCAAAGGCCTTATGGAGGCTTAGCCTTTGGAAATACAGCCTTGGCTTCTCTATCTTCACATAGGAGAGAAGATCATTCTTTGGACAAGAAAGAAGTGACTTAATGTTCCGCTATTGAAGCTAGTGGCTCACCATTGCAACTCTGTACTAGGATATTTCTCTAAATAATCATAATCTTGTTTGATCTAGCATACTTTCATGTGTATTTCATCAATTTTGTAATATTGTTCTTTGAATTTTTGTGATATATGTTTTTCTAACCTATAATAAATAAATTGAATTATTTTGGTGGCTTTAGTGCTTATCTTGTTGTAGATGTGTTGCATGCTCTTTAATGTCCATTGTGTCTATGTGGATTGTTTCTCTAGATAGTCAACAAACATTTTCTTTCTTTGATGTGTCTCTCTAACAATACTATTATATTCCTTATATAGGCTCATTGTTATTTCCCTCTCAAGAAAGTATTCGTTTACATATTGGAATTGGTGTTTCATAGTGTCAACTTACTTGTTGATCTCAAAGATTATGTGTTTTCTCTCTTATGTTATTGTTGCAATTCAGGAAAACATTTAAGTTATGGTGCTTGGGTTGATACTCTGAATGGGGCTCGTACTCCAAACAATGTGACGTCTAATTGTGACTTAACATCGGGGAGAACCCCTTAGTTGAAGAATTTCTAGCACCTTCAAATTTTAGTGCTAGAAGGAGGGGAAGATGACAAGTTGTGCCCATTGAGTTTTGTGAATATTATGAGATTGAGTGTAAATATGTGACCTGTATTATTTTATTCCTCACACTTTAAGTTCGAGTTAACTGATGGTTCCATACCCTACCACACACTTCTTTTCATTCTTTTAAACACCTCATCAAGGATATTTATTTAACATTTGATAGGTATGATTACCGTGATGTCCTTAAAAGAACTAATAAACTAAAAATCAAGCCTAATGAATTAATTGAGGATTTTTATAATTGATTCCCTCACCTTTGATAATAATTTCCTAAAGAAGATATAGATTTTGATTTCATTAAACAAAATTTTGAGGATTTGGTTCATATCTCTTGACATGGTGAGTCTCAACCCTCTGATGATTTGACACTCCCAAATTTTAAAATACATGAGAGACTACTAGTTTCAGAGGAGGAATGTACTATTCCTTTCATTCCTTTTCTTCCTCTTTTTGTGCCTTTTTTCGAACATATTCAAATCAGAAAATATGAAAATCAAATTGTTGATTTGTCTCTTCAACCTTCATCCACTTCCCATGATTCATATCTACTAGAGCAAACCTTGGAATGGTTCATCGAGCGCAATGTGAATACTAATCCTTCTATTCCGCAAGATAATATTAATGACCATAATTTAGTCTTGAATCTACTTTGGATATCCTCCATCCTCTATCACCTCCTTCTTAGTGATCTCTTGCCCCTTAATCTACTTTATCAGTATCTTCCAAATCCAAGAAGTGAAGAAGTGAAATGAAGTCACATTTCAAAGGTATAGGAGCACAAATGTGAATAGTATTTCAATATTCCTTCTCTCTTTCAAGGCACTCCATGTTAAGATAATACTCTTCCATTCTTGGTTGATTTTGAATCTACTAATATCAGTAGTCGATTGAATGAGGTTAATTTTCTTAATAAACATATACTCTTGGGAAACCATTGTTATAATGATGATGACTTTGTTGATGTATGTGATAATGAATTCCCAATTGAAATAGCATATCTTTTGGTTTCTCAATAAGATTTTGATTTCAAATATTTATATCTAGAATATGATTCAACCAAGTAATATGTTATTATGGAAACTTACTCTTAATTGCACTATCCCTTGTTCTCTTCTAATTGTAATGCATCAACCTGTGATGAAGATACTCTATGCTATTCAAGTTATTCATATGTTGATTTGACTTCAAAATTGACACAAGGTAGTGAGGTTATCCATGATGAAAAAGGAAGCAATCAAATCATTCAGTATCCACTCTACCCTTTTCCATTTCCATTTTTGCATAAAGAAAATTATTTTTTCCAGGTTACTCATGAAATTTGTCCAGTATAATCATCCTTACATGTGGATTTAGAAGAATATTTTGACTTGAGTAATCTGATAAATGAAGTTGTAAAATCCACTCAAATCAGTGATAGAGATGGTTGTCATCTGTCTAGTAGTGGTATTATTGAAATCAGTGGTAGTATCTATCCTTACACCATGCATGATCTGATTCAATCTTCAAAATTTTGTTTTACAATCCTTGAAAGTTTTGGGACTTATCAGGAATTTGAGGCACTTAAACTTCTGTTGATGGGTTTGTCAAATCTCACGACTCTTGTAAGATCCCCAAATTAAGTCAGATCTAGTTTTTCTCGGAAAATTATTTTCTTTACTTGGTTTCATTCAATGTAAATTCCTTCTTTAAATATTTTTGGTATTTCATATATAATCTTTATAACTCTCAGGATTCGATTTCTGATTAGATTCAAGATTGTATTTCAATTGATTCATATTTATGCAAGGATATTTTACTTAACTCAAGTTTGGAGTGTCTATCTCTCATAGAATCATGGAACTATGAAGATGATCATTTCAAATATTATCTTTTGTTGAAGGAATCATGCCTATCCAATACATTTTTGAATAGTCATCTCCTATTTTTTCTGGTGAATGTTATACTGCTAAAAAATTTATTCGTCGCACCTGAAATCCTCTTAAGTGCTTGTGAATTCATGATTTATTTGAATCATACAATTATGTTGGTTTCGATATAAAATTATGATTGGTTTCAATATATTGATTATGTATATTAGGGATTTAATATATTAGGGATAGGATTCTGTATATTGAAACCAATCAAGATACAATGAGTAAAGAGGTATTTGATTCACCAATTATATACAATTATGTATATCAATTTTAATTTTTGGTATCTTTGTGTTTAAAGGTTGGGAACAGTTTCAATGGTTAGATTGGAAATCTCATTGCACTTGACCCTGACCTTCTAGCTTGTTATTTTAGGAGTCAGTCTAGTTGTATTCTAATTTCCTTTTTCGCACTTATCCTATGTTTTCTCTTCGTCTAATTTTTCTATTTCTTTGGTTTTCTTACTTTTGTGTGCAACTTATGTTCAGCCTCCAGTTCCTTATCTTTTACGCTTTCTTTCCATGTTTTTTCTTGTATTTTCTTTCCTATTTTTCCCTTGTTGGCTCAACGACAATGTGGGAAAACTTGAAAATGGAAATTGAGATAACAAACACTGCTTGCCTTATCTTTCATTCTCTTCCCTATCTCGGGTTCACATATCTTTAAATTCTATGATTTTTTAATGGAAAATATCATTTGTTCCAAATGGAAATACATTGGTCAAAATACGAAGCCCGTATATTTACTAGGATCTTCCATTCTGACTTAGCCCTACATCAAATGGTGTGTTGACCTGTTGAATCAATCAAGTAGAGAAGTGAAAGGAGAAAAACTTTAAATGAGCATATTAACTTCAGTTATCTTTTAAATCCCTTAAACAAAGAACCAACCTATTTTTTCTCTCAATAAGTCAATATCACTCCTTCTTCATCAAAATAAAAAAAATCATTTACACATTCTATTAGTAATTAAATAAATAGGTGAACAATAAAAATGACTCATGCGCAGGGAGGTGAAGCAAGAAACTTTGTTGAGGTACTATTGAGGCTCGTTGGAAATGAAGAAATGCTTATGGTTCCCTGAGGTGACTCTATCGAGGTACTGAACAGGCTTGAAGGTAGTGGAGAAACACTAGGGAATGTTCTTAATATATATATATATATATATATATATATATATATATATATACTTACTATGCTTCTCCCCTAGCGAAATAGTTGAGGTATTAATAGTCTTATGTTGATGTGTCCAAAGCTCAGAAAGGAGTAGAAGGGACTATATATTTAATCGGCACAAAGGGAAAATCTAGGGAAATACACATGGAAAATCAATACTTCCTGAAAGATTGATACCTTGCACTTAAATATGAAACATGAGAATAGAATCTAGAGTTCTACTAGTATGTCGCCAACTTTTATCGTTGTGGAAAACACCCTCCAAAATCTTCTGTATACTTGAATTTTGGAGCCTACTGATGATCTTGTGATTTGTCATTCTATTATCACTTCACGGTCATCTAATTTTTTGTAAATTTTTAAGCCTTATTCTAAGTTTCCAAGTCACTTATTCACACATGTTTTTTGTTCGATGAATACATAAACACACATCTTTCTATGCAAGCTCAGATGAGCATTACTCAACTCTTGAAGGTAACGCTTGTGCAATCGCTAGTGATAGTGACTATGCAATTTATAAACATAGTGTACTGTGAAAAAACATTTTGATAGTTAGTGCACACTCTTCATTGATAGTCTCCCTCACTTTGATTGCAATTTCACTTTCATTTCGGTGATTTTTCTCAACTATCACTCTGGAACACCTTTTTTTTTCTCAAGTGCCACTTACACATTTGAAACTATCATTTTTTCTTGCATTTAATTTGATAAGTCTCTTTTTCATGTTATATTTTCTTTTTCATGTGTCTCTTTCACTTTATTTAATATTTTTCAAGTCTCGTTTGCACTGTTTGCTTACTTTCACAAGTGTTGTATTATGGCATGGGAACTATCGCACATCACAAAAATTAGTGTTCTAGTACATTTCAAGAGGAAAATTTAGTTTCAATGGGTCTTATTTACCATATATACATGAATTATATCCATTCCCATAGTTTCACGCACTGTCATACTAGTGTCATCACTATCATCGCAAAGTGTACCTTTAGTGTCACATCTAGTCGAAGGGAGTCAATTTTACATTCTTAAATGGAAATTCTGATGCATTCTCCTACACTATTGTCTTCTAATCATCATTAATATATGCATTAGACATATTCTCCAAATCCTGAGCATTATTTCACTAGTGTCATCATTGTATTTTCAAAGTGTATCCTAAGTGTCACAATACGAGGAGAGTATTATTTTGCCGTCACATTAAAGGGACCATGTTGTTTATGAGGTTCAATGTTATGTAATAAATTTTTATGAGGGTGTGATCATGATCAAGTCTTTCCTTGGCTTCATATATGCTCAATTGATCCCATAATTAGTAAATTCTTGGAAAGCCTCCTTGTTACACCATTTTTTGGTCATCTAACCTATTACTATTAGATGGACCTAAGTACACCATGTAAGACCAGTTTTACCCTAAGTAAATTTGCTTTCACTATGAAAAATAACTTAGTAAACCACCTTTATTAAGTTGTCTATGGTCTAAACAAGAAACCCCATGGGGAAATATTAAATAAATCTACATTTGTTTGATTTTCCTCAAGGAACGATTAGTTAAAAAATAGTTTAATTAATATTCCTGGTCATATTTAACCCAAAACAAGAAAATTAATTAGATAAATCACTATTTATCTTATTATTTTCTAGGAATAATTATTTAAACCTTATTTAAATAATATTCCTTGTTAAATTTGACTAAATCATTTATAAATAATTAAATAAATCATTATTTATTTGATTATTACTCAACCACATCCTTAAAATAATAAATAAATCATTTATTTATTTATTATTTACAAATAAATGGATTTGACCCAAGTCAAACTCTTTTTGCCCCCAAAAAATATAATAAAATATTCCATAGAAGTTGGATCTTGATTTGGTTAATAATATTTTAATTATGCACCAATATCTAGACTAACTTAATATTTTGTTATAAATAGAAGGGTTTTTCCATTCATTCACGACTTTTTGTTGCCTAAAGATCACTCTGGATCTATACTTTGCGTCTGACTTTGATCTACCATCATTGTCATATTTTTCTACCATTTTTCTTGTGAGCTCCCTTTGAGTTCCATTTTTTGTCTGGGTTTTCTACACCATCAAGAGAGAGGGATTTTAGATCTGAAGTGCTGACGACTTACAAGAACCCATCCCATTAAGGAGGATTGTTAACATCCTTCTATGTTCTCCTCCCAGGTGCCATAAATACAAAATTCTTTAAACATATTCTTGTCTTGTCTATTGGATGCATGGAGCAACTCTTGCTTTTATTTACTGCTTAATGTCTTTTAATGCATAGATCTAGATTTTGCAGCATTTATCTTGGTCACCTAATTGCAGATCTAAAGATATTGGTAGCCATCTTTGCTGTTAGGGTTGTTTGTTATGCACGGCTAAAGTGAGCCTTTTTCGTACGCTTGCGATTAAGATTCATACTAACAACTGGCAACTCCACACGGATTTACGATTATGACCTTTGTCGTTTTTCAGATCCCTGCATATTCAGCTGCTTCAAACCCTAGGATTTCTCTTCAGCTTCTTGTTTTGCTTTTCTTGATGTTGTTTTTAACCTATAAAACCCTAAAACATTATAATTCTAACTTCCATGTGTTTTTGAACCTATTACGCAGGCCAAAATCTATGACCTCGGCAAAAAACAGGCCAAAATCTACGACCTCTATAGAAAACAGGTCAAAAACTATGACCTAGACTTTTTGCGAGAGTTTCTCTGAAAGTTTTCTAGGTTTGTCTGGGCCCCCGTTCAGGGTTATCTAACCTCTGTCTTTGCCCGTTTTGGACCTATAATTGTTATTTTTTACTCATCTAAGTGGGAACCTAGCCCTCTAGGGCTTCAGTACCCCCCACCTTTTGTGGAAGAGTTTTAGCTACTACAGGTTATCTGAAATTTCAGTGTGTTCAGCCATTTTTTTAGATTTGATCCCTTACCTTCAGATCCACTTCAGATTAGTTGTTTATCCATCCAAAAAACCTCTTTTCATTTTTGTTTGGGTTTTCCTCTAGGGTCCCCTCTGCTTCCCTCTAGGTTATAGCCTTTCGCCACCTCATTTACAACAATTCTTCCTCTGATTTTTTGTTGTTGTTGTGCACCTATTTCTAGCCGATCTGACCTTTAGAGCCCTATCCCTCCTAACCTTAGATATATTGGCTATTTCAGTGTGTTTTGACTAGATATTTTCCCACCTACAGACTAGTTTTTGAGAGGCCTGCCTCCTTGGGTTTAGATTAATGCATTATTAACAGTTTATTTTCTACTATTTCATTTTCATATAATGTTATATGCAGGTTTATTTACAGTTATATTGCACACTTTTTCTTTTTCACTACAAATGTTTGGGTTTAAAAATTAAAATTTACACACTTATCACACACACCTTAAGTGAAGAAGAGCTTGGTTAACACCGCCAAGCAAAGACTTTAAACATTATAATCAATTTATCATGCACCTCTCTGCCTTTGTTTCAACATTGTAATTAGTTGATCCTGCACCTCTTTGCCCTTGTTGGTCTCTCTTCCCTTAGTTTCGTGTTTGTGCCTTCACCATTGTGCCACCAAAGTGTTTATCCTAGAGACTTCTTGGTGTTCATCCTCAGTTTCTAGTAGGAATACTTACTCCTCCTCATAGGATTCGAGTTATTCCTCCACCGATTCCGCACTCCGACTCCTCTTTTGGTTCATTGGGTTCCCCTTCTGATTCCACCCCCAGTTCTCCCCCTGTCACCTTCACAATGTCTGGTTCAAGACCTAATGCTAGTGGTAGCTCCGGCCCTAATGCTGAGAATACTACTAGTGGGACCACAACAAGAACTACCCTTGCTGCTCCCTTTCTCTCCTATATGGTAGGCCTCATTATTTCTAATTTTAACCAGTTGATTAATGACCCTATACACCATGACGCTAGTTGGCGTGCTATGCCGACCAAGCTCCCTTCGGACATCCCCAATTTTGAAGGTCTTGCTGGAGAAGATCCTACAAATCATGTTTGATCTTTCCACATGTGGTTTTCATATAACTCCATTACCGATGACTTTGTCTGTCTTCGGTTGTTCCAATGTACGCTTACTGGTGAAGCTTCTAAGTGGTATGTTGATCAAGCCTCATCCTCTCATACCACATTTGTGACTCTTGCCTGAGCTTTTCTGTCTTTTTTCCAACTTCCCCTTCATTATGACACTGGTACCAAACTTTTTATTTTTTTCCATCAGTCGTCTGCGACCCACCTATCTGATCATGTCCAGGAATGGCGGAGAAGAAAGAGCCTATGTCAATCCCTACCTTCGAAAACCATGTCTACATGGACTGCTTCCTTAGATCTCTTTTGCCTACTATAGGAAAACATGTCGCATCACACTTCCCTCAAACCTAAAAATCCACTCTCCAAGTTTCATTAAAATATGACCTGGTCTACGCTCAATATGGTTATCTTTATACCGTTCTACCTGATCTTCCTAGACCCAGTGGAGCCAACACATCGGGGGCATATCATGCCACCGACGGTATCATTGGAGCTCTTTCTCATCCATACGCTCAACCTCCCATGGGCTATGGTTTTCTGTAGGGAGGGGCCAGCACCTCTTACACTTTTCCCCCTCCCGATAGCATGTATCCAGGATATGGCATGCCTCCTCCTTTTTCCCAACCTTATGTTTATCAATATGTTACCCAACCTCCTTATTATCTATATCCAAAGCCTGTTGTTTCAACTCCTCCAGCATTAGCACCTCCGCATCCCTTTCCTTCTCAACCCCCGCAATAGCAGCCACCGCCCCCTCAGGGGCAGGTGTATGCACAGCAGGGCGTGACTAATCCTCCTCCTTCAAAAAAGAAGAGGAAAGGAACTCAAAACAAATCTTCCCCTGGTAATCTTGGACCTCATCCTCAAAATAATGCTCCTAACACTGCTAGCCAGCAACATGGCACTCCGCCCAAGCAGGATAGGTATGTTTGCACAAACAAGCCTTGTTCTTGTTGTGGTGTTTATGGTTATTACACGCATGATTGTCCTCTTTTACCACAGATGCGGCAGATGTGGGAGTCTCAAGAAACATTGCAAGGACAAAAAGCCTCCCTTTCCTTCCCTCCCAGTGTTGCACCTAGTCAGTCAGCTGTGTTTACTAATCCTTTCCCTCAGCAAGGATTTCTGGCTACCCAACCACCTGAAGGTTAGGTGGCCACTCAACCTCCTGGATCTGGTACCTCCAATTACCAGATTCTCATGATAAACTCTGACCAACCTATAACCATTGACCTCAACCTTCAGACTTGGTCCTATCAGTACAACAAGCCTCCTGCTACGTCTGCCTCTGAGCCCCCTTCTTTGGGTTCTACAGAGCCTCTTTCAAAAACTAACGGTACTTTGTAGATTCCTCAGCCTAAGTAAGAGGTTCATACCAAGTTCCCTAAGGGACCACTATGCCAAAATGCTTCTTCTGGCAAAGTTTCCTATTTGTATAGTATAGAAGATGATTTGGTGCAATCTCCTGCTGCCATCTCAACGCTGAAACTCCTCTATTCATGCCCTTCACAATGGAAAGTTCTACTATCTGCTATAGGCGTTGTAGATCGTTCAGATGATTTCTTGATCATCTTCAATGTTGATTGGTTAGAACATCCTCCTCTTCCTGCTTTCGTCGCCTTCCAAATCCCAGTCAAAATCTGGAACACCAACGTTTCTTGTTGTATCATTGATGAGGGGGATCCACCTGTGTGATGTCTTCTTTGGTTTGGAAGAAACTCAGATCACCTAAGTTGGTCCCTTCCATGATCACCCTCCATGCGTGGGATGGTCACCTCCTAACCCATTGGCCTATTCCGCAATTTTACTATTACTCTTGCAGGCCAGATTGTTTGCGTTGACGTAGAAGTCACTGATGACCCCTTAGATTACAACATTATATTGGGTTGTAGCTACACCTATGCGATTTCTGCTATCCCATCTGTTGTTCACCGCAAGATGTCCTTCCCTCATCACGAAAAGATATTCACCATTGACCAGTTCACATATTACGAACCGAATTCTCGGACCTCCCCTGAGTCTATCATCTCTTCGGTGGCTAATAAGCAAACCGTCGATCCATTGACCAGTGTCTCACTCGGAGTCTACAAAGACTCCTCTTTTCTTGGTACATTCCCTAGTCTTCCTCCTCCTGTCTCTGATCCTAGCTCATCGAATTTTTTCATGATGCAATCATCTCGGGCTTCCCTCAAGCGGCCTGCTTCGGCTATTCAGCAACCTTGCCCTCTGCAACCTAATCCTAACCCTTCGATTCAACCTTTTGGACACCCTCCTCCTGGCCCTTCAGCTACAGCTAGTATCTATGAGCCTCTCTACCCTCCTATAATGGTTCCTTCAGGCCTTAGCCCTCTTGGAGCCATCCCACCTAGCCATTACCCATCTGGTCAGATACCGTTCCTAGCTTCCCCTCCTAGAGTGTATTCGGTACCTATCATGGCCACTCTATCTCTCCCTAACTTGACCTCGGGGATTCCTGTCTAGTACCTTGATCCCCCAGCCACTACCCTGCCTAGTCAATCCAAACCTTACATTGCTTTGACCCCAGTTCAACCATTCCCCATGACTCCTCCCACTACTACACTGCCTCAGCCACCTCAACAAGAACCTTCTCCTATTGCGACAACTTTGGGTAAAAAGGGCAAAGCTCGTAAGAAGGCACCTAAAGACGAGGCTACCCCAATAAACCATGCTCCTCCTCATCCTCCAAAGAATACACCTCTGTGTGCTTTGTGTAATTTTTTCGGTCATGCCACCCATAATTGTCCTGAATTGCCTCGTCTCAAGCCCATGGTTAATGTAGTGTTCCCTGAGTCGAAGGTTCTGGAAACCTCTGTTCCTTCCATGACTGCAGCCAAGAACCCCAAGACTATTCACACCAACCACCCCTATGCTTTATGTGATCTCCATGGCCATTATACCCACCTCTGTCTCCACCTCGAGGAATTATGCACCTCTCTAGCTGTAGTTCGACAATTCGAGGCAAAGCGCAAGGAGTCCACCACTCTCTTATTTGTGTGTTTTGCTTCAGCAGAACTAGTGGACACATCCAATCCCATAGACATTCCCCCTCTAGATGTCAAAATGATAGAGTCTTCGGCCATTTTCCACTACCTGTCATCATCTATGAGATCCACGGTGCAAGACCCCCCGGGACTTCCCCTTCCGTTTCACCTGACCTCCCTTTAGCAATCAACTGGGGCTCAACATCAGTGGATCCTTAATCTAATTGTTTTTATGTCACCCCTTCTGACGATGCGCATGTGAACCTCTCTTCTCATGATGATGAATTAGGTGGCTTCGTCACGTCAGGTGGTCTTTCTTCCACTAGTCACCCCATCTTCTATTATGATCGTGATATTATGGAATTAGTCACCACCCCTAACTTTATCTATCCCCCCTTACATCGAAACCATGCATTCGAACCACATACACCTTGTGGCCATTTCATTGGCACCCAATGTTTGGGTGAGGGGGCACCCATATTCAAGAGATCAAGAGAAGAAATTCCCCACAACTCTCCTAGTGTATCTGGTCTTGTCAACTCTACTACCATTATTCTTCCCCATTTAGAAGAACCTCTAGAGTCCCATATCACTTCAGATCACTCTAAGGATGATACCCCTTATCATTCCTTCATCTTACATCAACAACCGAGTCCCTTCGACATTGTTGTTGACCAACCTGTGGGTTTTCTAGGTGAGCACAAGTTCCTTATCTCCAAATCCACTCTTTGGAATAGCGACACCATGTATGCCAGCCCAAAAACTTAGGCCATTTGCTTCATATATGCAGTATCAAAAGTGATTGGTAATCCTCCATTCCCTTTCTCGAACTGCATAACCATAACGAAAACAAATGGCACACCACATCATACAAATGTGTTTAGATTCCCATTTTTCTAAATACATTTTGGCATGACCATAACATGCTTGATGGCACCTATGCCCCTCAACCATAAAAATCCCAGATCTCTGCCAAAAACAACACTGAAACCCTCTTTCTCTGACAGGTCACACTTTTCAGGTCATTTCCTAGGACATGTCATAGTTTTCTACCCAGAACCTGCTACCCAAGTCACAGAACAAACCCCAGAAAGTGTGACTTGGCCTGTTCATGAGCTCTGGGTACCTAAAACTAAAATTTTGATCCCCTCAATTGAAAGAGTATGGTTAGGCCTCTTACCTGCAACTAATGGATCTTGATTCCAATGGTCGGTTTGCCCACTACAATGGTCGCAAGATTTAGGGACTTCTCTCCTCTCTACATTCACCACAGCTACACTTTCAAATGAGTGAATTTGGAGGGAAAATGCCTTATTGAAAGAGAAACCCCTGATTTTCTTTTTCCTGCTACGACCAAACCGTAGCTCAGTTTTGCAAACCATCTCTACCATTGGAAAGCTCTCATCGAGGCCTCAAATGTGTATTTGTTAGCTTTCTGTGATTTGATAATTCACTGGGACACAATTTTTCCAAGAAGGTTCACTTCACCACTCCTCAAAATAGAATTTCTTCAATTGCAACACTTGTACTTGGGGCACCACTTTGCCTCCATACTTGTCCATGCTTGTGTCGATTTTTGTCATGAGTAGCCATCTTATACTCATGTCTTTATGGTCCTCACCAGAACTTTTCTATGTGGCAGCATAATCGAGTCAACCTTGTTTAGAGCATCCGAGTTGAGTCATCATCGCATTCATGGAGCCTAACCTGAGTCCCTTTATATCCCACTATAGTCCTCCATCCTTCATTACTTGGTCCCTCTCTAGTGTCACACATTATGGCATTCACTCCCACTGTCCCCTATCCCCTTTGATATTTTGTCAGTCGCTGCCAGGTCATCCATGCCTTTTATGCTCTAAGGGAAGTTGTCTATCCGCTACTCAGTACCCCCCATTTCTTCATCATCCCTGGTGTCAGTCTGCCAGTCGCTCTACTATTTTCTCTCATGCCTTAGTTGAGGACCCCTTATTGCCTCACCTATGGCAGACCTCCTTCTATCGACTTCAGATCATTCATTTGAGAAGACAGGTCTAGAGGGCAGTGTACCTTGGTTCCAAATTCCACTCTTGTTCGGTGCCTCGGATCAGGAAAAGGGACTCCTTACCGCACTTTAACTTGATTGTTTCTTAGCTCCAGCTCCTTACAGAATGATCAAGATCCATATACTTGATGGTTCAATGATGCAGCAGACTAGACCGATGATTCCTGGGTATGTGTGAGATTTTTCATCCCTCATGAGGGGGTGGCCCTACAGGTATCCCCCCACATTCCTGGATGACCTCTTGATTACATCCTTTGATGCAGCTCCATAGATTTGTTGATGTCGACCTCAGCCACTTGCACCACCTTTTTGTTTGCATGTATCAGACAGTTTTTCGGATCCCTTTCCTATTTACAGGGGCATTTGGGTTGTATTTGTATCTCATGTACTCAGATATTATTGTATAAGTCCTGGATGTTATCCCAGGAAAAGTATGTATGTGGGATTCATTATCATTTTTTTATCTAGCTCAATTTTATGCCAGCATGTACTATATAGTTCAATCCCTTGTTTACTGGACGTATTATTCTTTCTACTTTGTCTCGACGGGCATAGGTATGCCTCCCTCGCCACCTATAGCACATGTACTCACTCATAATAGAGACTTTTCACACCTGTAAGTCTTACCTCCTCAGGGCCTAGTACTTTAGCACTTTTGTCTACCTTATATTTCTCTCTCTCTGACTTCCCCTTCGGTGTCTAGTGATTGAGTTCTTACAACATACTTCAGTCATACGATTAGCTCCTAATGCTCGCATGCTAGGGGGGAATCTGTTACACCATTTTTTTCTCATGTAACCTGTTACTATTAAATGGACCTAAGTACACCATGTAACACCAATTTTACCCTAAGTAAATTGCTTTCACTATGAAAAATAACTTAGTAAACCACCTTTATTAAGTTGTTTATGGTCTAAATAGGAAACCCCGTGAGGAAATATTAAATAAATCTACATTTGTCTGATTTTCCTCAAGGAATAATTAGTTAAAAAGAAGTTTAATTAATATTCCTGGTCATATTTAATCCAAAACAGGAAAATTAATTAGATAAATCACTATTTATCTTATTATTTTCTAGGAATAATTATTTAAACCTTATTTAAATAATATTCCTTGTTAAATTTGACTAAATCATTTATAAATAATTAAATAAATCATTATTTATTTGATTATTACTCAACCACATCCTTAAAATAATAAATAAATCATTTATTTATTTATTATTTACAAATAAAGGGATTTGACCAAAGTCAAATTGTTTTTCCCTCCAACAAATATAATAAAATATTCCATAGAAGTTGGATCTTGATTTGGTTAACAATATTTTAATTATGCACCAATATCTAGACTAACTTAATATTTTGCTATAAATAGAAGGGTTTTTCCATTCATTCCCTACCTTTTGTTACCTAAATATCACTCTAGATCTATACTTTGGGTCTGACTTTGATCCACCATCATTGTCATATTTTGCTACCATTTTTCTTGTGAGCTCCCTTTGAGTTCCATTTTTTGTCTGGGTTTTCTACACCATCAAGAGAGAGGGATTTTAGATCTGAATTATTGAGGAATTACAAGAACCCATCCCATTGAGGAGGACAGATAACATCCTTCTATGTTCTCCTCCCAGGTGCCATAAATACAAAATTCTTTAAACATATTCTTGTCTTGTCTATTGGATGCATGGAGAAACTCTTGTTTTTATTTACT
This sequence comes from Pinus albicaulis, assembly GCA_034641835.2. Lineage (NCBI taxonomy): Eukaryota > Viridiplantae > Streptophyta > Pinopsida > Pinales > Pinaceae > Pinus > Pinus albicaulis. Next base: position 11,129,065 of record MU968411.1, on the reverse strand, counting down.
GCTTAATGTCTTTTAATGCATAGATCTAGATTTTGCAGCATTTATCTTGGCCACCTAATTTCATATCTAAAGATATTGGCAGTCATCTTTGTTGTTAGGGTTGTTTGTTATGCACGGCTAAAGTGAGCCTTTTTTGTACGCTTGCGATTAATATTCATACTAACACTCCTGCCCGACCAACCTTGACCTCAATTAGACTCCTTGAACAATGCATTGCAGAGTAGAAAGACTCAATTTGATCCCATGCCTCATGTAACTGCGCAATTCATAGTTCCTACCTCTAAGGATTGTGCATTTTTCAACCAAAATTCTCAACCATATCCTCTTGACCTCCACAACTGTGCAATTCACCCTCCCAGCCAGCCTCCTTCTGAGCATTCTACAATGAAAAGCAACACGTTGCTTCCCTGAATCCTTGAACTGGAAAATTATGCAATCCCTTGGCCTCTTTCTCTCATGTGATACACATTAGGAAGTATCAAGGCTCAATATTTCCTTATTGAGCTCCTCAAATACACAATCATATTTTCCAGTACTTGAGAACTACACATTGAATAGTCTCAAGCATCATTCCATCACTCCTAACCATTGGAACTATACATTGTGCAATCTGTATGTCTTCCTCTTAGTCCAGCAACCATTTCTAGCCCAATCAACATTTTCATTAAGCAAGTTTGAATAGGAGTTGTTTAGACTGATTTTCTCTTGTCATGAGTGATTTCTAGTTGTAGGTACTTTATCTTGACATGATGAGTGATTTTTAGAAGACATTTGGTAAGTTGTGAAGACAAGATAATAATTGAGCGAGAAAATAAAGGGACAATAATCTATGAGAGAATACCAAAGATCATGACCACATGAAACTCCATACCATTCAACCCCTTGGAGGGTGAATATGAAGAACAAATAAGACCTTTCATGAAGATGAAGTACTAAATAGACCTCTCATGAATATTGAAGACAAAATAGTGAGAGAAACAACTTACGATTTCCACTTCATCATTAAGTCCATATAATCATTGTCAAGTTGTACCAACATCATCAAAGTGTCATGTGTGTCCAAGTGTCTTGCGAAAAGTGTCTTGCCACATCATTTGTGGCTACAATGATGTAATTATCAAAAGAAAGGAAAAAATGTAGTATTAAGACAAACATTTTACTAAATAGACCTTGTAGTACTCAGAGAGATCTTATAGTACTTAGAGAGATATAGGGAGGAAGGTATATATATTACCATTCTGAATAATTTCATGGGGTAGTTCTAAACCACCATACCTATAAGAAGGAGTTTTATGCCCTGGTGCAAAATATGAAGAATTGGAAACACAAACTGATGAGAAAGTAGATAGTAATCCACACATATCACTAACCAATATAGTATCTATAGGCCCAGAGTAAGATAAAACATATGAGATATTATAAGTGGATGGGGTTTTTACAACAAATTCATTTAGTGATCAAATAAAAGAAGGGAAGAAAAAAAGATTTGGCTCACATTCTTTCAAGGCCACCTGCATCATAGTTCACATATTTGCGAACTCTCATGCACATGGGTCTTTCACCTATGATGCATACATAGAGGCATATTTAAAAAATGATGACTTCAAGGAGGTATTTCAATAGTTTTAAATCTGGAGTCATGTGCATGATAGCCATAACATAGTTTACTATCATCTCTAGAATGTGTTACTCTATAGGTTAGATAACTTATCTTTTTCTAAAGGTGAGAAATTACAACTAATCAGATAGGCTCACACCTCCATGGTTACATGGAATTCTTGTATAGGGAAGATGGTGTTAAAATTCCATAGGTATGTGTATTGGTCCAAGATGCAAGAAGAGGTAGATAGGTTTATAATAGGATGCATGATTTTTTGTACCAAAAAGCTTGGTAATAAGAATAAAGGACTATTCCATCCCCTTATTATACTCACTCATCCTTGGGAAAGCATTTCCATGGACTTTGTGGGAGGCTTACTAACTACCCAGAAAAAATGACTACATTTTCATGGTAGTTGACAACTTCAACAAGATTTTTTTTCTAATTCCATGTAACAACACTATCAGCAGGAAAGAAGTAGTGAAATTGTTATTTGCATAGATCGAGGTACACTTTAGGATACCAAGGAACATAATTTTAGATAGGACAAAAGATTTCTCAGTGCATTTCAGACTATGTTGTGGGAGAAAGTGGACATCAAGCCAAAGAGGTCTACAACATTCCATCCACAAATAAATGGGAAAATAGTAGTCAATAGTAATTTGGTGCAACTTTTAAGGGGTTACAACAGAAATAATCTGAATACTTGGGATGAAAATATGGTATTTATACAATAATATTATAACAGAGAAGTCCACACTTATATTGGTAAGTCATAATTTGAAACTTGTTTTGGATATTTTCCACCTTCACCTTTGGATATTTCATATGGACATAAAAGAGGATTGATGGAGGATCTTACAAGGGGTTCCTTAAGAGTAGAAAAAACTTTCGAGAAGATTATGTAGATCTATATGCAAGTTTAGGAGACAATGGAGAATCCATGGGAAAAATACAAGGCTATGAATGATAGGACTAGAATAGAGAATCCATTTAGAGTGGGAGATAGATGGATATAGTTGAAAAGGGAGAGGCTATAAAGTCTCTATGATATGATCCCTGTGATATATTGGAAAAGTTTGGAGAGAATGACTATAAAATCAGAGAAAGAGAGACATAACAACATCACCTTCCATTTAGGCTTTCTCTCGTAAGGGTTTCCATGATTATATAATGTGTTCATTATGGGTTGTGATTTTTTAGATCTCTACTCTATGTTTTGCATATTTTATTTATTGCAGGCATAAGCTTAACATAGTAATTGACGAATCCAAAAATCTAAGGGAAAATTAACCATGTAGTAGATTTCTAATTTTCAAATATATTTTAGTAGATTTGTTGTGATGAATTACAGATGGAATATCCATGGAATTTTATGTATCAATTTCTCCCCAAACCATCTTGTAAGTATCATTTCAAAATAATATTTTTACACCTGCATCGCTTATATTTCTTATAGGAATAAAATTTCTAGCCAATCCTAGGATGTGTAGAACACCACAAAGTTGTCTAATCCTGACACCCATGAGCTTGAACTTGAATTTTATTTATCCTATGATATTTTTTATTGATTCATCTCATAATAAAACATTACCACCATCATATCTTTCATACTCACAAAACCAATCCTCCTAAGGATTCATATGAAAGGATGTGCCTAATTCAACCATCTATGCCCATCTACATGTGTACTTGAAGAAGTGAAATACACATCCTCTCCTTCGTCTAAGGAGGTTTTTTTTAATGTATAAGGGGAATCATAAAATAACTTCCCTTTCTTATTAATTTTGTATTTATATTTTTTCTTGTAATTCCCTTATTTTTTGCATCTCCAACATGGCTTTACAAATTTTCCTAGATATTTAGACCTTCCTCTAGATTTAGATCTTCCCCTTGAGGACTTGGTTTTATTTATATTATGGGATTATTCCCTTACAAAAAAAGGAATATGTATTTTTAATTTCCATATATTTTTGTCCCATCTCCTCTGATAACAAGTATGATATTATATCATCAACACTTAAAGTAGTTGTATTACTACCTATGGAAACAACCAAACTATACCACAATTCTGGTAAAGAAAGAAAATGATACACTTATTTTCATCTGAAATCATAATATCGATACATAATAACTAGCAAACCACAATATTCAAATATTTTATATGCTCTTTCACTAAATCTTCATCCTTCATCCTCATTTTTTACAATTTTTTTCTTAGGAATAATTTTTTCACCAGGGACATAGATTGATATAAACTCCCTAACTTTTTCCATAATGAATTCATTGTAGCTTCTCCTAAAAAATTTTGTAGAATTTAATCTTAGAGGCACAATCATTTTTTGATTTTTTTCCTTTCCATCGAACTTGATCTCGTCTTCTATCGATATCCCTATTAGTGCAATACTCAAATCCATAGTGGTCCACTAATATTTTCCTAGAAATAAATATTCCATTTTTAAATTCCATATCTAAAGACTCATCTCATTTAAATTCTTTATGCCTATATTTTAACTACCCACCATTTCCTTTCACCACAAAATCGATTCCATAAATTTCCCACTACAACAAGGTCTACCACATGCTCAAGAAAAACCCCTTAGCAACAAAAGCATCCCCTTGATTCCAAATCCTTTTTGATACCAAATGTAAGTTTTAACTCTGTACAATTAACCTCTACAAATATATTCTTAAAAAAACAAAAAATATGCAATAAAAAAAACACACACTAACACAAATATTTTAGCACCGAAACCAAATTGGGAAAACCAAAAATATTTTTTCAATATATTCTTCTAAAATGTATTACAATAGACTATTATCTCCCATGTGATCCATAAACCACCAATATATTTACCCTTGATTATAATGCAACCATATTTCCTTAATTGAAACTACAGAACTATGGTTAAACCAATATGTTCCACAAAACCGCTAAAGGTAAACACCATGTGTTAAAAACTGCCAAACAAGGATGCAAAAGAACTACCAATTTTTATTTTTATTTTTTTTTATTTATTCTTGGGTGATGTCCCCCCCCCTACCAATTGCACCCATCATAATTTACAATCCATGGAGGTAGATTTGCAAATAATATAACAGACACCCAACATGGTTTTGTCCCATATGGGTTTCCCGTGGTAAATATCGTGTTTATTTTTGGATGTTCCATTTCTTCTTTTTTTTCTCTTTTTTTTCAAATTTCAATTAGTTCGTACATTTAAGCATAAAACTAGTAACTAGAATCTAATATCTAAATGAAATTAACCTTCACAACAAATATTTCAGTATTTTATTAGATCTATTGAGACAATTTTTTCCAATGGAATATCCACAATATTTTAAAAATTAGATATTCAACCCATGAACTGGGTGTTAATGGGTGGGGCCATAACTGCAAATTCATTCCTCTAGGCTACCATATTTCTGTGAAATTATGTTCCTATGTAACATAAGGAGGGGAGAATTTATTTGGTTCATTACTGGGAGAAGAGAATAAAAAGGAAAAGTACAAACTCCATCCCATGAAATGCTAAAATTATAAGCTTGTTTAGATAGTTAATGTGAGGGCATAGTGAGAATATCATTGTAATTTATACCAATAGGTTTGTTTCATGGGTATGGAGTACTAAATATAGCTTTTATAATAGGAAAATGGAAAGGAAAGGATGACATAATCCTGGTATGATGGTTTTTCTTATTGGAAGGGGTCCTTTTATTTTGGATGAGTGTGGCCATAGATTTTGTGAGTATTCTATGGAAAGGTCAAGTGATCCTTTGGCCTAATTAGCACTTAAATTTTTTTGCGGGAAATACCAACCCTACTTCAAGTACCCTTTCTTCTTTCTCTATATATTCTAATTATATTTCCATGATTGAATTCTGGTTTGGTGTGGAGAGGGTTCTCATTTCCTTTCTCTATGTGGGCTTGGTTAATGTCCATTTTACTCTTTGGGGAAAGGAAAAATCAAAAGTTGTTATTATCTACAGTACTACTTATTGGTCTCCTTCCTCCTCAAATAGCCTATATTTTTCTTCCATGCTATTATCATTTTGGTTTATTCCTTACTCAAGTCCATTTTCCTCTACTATGATGAAATTAAGTGTAGCCAAGGCTATGGATAGGAGAAGGAGCAAACATTGGGCTCATTCCTATAGGGCCATGGTACCATGTTGAGTATGTGTCATATTATTTACATGACTAGCCCCATGCATGATTTGTATGTGTCATGAGAAACAAGGGGATCATGTGGGTTAGGTATCCCCTTCTATCTAGGGGTTGTAAGGGAGGTGAATCCCCTAAGGAAAAAAATTGGATGAATTTTTGTGTCCATTTTTTTTTGTTTTCACTTTTCGAGATTTTATGTCACCTTGTGATTGTTTTATGATGTAGTTTTGATTAAGGAATTAAATTTGTATTCTAATCCAAGGTTATTGAATTGGGTATTTATGGATGCCATATATATATATATATATATATATATATATATATATATATATATATATATATATATATATATATATATTATTGTAACATTGAAAAGATATAAAATATTGAAAAATATTTCTCGTTTTCCAAGTTTAGGTTTCTAGGGTAAATGTTTTGTGTTAAATGTGTGTTTATGTTGTTGCATCTTTTCTACTTTTATTAAGAATCTATTTGTAAAAATTAATGTACATAGTTAAAAAAATATCATAACCCAAACATATATATGAGGAAGGAAAATATGTTATTACAACTTAGTGGTTACTCAATGAAAGGTGTTTTTCTTTAACCATTTAGGAATTGAAGGGATTAAGAATATTGTGAAAAGTAAAAGATGGAAATTGACCAATAATTAGGTCATTGAGGAACCTTAAGGATGGTTGAAGGGTCAATTCTATTAATGTACTTTTGAAACTGATTTCCTTAGAATTACTAAGACATGCATTTGTTTCCTGAGCTCTAGAGAACATAAAGGAATAACAATAAGACATCCTATGTAACATTGGAATTCTGATGGAAATTTTTATGCTATGCGTAAAGTGGTAATTATGATTGTGATATGAATGTCACAAATCATAGAGAAAACTGAAGTTATGAACCAAAAAAGGGCTATTTTGGCTCCAAGGTAAAACAAGCTAACCATATCATTCTAGATGACGACCTACAACCTTCAATGATTACACAAGATGAAGAGGGGAATATTAATGATTTTGTTGAGTTTCTTGTGGAGGAAAATGATCCACTACGTATTGCTTGATGTATAGATTGTTTATTGTAATATTGGTTATATGAAAAATTGTAGGTTGTTAGCTTAGAAGATATTTGTTTTTGTAAATTTATAAATAAAAGGCTATATTTGGATTTCATGAACAAACCTACTTATGCTTAGTCAGTGGAGGACATGGTTTCCCTTAAGGAAACCCTCCACCAAAGACTATTGAAATTTTTTCTTGTATATACTGTGAAGATATACCTATGTTTTTAGCTTAAAATAATAATAATAATAATAAATACTATTAATATTTAATACCCAAGCGTTAGCTCAATTTTTTGAATTCCGTCATATAAGCACCTCATTGATGGGAGGTCGCGGGGTCAATTCTCCTTGACATTGGGGTTGGGCTAGTCAAATAATTCAGCCAGATTTAAATTGATCCCTTCAGGTGGAAGTGCCTGAGATTTTTTCCATGGACATAGCAGCCATTGAGCTCTGATGTCCACAAACCACATTAAAAAAAAGGTGTTATTATGATTTAACCAAATTAACAAAAAAAATATTATACATATTTTTTAGGTTAAACAATAACAAGAAAACAAGCCCACAAGGGTGCAGCGTAGTTGGTGATCGTCATGTTATTAAATATTATGAAAATTGTGATATCTGAGGTCCATATCCCATCATGGGTGTTTACACCACAAAAAATAATAATAACAAGACAAATATGATGCTGAAGTTTCATAATAAGATGTTATCATGATACAAAATGAAAATAAACAAAACATAATACACAATATATACAATAACTTAAAATTTTCAAACATTAGATATGATGCATATAGGATACAATGGAACTCATGTTAGTTCAAATAGATGCTAATTTGACATGATAAACATGCATCTGACGTAAAATCAATTTTGCAACAACACTATGTATTTTTTTTATATTAAAAATTAATGTTGGAAGATTTAAATTTCATGCTAAATAATTATTCATGTTGTTCTTATCATCACTTCAATGATTCCTTTCGTAGTGCCAATTGAATTAAAATGCATAATAATGGTGCAACCTTAATATAAAGGATCACACCACCCATTTTGTTGTGTTTTTTGTTGCCCTTACTTCAATATTCCTCATTGAAAAGTAAATTAGGAGGGAATGCTACTAACAACATTACAACCTTATATTCTAATAGTTAATCTACAACCCATTAATCATTACTAAGATTTATGGAGAAATTCTGGAATGTAGTGTTGATTTTTCAAGAGCTCTAAAAGTTGATAATGGTTTCTTATGGTTTCTCTTAGATTGATATTTTCTTAAATATATTATTCATCATAAAACAAATACATAGAGAACTTCATCAGTAAAATAAAATGTTAGAGGATCATAAAGAGATAGACACACAAGAACACAATAGTTTACCATGGTAAAAACCACATGGGGGAAAACCAAGCAACCTTTCCTTAGCGAAAATATTCACTTCAACAAAGATAAATCTATGTCAAACATCATCCTTCCTCCTAGTAACGTCAATTACTTGACCGAAGAGACATGCTTTGGTTTGCTCAACTAGGGAATAATTTCCTCCTTCTTCATCATCCATAGAAATCAGTCCTGCAATTCCATTTTATCTCAAAAGATCAATCTTACTATATTAGAGTCTTTCCTCAGAAATATACTTTCCAATAGAGATAGATAAGGTGTAATCTCATAAGTTTAGCCTGCATTCGAGCTATATATTTTTCCATGAACGTGTCCTTCTTCCTTGCCTTCTTCACATGCCAAATCGAAAGATTGTACCTCAGAATATTAGCTTGTCCTTGCCTTAGAAGTCTGAAATACTTGACCAGACCTGAATTATGTGTTGGAGGGATGTAAAATTCATCTTTTGGAGCCTAAAATTTATCTTTTAAAAATTCATTTTTTTCTCTTTTACAACTTACATGAACAACATGTCTTTTAATATTTTCTTTTTGACCCTTGAGCATGAATAACATGATTACAAAATACATTAAAATTTAAGATATAGACTATTAAGACCGACCATAGTTGCAAAAATTCAATACTCTCTCTTAAATAGGGAGGCGTTCATAATTATTATATATATGTTCTCGTGTTCAAAAAATTATCTAAGAAAATGTTATATCAATTCATCATCAAAATCAACATCATTATCAACCTAGTCAGCAACTCTAACATAAGGTAAATCATCAACATCAACAAGTTCCCACAACTAGTTGGTACCACTGACCCATAATATTGGTAAGTACTCATGACACATGACATAACATTAGCATTAACTAGTCATCATAACTATGGTCAGTGACACTGACCCATAATCTTGATCGGTACTCTTGACCTAGACTAGTCTTGGCTCACCATCTTGGTCAATATCTTTTGACTTGTGGTGAAACTCCAAAGCCCACACTCTACATCAGCAAATATCATCGATGCTAAATGAGCTCCTCATCCAAGCTGGAGAGATTGAGCCTGATGCTAAAAGCCACATACTCAACTAAGTGATCCTAGGCTTCTAGGACCATTCTCCCCAACTGATCAACATCTTTGACACAGGGAGAATATTTGTCCTGTGCTAGGCCATTCTCGCCAAGTTTTCAAAATAATTGACATAGGGAAAATGATTTTTCATGATGTTATCATATCAACACTCCCTCTCAATGAGAGAGGTAATCTCAATAAGTCCATGATGTTGCTTACTCATCACTCCCTCTTGCTTAGAGATACATGCTCAATCACTCCAAGCTTTTCCCAGGACAACCGGCTTCATAAAATTAGAATCATATTGCTCTATTCTTGTACCATGTCTTAGTACTAGATATCAAGGTTCCTCAACTTATCATGTTTCCATATTCACTTGATCAAACAATATCGCAAACATCTACTAAAGCCATATTTCTTCAATACAAATTTATTTGGATATGGTATAATTTTCTTATGAAATGTTGAGTATCATAAGTTTAGTGATTATCAGACCTCAAAATAGATCATCCTCCTAAAATATTCTTCCTGCCATCTACACTCCTTACTTGGCCAAAATTTGTATATCCCTGCAATTGTATATCTATGTTTGAGCCATATATCAAACCATACTAATTGTGTCATGACCAATTATACCATGATTTTACTTCAATACATGTTGAGCCACATGTTTGGCTCAACTCAGAATTGATCTAATTTCTTCACTAGATCCATCATCTTGGCTACTTTCGGGTTACCCTAACTTGGTATTATTTTTGAATTAAATCTTGCATCCTGATTTGCTTCCTTTACCACCGATGTTATTAAGGTGTGTCAACTATCAATATCCTTCATTTCAAATCCATAGGTCAACACCCTCTGAGGCTAAAAAAAGGGGTTCCTATAGAAACTTGTACTTATCTTTTTGAAGCAAATATTTAATACAACTCCCTCTGACACATGGATTCTTTTCACAAGATGTCAGAAAACAAATCATATTGGATCAATCTTAATCCATTTATCTATGGATCCTATAAAAAAAATATTCTTTCTTATAATACTTCCTTATGTACCTCACAAGCTTGAGCTAGCTCTTATATACACTTCTTTCATTAAGGAATACAATTTCTACATCCATCTGATGTAAATTTTCAACATAAATCATATAGGTACTAAATTTTTAACAAAATTATATGTAATAATATATCTCTTCATAGTCTTCTTCCTCTCGCTAAGTTAATCCTTTTCTTTGTACTTATATCAAGTTTCCATATGCTACATAATTCATTTTGGAAGTCACCACTAACTTCTCTTTGGCATAGATCAAGACATCTTCAATCTTTCTCACCTGATTACTCCCTCTTAAGCTCAAATATCATCTAATTCAATACTCTCAACACAAATTCTTGTTACTAGGAGGGCCCTCTTGTCACAATTTTTCTTTTTTCTTCCATATTCTACTATATTATAGGAACCCTTTAATATGTACATGTAATCCTCACTAGAAGAATAATTACAACCAAGAAAAGGATATAAAGACAAGAGACTAACTATTAGTAAAAATATTAATAGTAATAATCAATGAAGATAAAAATACTTATCTTTTGAGAAGGATGTCAACTCTCTCCTAATCTTGGTCTTCCTGAATTCATATTGAAACTTTATCAACTTCATCCTTATCATCATTATGATTCCATCTCTTCCCTACAATAGCTAGGTTTTCTTCTTTCAAATGAAACATATAATCCTAGGGTTGTATCCATAACCCTTAGGGATTTCTTATCCAAACCTTGTTTCTTGCTAGGGTTTAAAAACCATATATATTTAATTTATCATAAGAATAGATTCAATATATTTTTCTTTTCATCGATCAACCAATGATCATCCTAAGCCAAGTAGCTTGGCTTCTCCAAAACATTGTAGTAGCAACAATTTTCTTACAATGTGAAAGGATTGAACTTCATTATTCATAGTTGAACATTATGTTTATAATTCTAATACCCATTTTCCGATCATAATTTATTATTTCCTTAGCATTACCAATTCAACAAAAACATATAGCTATTTAGAATTTCTGTTTTCGGAATCTCCACAGTGAACATTTTTAGTGTCAACATTTCGGGTCTAGAACAAGACCCATCATCAGGACAAATTCTGTGAAAAAAGAGAGGGGAAAAGACATTATAAATACCCAACCGCAGTGCAAGATACAGGCCGACCCTCACCATAATTCAAAGATATAATTTGAGATTAATATAAAAATCGAGCTTGTTAAAAAGGTTCAGAAATGACGACAGTTTACATTATAGAGGATGAATTCAATAATACAAAAAACAAGGGAATGAAATAAATTCAAGAAAGGAAACATGAGGGGCTATAACACGTTCTACGAAAACTTTTTTCAAGGATAAGAATTTAAATAAATGATATTCCAAAGGTAATAAAATAATAAAAGACAAGATTATTATAAAGGGGAAGGATTATAAGAGGAAACCTACATAAGGAGACAACAAAGAAAACTAAAATGACAACATAAAAAAGGACGAAGCCTAAGAGAAGAAAAGAAGCAAATTAAAGCCATCATTAGAAAGGGGAAACAGGCCAAAAAGAAGAAAGCCTCAAAAGATAATAATCCAAATTCTATTTTAATAAATTCAAAGGAAAAGTTGAATCAAGCTATAATAAAGGTATTAATAAATTAAGGTAAAAAATGAAATGAGAATGTTAATACCTTAAAACAAAGGGGAAATATTAAGAGGGTGAGGAATATGGAAGAGGACTCAAAGGAAGAATAAAAATAACTTACAAGGAGGGGGAGGGGAATGCCTATCCCAACCAAGAACGAAAATATGAAACAATCAAGTAATACCTTATGAGGATTAAGGTATTTACTTGAATGGTTACAAGACCCATCAAAAGGGGAGAGATACGCCCAACCAACCAAAGTATGAAAAAAAGGATATTATCAAGCAAAGAACACACACCTTAAAGAAAAGGGGAGATCCTCAAGGGAAAAAAGATAAAAAGGTAAGGAGAGGAAAGGCAAAGAAGAAAATATACAAGGGGAAAAAGAAAGGAGCAATGTGAAGGAAGAGAAAGAGTGAAAAAGCATGACTACGATCCAGGGAAGGGGAGGAAAGCAAAGCGCAAGGTAGGAAGAAGGAGGAAATTAAAGCTGCTACTAGGGTAAGTCAAATCTAAGAGTTGGAAAATAAGGGGACCCAATTTCTACTGACTTCTAAACCCCCATCCCTATTGAGGTTTCCAGGATGTTTGATGATTTCAAGAGCCTCCCGAATCTTCCTTTTGTAATAGTGATTCTCATTGGCTATAACTCTAGCATCTTCTAGGCAGATATGGTGGAGGGTTTTATTTGAGTGTTCAGCTAGCGCTGAGGATTTGGTTCTCCCAATTCTAATGTCGGCTCCATGTTCTTTGAGCCTAATCTTAAAAGATCTTCCTATTTCCCCAATGTAGCATTTACCACATGAGAAATTTATACAGTATACACCTTTATGCTGGAGAGGATCTGGTTTGTCTTTGACAGATTTCATTTTTTTCCTGATAGTCACTAGGGGTTTAAATGAGGTCTCAATGTTATTTTTGGTAAGGACTTTAGCAAGTTTGTCGGTGACCCCTTGGATGTAGGGGAGGTATGCTCTAGACTTTATGTTTTCATCACGAGTATTTCTTTTGGTACTTGATTTGGCTTTTTGTATGGCTTTTATGATGTCCCTGCTTTTGTATCCCATATTAGTGAATGCCCTTCTTAAGTGTGCAATTTTCTCTTCCAAGTGCTTTTTATCGGAAATTCTGAAGGCTCATGTGAACAGAGTCACGAGAACCCCCATTTTCTGAGCTGGGTGATGGTGTGAATTGGCGTGGAGATAATTGTATGTGTGTGCCTTTTTTCTAAATAATTTATGTCCAATGGAACCATCTTCATTCCTAATGAGAAGAATGTTCAGAAATGGAATACAGTTATCATCTTCATCCTCCATGGTGAATTGTATATCCTTGGATAAGCTGTTGAGGTGGTTATGGAATTTTTTAAGTTCATCATCTCCATGAGGCCAGTCAACACTGGTATCGTCCACAAATGTAATCCAGAATTTGGGCTTAAGAGGGTAAGATTCCAAGGCCCTCTTTTCAAATCTTTCCATAAAGATATTTGCCACTATGGGGGATAGTGGAGACCCCATGGCTACCCCTGTTGTTTGTTCAAATATCTCTCCTTAGAATGTGAAGAAGGTTGAGCGTAAGCAGATTTCTGCTAACCTAGCTGTCTCTGGATCCGCCACTTCCCTAACCACTTCCACGGCTTCATCCAAGGGTATCTTTGTAAAGAGTTGGACCACATCGAAACTTACTATTTTGTCACCCGGTTCCAGATTAGTGTTTTTAATGAACTCCACATAATGATTAGAGTCTTTTATGTATGAGCTAGTATTGCCCACTAGAGGTGCTAAAGTATTAGCAACATATTTCGCTAATTAATAGGTAGGAGCTCCAATAGTGTTGACAATGGGTCTTAGGGGAGCATCAGCTTTGTGAATTTTTGGAGCTCCATATATACGAGGGGTTATTTCACTGTCAGGGGAGAGGCGCTTTTTTAGTTTATCATCCAGGTTGGATTCTTTGATGGATTTTTTAACCATTCTAACAATTTTAGAAACGGGGTTTTCCACGAGTTTCTTATAACTACCACTGTTGTAGAGATGGTCTCTCATCTTACTAATCAAAAGGGGAGAGATACACCCAACCAACCAAAGTATGAAAAGCCATCTCTAACAACAGTGGTAGTTATAAGAAACTCGTGGAAAACCCCATTTCTAAAATCGTTAGAATGGTTAAAAAATCCATCAAATAATCCAACCTGGATGATAAACTAAAAAAGAGCCTCTCCCCTGACAGTGAAATAACCCCTCGTATATATGGAGCTCCAAAAATTCACAAAGCTGATGCTCCCCTGAGACCCATTGTCAACACTATTGGAGCTCCTACCTATGAATTAGCGAAATATGTTGCTAATACTTTAGCACCTCTAGTGGGAAATACTAGCTCATACATAAAAGACTCTAATCATTATATGGAGTTCATTAAAAATGCTAATCTCTACAACAGTGGTAGTTATAAGAAACTCGTGGAAAAACCCATTTCTAAAATCGTTAGAATGGTTAAAAAAGCCATCAAAGAATCCAACTTGGGTGATAAACTAAAAAAGCGCCTCTCCCCTGACAGTGAAATAACCCCTCGTATATATGGAGCTCCAAAAATTCACAAAGCTGATGCTCCCCTGAGACCCATTGTCAACACTATTGGAGCTCCTACCTATGAATTAGCGAAATATGTTGCTAATACTTTAGCACCTCTAGTGGGCAATACTAGCTCATACATAAAAGACTCTAATCATTATGTGGAGTTCATTAAAAACGCTAATCTGGAACCGGGTGACAAAATAGTAAGTTTCGATGTGGTCCAGCTCTTTACAAAGATACCCTTGGATGAAGCTGTGGAATTGGTTAGGGAAGTGGCGGATCCAAAGACAGCTAGGTTAGCAAAAATCTGCTTATGCTCAACCTTCTTCACATTCCAAGGAGAGATCTTTGAACAAACAACAGGTGTAGCCATGGGGTCTCCACTATCCCCCATAGTGGCAAATCTCTTTATGGAAAGATTTGAAAAGAGGGCCTTGGACTCTTACCCTCTTAAGCCCAAATTTTGGATTAGATTTGTGGATGATACCAGTGTTGACTGGCCTCATGGAGATGATGAACTTAAAAAATTCCATAACCACCTCAACAGCTTATCCAAGGATATACAATTCACCATGGAGGATGAAGATGATAACTGTATTCCATTTCTAGACATTCTTCTCATTAGGAATGAACATGGTTCCATTGGACATAAATTATTTAGAAAAAAGGCACACACAGACAATTATCTCCACGCCAATTCACACAATCACCCGGCTCAGAAAATGGGGGTTCTCGTGACTCTGTTCACACGAGCCTTCAGAATTTCCGATAAAAAACACTTGGAAAAGGAAATTGCACACTTAAGAAGGGCATTCACTAATATGGGATACAAAAGCAGGGACATCATAAAAGCCATACAAAAAGCCAAATCAAGTACCAAAAGAAATCCTCGTGATTAAAACATAAAGTCTAGAGCATACCTCCCCTACATCCAAGGGGTCACCGACAAACTTGCCAAAGTCCTTACCAAAAATAACATTGAGACCTCATTTAAACCCCTAGTGACTATCAGGCAAAAAATGAAATCTGACAAAGACAAACCAGATCCTCTCCAGCATAAAGGTGTATACTGTATAAATTGCTCATGTGGTAAATGCTACATTGGGGAAACGGGAAGATCTTTTAAGATCAGGATCAAAGAACATGGAGCTGACATTAGAATTGGGAGAACCAAATCCTTAGCGCTGGCTGAACACTCGAATAAAACCCTCCACCATATCTGCCTAGAAGATGCTAGAGTTATAGCCAATGAGAATCACTATTACAAAAGGAAGATTCGGGAGGCTCTTCAAATCATCAAATATCCTGGAAACCTCGATAGGGATGGGGGTTTAGAAGTCAGTAGAAATTGGGTCCCCTTATTTTCCAACTCTTATATTTGACTTACCCTAGTAGCAGCTTTAATTTCCTCCTTCTTCCTACCTTGCGCTTTGCTTTCCTCCCCTTCCCTGGATCGTAGTCAGGCTTTTTCACTCTTTCTCTTCCTTCACATTGTTCCTTTATTTTTCCCCTTGTATATTTTCTTCTTTGCCTTTCCTCTCCTTACCTTTTTATATTTTTGTCCTTGAGGATCTCCCCTTTTCTTTAAGGTGTGTGTTCTTTGCTTGATAATATCATTTTTTTCATACTTTGGTTGGTTGGGCGTATCTCTCCCCTTTTGATGGGTCTTGTAACCATTCAAGTAAATACCTTAAGCCTCATAAGGTATTACTTGATTGTTTCATATTTTCGTTCTTGGTTGGGATAGGCATTCCCCTCCCCCTCCTTGTAAGTTATTTTTATTCTTCCTTTGAGTCCTCTTCCATATTCCTCACCCTCTTAATCTTTCCCCTTTGTTTTAAGGTATTAACATTCTCATTTCATTTTTTACCTTAATTAATTAATACCTTTATTATAGCTTGATTCAAATTTTCCTTTGAATTTATTAAAATAGAATTTGGATTATTATCTTTTGAGACTTTCTTGTTTTTGGCCTGTTTCCCATTTCTAATGATGGCTTTAATTTGCTTCTTTTCTTCTCTTAGGCTTAGTCCTTTTTTATGTTGTCATTTTAGTTTTCTTTGTTGTCTCCTTATGTAGGTTTCCTATTATAATCCTTTCCCTTTATAATAATCTTGTCTTTTATTATTTTATTACCTTTGGAATATCATTTATTTAAATTCTTATCCTTGAAAAAAAAATTCGTAGAACGTGTTATAGCCCCTCATGTTTCCTTTCTTGAATTTATTTCATTCCCTTGTTTTTTGTATTATTGAAGTCATCCTCTATAATGTAAATTGTCGTCATTTCTGAACCTTTTTAACAAGCTCGATTTTTATATTAATCTCAAATTATATCTTTGAATTATGGTGAGGGTCGGCCTGTATCTTTCACTGCGGTTGGGTATTTATAATGTCTTTTCCCCTCTCTTTTTTCACAAAATTTGTCCTGATGATGGGTCTTGTTCTAGACCCGAAACGTTGACACTAAAAATGTTCACTGTGGAGATTCCGAAAACAGAAATTCTAAATTCTCACCACAGAAATATATAAACTACAATATAGCTATTTTTTTATCTCAAACCATCTCTCCATTACCCTTCAAATATTAGTCTAACATCTACAAACCCTAGTTTTTTCTAGTCAATGCCCAAATGTCCAAATAGAGTGTTCAAGATTCTTGGTTCAGGTATATACACTAAGACTTCCCAAACAATTTTTTTCATCATATTATGAATCTTTTAACAATGATCTCTTTCACTAACACTTTTTATATTAAACCATCGAATCCAAATATACTCTAACACTACAACACACCTATCAATATTAGACAATGGAAATGTATGCATATTAGATATAAAATACTTTTACCGGTGTATTCAAGAACACTATTCATTCATACTCATTATCCTTCATATATCAACAAATGACTTTAAGATGGTTCTAGATACCATTTGTAACATTTTCTATTTATTTCTTTGATCAGTATGAACATCCAAGAATTTTTTTATTTCGATTTTCATTACATGAGACATCTAAATAGAGATATAGTAAGAAAATTTCTTAGGATTCTTGATCTACAACCTTTCTGAGGTATTTGGTATTTTGAGAAAAGTATTGTGGTCTTCAAGACTGAAGTCTTAAACAAAGGTTTTCGGCCTCTTTAGACATACTCTTGGTGGATTCTTCAAGGATCGAAAATCACAACTCAGATACAAGACTTTTCAATCAAACGTTTGAATGATCATTTCCTTTAGTTGACCTTTCAAGGCTTATCAAGATAATGAGTACCATTGATGGCTATATTTTGTAAGAAAATAAACCAACCAGTATTGACATTGTCCTTTATTAAGGAAGGAACTATATCCTTGCACAAATTTTAAAACTATGAAATACTTTAGACATAAATTTTTTAATTTGTATAACACTTTAATATGTGATCCAAAAGAAAATTGTGATAAATAAATTGCATGAAGCAGGAATCAAACCATTGTCTTAGGAAATTTTTTTACGTTCTTTCAAAATTTTGATTTTCATTGCAATGCTTCTCTTGATTTGATACACTAACATGATCTTTGAGACAATTATCTTGATCCTTCAAAGTGACACAAGATCGAATCCTTTTAAGGAACTCGTTTTTCAAATGACTTAATCCAACAACATCTGCTTCTTTGAAATTATGAAAACAAAATTCCATTCTTATTTCATATTCTTGCACAAAGGTGGCCTCGAATCTGATACTTCTTGAGGATTTTATAACTTTCTACCTTTCTTCCTTAGATACCAAGGCTCAGAATTCTTCCACCATTAATCATGAGCTCTTGCAATAAGAACGTCACAACATTGCCTTTCTGAAGAAATTAACTAAGACCATTTTTTCAATATTACTAAGGCTCTTGAACCTTTGAACCCTTCGAGATAAGTTTGGTCTGAGGTACTGAGTTTCAGACTTATGTAATTTGATCTGAAGCATTTTTGGCCCACTGATACAAGAATTAGGACTTTGATTTTTCTCCTAAGATATTTCATCCTATTCTCAGGCTTATGAATATATTACAATCCTTTACATATGAGACTTAAAAAAACTTTTGCTTGCCCATAGTAGAACATATTCAGAGGCCTTCATTCAAAATAGTCTTCAGGTCTTTCTCTATCACGACCACTAAGACTACTACTTTATTTTGTCTAGATTTATCAATATTTTGCTCCTCCTTTTTTTTTTTGGTATTCTTACAATCTTCTTTGATAAGTCTAAGTGCAAGCTATAGATTTCATCCTTTCTACTTAACCATCAAAAATATCTTTTTATTTTTTCCTAGGATCTTCTAGGGAAAAAAATCATCTAAGTGTAATTCCAACAAAAGATTGATTAGGGAAAAACAAAACTATAAAGAAAAAGTTGGATTCTCTTCTAACAAAGTTCTAATTCCTTGTTGATTTTTCAAGATATCTCTATGTTGATAATTTTTTCTTATTATTTCTCTTTGATTGATCATTTCTTACATTTTTTATTCATCATAGAATAATTACACAGAGAAATTCAATAGTAAAGCAAATGGTATGGGATCAAAAAGAGGAAACCACATAATAACACAAGAGTTTAGCCTAGGAAAAACCATATGGGAAAAAATCCTAACCACCTTTCCTTAGATAAATTCTTCACTTCAACAAGGGATAAATCAAACTCAAACACTAGGTCAAACTTGGTCCTTCCTCCTAGTCAAGTCAATCAGGTGGCCCATGAAACATGCTTTGGTCTCCTCAACTAGAGAAAAACATTTTCCTCCTTCTTCATCCATAGAATTTGGTCCTAAAACTAAATTATATCTTAGAACCTTGGTCTTATTGTCTTAAAGTATTGCCTCATAAATTACCTTTTAAATAGAGATAAATAATTTGTCATCTCAGAAGTTTGGTATGCATTTGTGCTAGATATTTTTCCTTGACGGCATCCTTCTTCCTTGCCTTATTCCCATTCCTAAATATAATATTATGACTCATAATATTAGCTCGTCCTTGTCTCAAAAATCTGAAATACTTGAAAAGAACATATTTGTGTGTTGGAGGGAGGTCTACTTCATCTTTTGGAGCCTAAATTTTATATTTTACAAATTCATTTTTTTCTCTTTTACAACCAACATGAAGAAAATGTCTTTCAATATTTTCTTTTTAACCCAAACATGAAGAACATGCTTATAAAATACATTAAAGGATAAAATACAAATTATAAAGAATATCCATAATTACAAAAATTCAATAGGTAACACCCCAAAACCTCAACCATTTGTAATCATGTTAATTGATTACCCTCATAATATCAAGCAATTCACCTTAAAGCTATAAAAAAAATAAAAAAATAAAAAATCAAAGATTATTCAAACATTAATACCATCCCTTAACTCTTTTAAATAAAGTGATTAGGATGAAAATGCATGAATTCATCTTATAAATACCAATAGCTATATGTTTTTATTATTATTTAACCAAAAAAAAAACTGAAAAACTAAAAACCAAAAACAAACATCTTGTTCTGAAGATGGATCCCCTTTGGGATTCGAAACGTCGACCATTGTTTCTTAACATTGCGGATAATCCAGAAATTCTTGCAATAAACGATAACCAAAGAAGCTTGAAAACAACAAACATATCACTCAAACTTTATAAAACTTCGAACATAATGCATTATCTAAAGAGAGATAATCTTATTCTTATATAATATATCCATTTTTTTATTGAATTTTATTTTTATACAACATATGCTCTACATTAAAGGTAATACTAATGTATAAAGAAAGATTAGAAATGTTTTATGTTTTGATTTTTCCACTTAAATTTGATGATAAAATTCATGTTGAGATTATAATTTTTCCAATTTTTAAATTACATTTTTAAATACATAAATGTATTTAATGTTGTGAAAATTGTTTGTAATATTCATATTATAGATTATATGAGAACAAACTCAAAATAAATTAATCATAAAAATATTTTTATAAGTTGATTTTGAAGCACCCGCATAAATGGAGTTTGCTTTATTCTTTAGGGTTTAGACTACAAGGCGAGTGTATGAATTCCTAGAGCATGCGACCAACGGAAATGAGGTGGAGCTAATTAGTTAATGGTATTTAACTGTCAAGGAAGGATCACATCAAATCAACCAAGAAAAATGTTAGTTGCAAATCTAGGAGAGTGCAAGTGAGGTCTGGTCATAGTCTTCAAAAATATTTTTCCTTTTTTTAGTGCTCATAAATGATAGATCAAATGGGATATGAGGCGATGTGTGAAGGGGGGTCCCCTGATTTATTAACCAAACTTCCACTTGGTAGCTTGGAGTGCCTCTTTCGAATATGCATGGGGTGGATTCTCATTGAAGATGTTTGGCCAAGTATATCACTCGATCAATCCTATATACTTTTTCAGTTTGCATCTGCTATTGAATGGGAAGAAACAAACATCGTCTCCTATCTTTAGCTCCTAGGGGTTGCAGGCTCAAATAAATGGATACCCAAACTAGATAGCTCTTAAAACATTATTGGTTCACCTAAAACAAACCCTATCCTTACAGGTCTAAGTAGGGTCGAGTGTTATATATATGGCCTTTCTGGGGTAAAAGAACTTACAATTTGATTTCTAGATCGACCTGGTTGAAAATAAGCATAATACGAATGTAGCAAGAAATTTTTCAACCATATTCCCACCCTTCAATCTCAAACTTGAGATTGATATGACCTTGAAATAGACCCGCAGTAAAAGGGTGCGTGGAAAGACATAGGTGCGACAAAGCTGAAATATTCGAGCCATAGATGGGTAAAAAGTTACTTGAAGGATATTCAGTATTTGTTTCCAAATCGAGGAAATTGGGCAGAAAGAAAGACACCCTAACACTCCTCTAAGATGATAAAACATGTTGGAAGATCTTTCCCTTCTAACAAGGTTTCAATTTTTTTGTTAAATGACTACAAGGAAATTCGATCCTGTTTTAGGTGGGTGATATAAGAGGATCCTACAAGGCCATTTTTTTTTAATCCTTGAAACATAGTGAAAACTACCTCAAATCAAAAAGCTCATAATTTTGAATCAAATGGCATGAATGAAACCTTAATCCGACATTGCATGAGAAATTTATGGTCGACTGAATTTTTTGAGAAACAAATAAAAATTTTGCAGGAAGGATCCAAAAAGATGACACGTGGAACTGACATCAGCAGTATGAATGTTGATGTCATCCATATGGAAGATGACATCAGTAAGATGATATGGCAGTAAATTCTGTAGGGAGACAATTGGGATACGATATGTGGCAGGTAACGTAAGTAACCCATTCATCAGCCTAGTTAGACATACGGACCAATCAGATTGAGACATGTGGTACCCAATCATAAGTCGTCTGGTTTACCTAAAGATGTGAAATTTTTCACCTTCACGGTGGTTGGTGATGACCAAATTATTTCCTGATTAATTTGTAAAATGACCCAAAAAAAATCGACGAGAAAACAAAAGCCTGGTTGGCCTATTATAATTAAAAAAATAAAAATATCAACCATCGTCTGACCTAGGTATGCATTATATATGTTAATATAAAACACCATTGAGTGTTGAACCTACCCATCAGTCAGTCTGTCTGCAGTGTTAACTATCAATAAAATGACAACCCACCTGATAAAAAGTGGTAACGTTGTATTACATAAAAGGAATATAGTGTGGCGGGCCACGAGGTTTGAACCCCAGACTGACCAGAATCCAAACAACTCTACTTGCATGTCATAACCAAAGCATCAACTCCGGGATTTTTATTATCCACCTAACAAATTATGTCGAGCACAATGAAAAATGTGTTGTGTTCGACAGACTATGATTTCGTCTCTGTCGGGTTTTGACACCCCTCCCATGATATATATATATATCATGGGAGGGGTGTCAAAACCCGACGGAGACAAAATCATAGTCTATTATAAATATATATATTGCAGTCATTCATTTTTATCATTGGAGGGGTGTCAAAACCCGACGGAGACGAAATCATAGTCTGTCGAACACAACACATTTGTAATTGTGCCCCGCATTGGCACACTTTTCGAGAAATATTCTTAGGAATCTCAGGGGAATATTCTTGTAGATAATCTTGCGAGGAATCTAAAATATTCCCTAGAGCCCTAGAGGTCACTAGCATAGAACATGGTCGACTTTATAGTAATGTTTCATGATTTTTCACCACGAACTCAATGGTGTAGTCTATTTCTTCAACATAGGTGTTCATTTTTATTCCATCCCCGGAAGTAGAGATATAAGGTGTCATTTTATAATTTCATGTTATTTATTTTCACTGAATATTAATGAAAAAGGGATCCCCACATTGAGTAGGGCACAGAGACGTAACCTGCACAAGGTAAACTCCGCTATCAACTTCTTTTGTGCCTTTTATTCTCATGGCTTCATTTGATTTCCACTTCTTTTATTTGTATACATTTTATGGTTACAGGATCTGTTAAATGAAATTTTGTATGCATCCTTAAAATAAAATATTTGGATCAGGTTTGGTATCAGAGCAGGCCTTCTTGATGTGAATTGTGTGAGTGAATGCTAACCAAGAACACGCTCTAAAGAGTTGAAGGAAAACTCAAATTCTTTGATCCAAAAGTGGGGCTTGAAACACGAAGATGAAAAATGGTAGATGAAGAAGCTTTGTTTGAGGAAGAGCGAATTTTCGAAAGGCCTTTTATAACATGGTCAGCAAAGTTGAAAAAATGTTTGCAAAGTATGAGAAGACAATGGAAAACTAGGAGAAGAAAGAACTAGATGATCATGACTCGGTAAATCAAGGAAAAATAGGAGAGCCTCTTGAACCTCCCTCTCCATATTCCAGTGGAATTTCTTCTTCCTCCTCTTCTCATCGTTCTAATAGGCGTCGTAGGAATGCATCTAAAAATTGTTTTTTTTAGCTTGATGTAAAGTTTGATTTAAAACATATAATGGAGAATGTAACGCATAAAAGTTAAACAATTGGATCAAAAATATTGAATTCTATTTCCGAATTCATAAGATCGAGGAGGATGAGGTAGATATCCAGTTAGCATCCCTTCAGCTGAGTGGCACCACTCTCGTTTGGTGGGAGAGAAATATGCAGAAAGGTAGAAAAAATTTGGGTAATCTCCTTTCCTCTTGGTTCAATTTTGTTTCTACATTAAAATATCAATTATATCCTTTGGGATATTAACAAAATTATTTAATGGAATTAAAATATTTAAGACAAGGCAAGGGTCAAAATGTGCAAAGCTTCACAAAAGAGTTTATAAAAAAATATTTAAACTTGGGAATTCCAATTGATTCACTATAAACTGGAATACAGTATATTGGTGCTTTACACAGTTATAGAAGGCATTCTTTGTTATTTTTTGAGCTTACTACTCTCGATGCATCCAGTTTGAAGATCATTCACCTTAAAATCAGGGAAAATAATGACAAGGAGGATTATCCGAAGAAATCATCTTCCAAACCTCATAATGGCAAGTTCAAAGGAAGAGGTGAGGGAAAGGACAAGAAGGTAGCTACAACCAAGAAGGAATAAGGAGGAAATACATCTTGCAAACATTACAAGAAGGAAGGTCACAATGATGAATATTTGTTGAAGTTGCGTCTGGAATTGAAACCAAAGAGATTTGGTGGAAAGAGAAAGAAAATAATAGTGGAAACCATCCAACAAGACCTTGGATCTAACTCTGGTGATGAGACACTGATCACAAAAGTGGGTGTACAATGTAACATTTCTCTTCATGCTAATGAGAAGTATGAAATGCATACAAGTATAAGTTCTTCAAATGAGTATCTTGTTAATGAATGGAAAAGGATTGAATTGTTTCATATTATATTTGTGATGAAACATACTAAAGTGGAAACCTTATTTGATTTGGGCTCTCAAGTAAACTTGATTTTAGAATCCTTGGTTTTAAATCTAGGGTTGTATATTGATCTGGAAGGATCCATAAATAGAAGTGGCCTTGAAAATACCTTAAATATCAAAGTCATCAGATGGAAGTGAAGTTGATACTACATCGTAGTTCTTGTCGAACTGATTCTAACGGTGTGAATGGCACTCAAATTCGGGTTCGTATGCTCAATATATAGTTGGTCAAATTTCTGGTCAAACTTGGTCTAGTGGCAGTATTAATGAGGAAATAATTTGGCAGCGTCTTGATGCACATAATCCATCCACCAGAACTGGTGAATTTGTCGCCTACTTAATATGCCAAGTGACCCTTATTTTTTGGTGGGAGATTTTTAACTATTGCATTATAAAAAAGAAATATATATATATATATATATATATATATATATATATATATATATATATATATATATATATATATATATATATATATATAGTTTGTGGGGTGGCAGGCCACCAACTTTACCACCCCACATAGTATTATATTATATATAAATATTTGGTTTATGCCACCCTCGGCAGATCCGCGCAACCACTAGTGGAGCCAACGCATATTATATAAAAAAAAAAATATTGTATTGGGTAGGAGGGCCACCCCTGAAGGACCTGCCCAACCTCGATGGAACATTAACATAAACATATCATATATGACTGTTGATACCACATTATATGTTGAGCACTAGAATTATCACAAACCTTCAAACTTTCAATCCATATTTATATATGTCGTTATACAAAAATTGGGGTGTGTGGGTTTTGAACCGAACTCGCCCCCACACAATCTATTGTTGGTTACCAATGAGCCACAAATCGTTACCTTGTTAACTATGTCATGCCTATACTATTTAACCTCAATCAAGTGCATTCAATGGGTGGACCGACAGTGGAGCAGGGGAACCAGGAGTGGCGTGGACAGCGGAACCATGAGTGAGGGTATTGTGGAGATGCCAAAAATATTCCCTTTGAGGGACAGAGGTGTCAGTGTCAGAATTTCACAAATTTATAGTAGATTTTACATATTTTCGTGCCAGGAATCCAAGCGTGCAGCTTGCTTATCCAAATGAGGTCTCCATTTTTAGGTCATAAGTGTCATTTTTGTAAATTTTCTTGTAATTGATTTCTTTGTTGCGACTTAGTGAAATAATACTTTGCCACTTTTGAACGCGGCACAGAGACATAGCCCACATTGGGCGAACTCTGTAATAAAATAGTTATGTCTTTGATCTCATGATTTCTTATGATTTTGGCTTATTTTCATGTGGTTTAAGTTACTTTGTTAACATGTTATTTTATATACAATTCTGAATGAATCCTTGAAGTTAAAAGAATTAAATCATGTTTGGTATCAGACCAGGTCTTCTCGATGCAAATTGCATGAGTGAATTCTAACCAAGAACAAGCACCCAAAAGGTGAAGGAAAACTCAAATTATTTGATACTGAAGCATGGCATGCACCACGAAGATGGAATATAGTGGATGAGGATGCACAAGCAGAAGAAGACCAAAATTATCGCAAGATCTTATTCAATGTGGAAGAAAAATTTGACAAGTTGTTTGCAGAATATGAGCAGACAATCAAGGATGAGAATAAAGAGCTTGAGGATCATGCATAAATACACCATCAAGGTGGAGGAGAACCTCATCCCTCTCCATCCACCAGTGAAATTTCTTCTTCTTCTTCCTCTTCTCATCATTCTAACGGGTATTATAAAAATACATCTAAGAAGCCATTTTTTAAGTTAGATGTAAAGTTTGATTTTCCCAGATGTAATGGAGAATGTAATGCAAAGAAACTTAACAATTGGATTAGAAAAATAAAGGTTTATTTCCATATTTAGCATATAGAGGAGGATGAGGCGAAGATCCAGTTATCATCCCTTTGGCTGAGTGGCACAGCTCACGTTTAGTGGGAGAGCAAGTTGTAGAAAGGCAAAAAAAACTTGTGTAATATCCTTTCTTCTTGGTCCAATTTTGTTTATGCATTAAAATATCATTTTTATCTTTGTGATATAGAGAAAATGCTTTAATGTAATGGAAACATTTAAGACAAGGAAATGGTAAAAATGTACAAAGCTTCACATAATAGTTTATGAAACAAGCTTTGAATTTGAACAATCCACTTGATTCACCCGAAACTATAAAAAAGTATGTTGGTGCTTTACATAGTTACATCAGACCTTATTTATTATTATTTAAGCCTACTACTATTGATTTGGCTAGTATGAAGGCCATTCACCTTGAAATAAAGGAAAATAATTATAAAGAAGATCAGTCAAAGAAATCATATTTTAAACCTCATAATGGAAAGTTCAAAGGAAAAGGAAGGGGAAAGGACAAGAAGGGAGCTACAACCAATAAGGAGGAAGGAGTGAAGCTATCTTGCACACATTGAAAGAAGGAAGGCCATGATTATGAACATTGATGGAAGTTTCTTCTGGAGTTCAAGCCAAAGAAATTTAGTGGAACATGCAAGAAAAATACAATGGAAACTGCGCAGCAGGACCTTGGATCTGATTCTGGTGATGAGACATAGATCACAGCAATGGGAATATGAGGTAACCTTTCTCTTCATGCAAATGAAATTTCTAAATTACATGGAAGTAAAATTTCTTCGAATGAGTATCTTTTAAATGAACGAAAGAGGATTGAATTTTTCCACATTAGAGTCATAATGAAGCATACTAAAGTGGAAACCTTGGTTGATCCAGGCTTACAAGTAAATTTTATTCAAAATTCTTGGTTAATAATTTGGGATTAAAAACCAAGACTCATCTAAAACCTTACCCTCTTGGTTGGGTTTGCGATAAATCCAAATTACATGTAACCAAATAGTGTAAGGCCTAATTTTTTATTGCATCCAAACTAGTAGATGAGGTTGATCCTGATATTGTACCTCTGGATATATGTGGCATGGTATTAGTGAGTCTGTATTTGTATGACATGAAAGTAGTTTTATTTTTCCATGAAAACAAGTAACATATCATGAAAGGTGAGCTGGAATGCATTGTTAGAGCTCATCGTACCAAACTCAGTGAAATTATTGTAAGTGAAGGACGGATGAAGAGGTTGGTGAATTTTGGCAGAGGGTGCATGCTCATGGTTGTCAGAGAAAAATATTTCGAGACATCTGATGCTTTCTAAGGTTTTTATCCCACTCATAAAAATGAATTATGCGAAATTGTTTCTAACTATGATGTGTCTTTTTAGGAACCAAGTGGGTTTCCTCCAAAATGTGAGAACCAAAATGAGATTCACTTGTAGCAGGATGATCCTTTACCGAACAATGGTATGTACAAGTTGTCATCAATTGAGATGGAGGAGATAAAGAAATAGGTATATGAATTTATGAACCAAGGGGTCATAAGAAAAAGTTATTATTCATGTTGTTCGCATGTTGTGTTGGTTCTAAATAAGGATAGAACATGGAGGATGTGTGTGGACTATAGATATCTCAATAAAATAATGGTGAATAATCGGTACCCACTTCCTCGCATTGATGATTTGTTAGATCAATTGAATAATGTTGTCTATTTCATAAAACTGGAATTACACAGTGGTTATCATTAGGTTAGGATTGTATAACAAGATGTATGGAATACTGCATTCAAAACTAAGCAGGGGTTATTTGAATGGTTGGTGATGCCATTCAGACTGAGTAATTATCCAGCCACATTCATGATGGTGACGAATGATATTTTCAGGCCTTTTCTCGATGATTGTGTACTTTTGTATCTTGATGACATTCTTGTTTACATTAGGACATGGGATGATCATGTGATTCATGTTAAAAATGTGCTTGATGTTTTGAAAAATGAAAAATTGTATGTCAAAATGTTGAAGTGTGAATTTAGTAAGACCTCTTTGATTTACTTGGGTCACATTGTCAGTGGTGGACAATTGAAAATAGATCCTTCTAAAATTGACGTGATTGTAAAGTGGCCTAAAGCTACCAATGTTATAGAGGTTTGTATATTTTTTGGTGCAATACAATACTAGAGAATATTCATGGGACAACTTCTCTATCATTGCATCCTCTTTACATGCATTGACGAGTGTGAAGCATATATTTCAGTGGGGAGGAAAGCATCACAAAACCTTTGATACACTGAAAGAGAAGATCAACACCGCGCCAGTTTTATCCTTGTGAAACCTCCAATATCCTTTTGATATCGAGATAGATTCCAGTGGCTATGCCATGGGATCAGTATTAGTGTAGTAAAGGAAACTTGTATGTTACCATTTAGAAACATTCTTCCGAGTTGTTGTGAAGTATCCCACATACAATAAGGAGTTGTATTCCTTGGTTCAAAGTGTGAAGAATTAGAAACACAACTTGAATAGAAAGGAGACCATATTTCACACAGATCACCATCCCTGACAGTACGTTCAGACACAAACAAGGCTTCAACAAGCACGTCATTTCAAATGGATAACATTCCTCCAATAGTTTCATTTGGTAATAAAATACAAGAAGGGCACCAACAAAAAAGTGACATATATTCTTTCTTTCCCTCCTATTTATTTACCTATAGTTTTTAAAAATGTTTCTTTATATTTTGAAAGTTGTGTTGCACAGTATGTTGATGATGATGATTCTAAGGAGATTGATGCAAAATTGGCGCATGGATTGCAGGTGGATAATTATCACTTGTAGGAAAAATTGTTGTACCATCTTGGTAAACTTTGTGTTGGGTGATTTAATGGTTAGTTAAATACATGTCATTTAATTGTCAACCTGGGGTTTCGTAAACTGGCGAGGTATACATGTAGTATATGTACTAGGTGGTTATCTTTCATATTAGAATAATCTAATTCAATAAAAAATAATTACAAAATAAATTAAATCAATCTAATTTGAACTAAATCAAACTAAATATAAATAAATTGAAATCACATTTGCATGAAATTGAAATCACTCTTGCAAAATTGAAATCACAACACACTTACATAAATAAAATCACACCACTCTTTCATAATTGAAATCACACCACACTTGCATAATTGAAATCCCTCCACTCTTTCATTATTGAAATAACACAACGCTTACATAAATGAAATGTTGAATTGAAATCACTCTCACACGTACTAAAAAGTAAATGACACTTTGCTGAAAGGAAAACCACACTTGCATAAAATGGAAACACACTCACTAAAATGAAATGAAATAACATAACTAAAATATGTCACTAGTATGTAAAAAGGTGTTACACAACATTTTGTCACCGTCCCTACAATCCCTCGTCCTGTACATTAGAGGGCTATTCCCATGACCTACGAGAAGTAACATGACCTGAAACCACTTTCATGGCATCCCCTTACATAAGGACAAACATTCCTCTGATAAACATTTCCTCTGAAAAATGCTAAAAAAATATGTTTTAGCCTTGGCACAACTAAAGAGTTCAGCCCTCGCACCAATGGGGGAAATCCATACTAGAGGGTGTGCCAACTGGTGCACTGTCTCTGTGTTTCACTCGTGTCAAGCTTAATAAGGGATGTTTTTTTAAAAATAAATGGCAGAAGTTTGGCTTCAACAAAATCCTGAATGAATCATTGGAAGGATTTGAGTGGTTTGGCTTCGGATCTCCATTTATAGAAGGTGGTTTTCCACCTATCATGGAAGGTTCCTTCGAGATAGGGCCTATCCCATGATTATAGGGATCTCAACTCCCTCTGCTCCATCTATAAAATCTTGCCTTCTCCATTAGCAAGCTAGCTGAACTTGTAGGAAGGAAACTATAGCCGGGTAACCTTTGAGAGCCAAGCCAAAGAGAGAGAGCTTCGTCCAAATTCCCGACGGGCTTTGTTAAGACATGCTCCATTGTCAGCTCTACTGAAGGAAGATCATAGCGTCAGAGCATATGGTTGTAATCTCCCTTTTTTCATTTCTAATATAAGAGACTCTGATTATGGTTCCATTCATGTGTTCATTTCTTCATGTAATGTAATGAATTATATCATCTCTAAATGATATATCGTTACATGCTTTAGATTTTACGTTGTATGTTGTTGTTTCCTTGCATGTGTACAGGTGTTAGGATGTGTCGAACAAAAGGATCGTGATCTATCGAGCGAGGGACGGGAAACATCATCTCTTCTTCAACGACAACTATGTGGGATTTGAGGTAGGCTACTTATCGAAATCTTGGTCTTTCTTAACTAGGAACCAGTGTCATTGTGTGACTTGATTGTTGCTAGACTCGATCTGGGCTAGTAGTGATCGCCTCTGTCCATAGAGGGGATTTATCTCTTCAACAAACTGGTGACTCTACTGGGGAGTCAGTTGGAGTTAGTCTTTTCTCTTTTGGTTGTTTTTGGCTTTTGATTGATTTATTTTCTCTTCTGGTCCACCCTCCTTGGTCTTAGACCCATGTTCAGCCCCAGAGGATCAGATTTGACCTCTGCTTTTTCAAAATTTTCATCTTTTCATGGTTGGCTTGCTTGGTGCGGTTTCCACCCTGACAGTCGCGCCCATTGGCGCAAGTTTCCAATTCATCACCCGCGCCATCCCTTGTCTGGCACAGATTACAACTAGAAAGTCACACCATTTCATGTAGGTGCTAGGGTTTTCCCTTGTTTGGGAGTTTTTTTGGTCGGTACTTTTGCTTCTGGGTTATTTTTAGATTTTTCTTAAAGTGGTGAGTCTAGTCTTGGTTGGGATAAATTCTTTGTTTTTTCATTTTTAGGCATTGGCGCTTGTTTTCAGTTAGCAACCCCTGCCAATTGGCCATTGGCACTAGTTGTCAGTGAGCAAGTCGTGCCAGTTGGGGCTAGTTTCACCCACAAAAGTCGTGGCAATTTCAGGTTGTGTGAAAATCGAGGTTTTTTTTCCCTAAATCCTTCACTAGTGTGTCTTTCCCTTCCGAGCTTTTCTCTATATGAGCATAGATTACATTGCTCATTGTTCAACTGAAATGTCTTCTTTCCATGATTTCTTGATGTAAAAATGAATGAATTCCTTGTTTTGAACTCATGCTTTGGAAGTCCTTTTTGTGCTTGACCTCATATGTCTTGTAGCCTTTTGAGGAATTTCGTTACAAAGCGTTTAAAACAACGATTGCATTATTAGTGTGGTTTTGCATCCTTTTTGCATTCATCCTTCCATTAAGGAGATTTTCGTTCCTTTAGTTTTCATTTCAAAGTTTTCTTTTCGTTAAATGCATTAGATCACATTGCATTGAAAAGTGTTTTTTGAGATTTATCATTGAACATAGATCACATTGTTTAATGATTGAAAGCTAAAAATCACATCGAGTGCATTCTCTTTCATTAAAAGCATGCATTAAGTAGATTCTCATTTCATCAAAAAATGCATTGAGTGAACTCTTATCATTTGAAAAGAAAAAGGGGGAAATTGTGCATAGATTACAATTGCATAGTTTTCAAAAAAAAGGATTTTTCATAGGTTACAATGCATTACTCGCATCATTGAATGTTTGAGTTTACTTTTGGATAGTGAAAGTCATCTAGTTTGGAAAAAATTTTGTTTGCAGTGTTTTTGTATGTTGCATCATTGTTTGAGACTCTTCCCTTAACTAGATAGCATTCATCGAATTGAAAGATTTCTTTTCTCATATAGCTGCATATAGGAGATTGTTAGATGACATGCAGTAGGACCTTGAAACCTAGACGTAATTGAAGATCAACCATAAAATTTATGCAATCAACCTAAGGAAGCATTGAAACTTAATACTCACTTTTTAGTGGTCTAGGCTAGTGACGTGTTCTGGCATCGTTAAACCTAGTAGTTGTCATTCCCCATATGGCTTTAGATAGTGCTAGTATGGACTTGTGCCCCCCATACCGTTGAGTATATAAAGGGAGACCCCATTAGGTTTCTATCCTTTATCCATAGGAAGCCGATTCTGTCGCCTTTTACCCATGATACACTAGACACAACATTTGGGCAGATCACTTGCACATATGTCAAGTCCTTGGTTGATTTCTCTTTCAATATTTAACCAAGGTGTATATGGCAGTTCACGGATATCTAGTACACCCATTTGCCTAGATTACCAGAGCAGTCATTTCGATCTTTACTGACTCATCAAATTTGAAAATATCATCAAGCGCTTGTCCTTTCATGCTTGCTTCCAAACTAAAAGAGATAGAGTCATATTTTACTCGTTTCTTGACTCTTAAAATATGAAACGGTAGAGTTTTGTTTCGATGTTTTAAAATAAACTGCCCACGAAATATTCTTGGTTAAAGTTAGTTTCCTTAGGGTGTTGTTTTGAGTTGTCTTCGACGGAAACTTTTCCGGAGTTCTCCAACAAAGGAATCCCCTCTAAAGGGAATCCTGGTCCTTTTCCTCCTTTTGGAAATGCTGGTGCTCCTTATATGGAAATGTTGTCCCTTCTCGAGCTAACTGTTGGGTTGCCTATTTGGTTGTTTTCAACCTCTGTGGTCCTGAATGTCCCAGCTATTGTTCAATCAATTTCTCTGCCTGAACAACATCATGTTGATTCCAAGGTGGACCTCTCCCATTCTTCGCCTATTTCCACGTCCTCCTCTTCTACTTCGCTTCGTGAAAGTCT
This sequence comes from Pinus albicaulis, assembly GCA_034641835.2. NCBI lineage: Eukaryota > Viridiplantae > Streptophyta > Pinopsida > Pinales > Pinaceae > Pinus > Pinus albicaulis. The sequence continues at coordinate 11,096,063 of MU968411.1, read as the reverse complement.
GGATTCGAGTAACCAGGTGGCTAAGAAGAAGAAGAAGAAGACAAAGAAGAAGAAGTCCAATAAGAGAGAGGCTAAGGCTGCAGCTACTGCTTCTAAAACATCTCCTCTTGATGAACCTCCCAACCCTCCACAGAAAGTTAAGTTCCCTTGCATGTTGTGCCAGGGAAACCATCTTCTTTGAGATTGCCCTGGCATTCCCAAGGTGGTCGAAGTATGCTCCAATGGTCGCCTGTCATTGCCTTTGGCTTCTTGGAGTCAGGTTGGGGGCACGTCTTTAGCTAGTGCTAGTAAAACTCTGAAGTTTCAGGGTAAGCTCACCAATCCATATAAGTTGTGTGAAGGGTATCATCCCATTCACCTTTTTCCATATATGGATGAAGCCAAACGAGTTTTGGACAACTCGACTGTTTCTGCACCCTGCCTTCCAGTTGGTTACTGGAAACTTTCTTTGAGTCCTCTGCTAGTTGATTCCACGATCGGTCACGAGTCATCCTTGATCGATCCTGCTCCCCTGGAAATTCAAATTCATGAATCCATCCCTGACCAACCATTGGTCGTGGGATCGGTTGAGCTGGCCCCGTCTGCGGTGCACCAGGTCTTTTCCGTTGAGAGTGGATCCCACACCCCTCATGTTCTTCTTGTTTCTTCAGATTCCTCAGACTTGGAGAAATATTCTCCTGTCCCTGTGCCTCAAGAAGCTACTCCTCCACCTCCCGTGATGGAGTTCCCTCAGGATACCCCTCCCGCCTTTGAGATGGAGATCGTGGAGGATGCTCCTTCTTCTTCCGTAACACTAGGGGAAGACCATATCAGTTCAATGGTAGCCCCTCCAAGTATTTTGGTCGCTTCATTTGATTGGAATAAATTTGTAGGATACTGCCTTCCATCTTATGTGCCTTTTGAGATCACAGTACAGACCGTTGATCTGGTCGTACCTAGCACTATTATAGACGAGGGCGTGTCTGTTAGTATTCTATCCTAAACTACTTGGAAATATTTTGGTTCACCGCCGCTTATGCCTATTACGAAGAATATGTTGGATTTTAACAGAGGAACTATTCAACTGTTAGGGATCCTTCTGAGGTTACCTGTTACTTTGGGAGGAAAAATTGTCCATATGGACATGATGGTTGTTCATGGCCCCTTGGAATTTAAATTACTCCTGGGCCACGATTATACTTATGCCATGGGAGCTCTTGTCTCCTCCCTCTTTCGTGTGATGTGTTTTCTGCACCAAGTTCGGATCGTGACCATCGATCAACTTGCGTTCTTTGGTCCTAACATGGTATCTATTCCACCATCATCTCTGTCGGATCTTTACCCACCCATTGTGTCATCTCCTCTGCATGTCAATTATGTGGCTACCGGTCCTATGCCCGTATTCAGTGATAGTGTCATTGTGCATCAAGTGTTGGGGGCATTGGGTCTTGATTTCCAAGATGTTTTTCTCCCATCAGATGAGAACATCTTGGAAGCCATGACTTCTTATTCATCATGATGATTTCTCTGTCTAGAGCAGAGTTCATTTTCTTGTGTCAAGCTCGTTAAAAAATGAAACAAGGTGTCCGAAGCATGGTTCTTTTTCTTGTGTCAAGCTCCTTAAAAAATGAAACAAGCTGGTCAGAGCAGAGTTCGTTTTCTTGTGTCAAGCTCATTAAAAAATGAAACAAGGTGTCTGGAGCAGAGTTCATTTTCTTGTGTCAAGCTCATTAAAAAATGAAACAAGGTGTCCGGAGAATGGTTCGTTTTCTTGTGTCAAGCTCCTTAAAAAATGAAACAAGGTGTTCGGAGCATAGTTCATTTTCTTGTGTCAAGCTCCTTAAAAAATGAAACAAGCTCTTATGAGGATAGTTATTTTAATGTGTCAACCTCATTAAAACAATGAAACACTTTCCTATTCAATTCGAGTCTTTGATTAGATCTCGTAAAATCCCAATCGAGTCTTTCTCTGATCTCGTAACTTGAACCTTCACTCCATCTGCCTTTCATATGGATTGAAGCTTGGGGGGCATGTACCTCGAATTGAGTCACCATGTTGGGGGCATGATAAATTTTTCAAGAATAATTTGTTTCTATTTCAAGTTTGTGTAAAAATAAAACTGGTTTCAAGCATAGTTTATCTTTGTTTCAAGCTTGTGTAAAAATGAAACCAACTTCAAGAAGATTTTCCTGATTTCAAGCTTGTGTAAAAATGAAACCATTCCCATTCTACCTTGTGATTGCCATTTTATCAGCCTGTTTTTGCCAGATGAGCCTTGGTTTTCTCACTCCATCATCACTATCTGCTTGGCCGATCATATGCCTTCACTTGATTGTTTTACCCATTCCTGAGGAACCGATGCGATGAGTGGTCTTGTTAGCCAGCCTCTTTACCTTTACTTGTTTTGAGTAGTTCCACCATTACCGAAACCAATAGCTACCCTTAATACCACTCATTCCTCCAAGAGGAGTCACCTTTCAACTCTTTTCTGACTCTCTAAAAATAAAAATATTGTCAATTTTCTTGTCGTTTTGAGCTCATTAAATTGGCTATGAAGCGATATCTACCCAGTATACATTTACCCCTTTTTCGAGCTGGGATAGATTATGTACGAAAAAGGAATATCCTAGCCTATCGTGACTAGGAGGTTCTCTCAGATATAGTTTTCTACCTTTTCAGATCTACGAGACTATCTACAAAAAGGGACTGTTGGAGTTTTCTTTTCGTTGTCTTTTCAAACTCTCTAAACATGAAAAGACGTCAAGTTCTTCCTTTGTCAGACTCGTTAAAACCTGATGAAATTGGACTCCATCGTAATGACGTTACTCGATTTCCTCCTTCCTAGGGCTCATTAAATGTACTAGGGTGGATTTTTCCGAAGGACAAACTTATATCACAAGCATATGCTATCCCCTCCAAGCTTGTTTTAAAAAATAATTGGGGTACTCACTAGAAATGGTGGGGGAAAATGGAACCAATATCACCATCGTGTCGGAAGTATGTCGCTCTTGAACATGGCACTCATCTACATTCGTGTCGGGTTGGGGAAATCTCATCTCTTTTTCTGCTTGCCTCCATGGGTTTGGGTAATCCTTTTTTATCGCTCATCTGCTCTTTGCCACGTCATCATGACATCATATCCTTTGATGTCAAATGCTGCCAAATCCACTGTCGTGCCACCAATATGTTCAAGAGAATTTGGCCTCTGCAGTTTTCAACCTCCCTCTGATTCTCTACTGATCTTGATTCGTAAACATCATGTTCCTCTGTCTCGTGTCAATGATGTGGGAAACACTATGGCCCACCTTCGATCAAGCTCACTTCCTATCGACTTTAGCTCTTTATCCAGGAAGCTGATCTAGAGACTCCGTTCAGATACCTTGGAGCCTGCATGCCTCAATGGTAGGTTCCTCGCATTCGACACAAGGTTTTCATTATTGGCCTTCGATCAATTGATTCTATGGGTGTTCGATGCCAGCTCACTGTTCACACTGTGTGGATTGTACCTATAGTACCTTGACGGCCATCCTCATTATTGGTGGTTCCTCTTGCGTCTTTTAATGGCTTTCATTATTGGCTGGTAATTAGACAATGTTCTTGCATGTTCAACTTCAGCTCACTTATTCACATGCTCAGACTTATACTCTGTTCGAGTCGAGATGGAGCGCAAGACCCTGAATTTTTTCTGATGAAATCCAGGTTGCAGTCTTTGTGGATTATCATGATTAGTTACATGACTCATTTGATTGGATGGTTGTAACCATACCTGAGTCTACTTGTTGATCCTTCTTTATGGATGGTTGCGTCCATACCTTGGATCCAGGTTATTGTACACTCTATTATGGATGGCTGTGCCCATACCACATGTCATGTATCAGAGATATCAGTTGTATTTGTATTGCAGGTTTTCCAATGGCAGTGTTTTCAGTTGGGCACATTCTCATAAAGCATTTAACCCCTCTTTCTCTCTCAGACCTCATGCTTTAGGGGGCATCTGTTACACAGTGATTTGTCACTGTCCCTGCAATCCCCATCTCGCCCATTGGAGGGTCATTTCTGTGACCAATATGCAGTTTCATGCCTTGCAAATACTATGATTGCATCCCTTTCCATGAGGACAACATTCCTTCTGTTGACCATTTCCTGAGAAGACCACTAAAAACACCTATTTTTGCCTTGGCACTGGTAGCCCGTTATGCCCTCGTGCCAATGAGGAAAATTAACACTGAGCCCATGCCAATTGGCGCTCTGTCCCAGTTAAGCACCCATGCCAATATTCTTATGGAATTTTTTTTAAAAAGGAGGCGAAGTTTTGATTACAACAATTTCATGGATGAATCATAAGGATTGGTTTCGACTGAATAACCATGGCCTTCCTCCTTTGGCCTCTTGTTTCCACCTTATGGGGAAACCTCCCAAGGGATAAGGCCTCCCTTCGACTATTGTAGGGATCCCAACCTCCTCTCCTCTCCTCTGGTTCACCTCCTTTGATGTCAAATACTTCCAATTCCACTGTCGTGCTGCCGATATGTTCAAGAGAAGTTGGCCTCTGTAGTTTTCAACCTCCCTTTGATTCTCTACTGATCTTGATTCATAAACATTATGTTCCTCTGTCTTGTGTCGATGATGTGGGAAACAATATGGCCCACCTTCGATCAAGGTCACTTCCTGTCGCCTTCAGCTCATTATCCAGGAAGCTGATCTAGAGACTCCCTTCAGGTACCCTGGAGCCTGCATGCCTCAATGGCAGGTTCTTCGCATTCTACAAAAGGTTTTCATTATTAGCCTTCGATCGGGTGATTCTTCAAGTGTTTGACACTAGCTGATTTTTCACACTCCGTGGATTGTACCTATAGTACCTTGAGGGCCATCCTCATTATTGGTGGTTCCTCTCATGTTTATTAATGTCTTTCATTATTGGCTGGTAATCAGACGATTTTCTTACATGTTCGACTTTGGCTCACTCATTCACATGCTCGAACCTGTACTATGTTTGGGTCGAGATGGAGCACAAGACCCTGGATTTTGTCTGATGAAGTCCAGGCTGCGGATTTTTTGTGGATTATCATGATTTGTTACATGACTCATTTTATTGGATGGATGCGACCATACCTGAGTCTAGCTGTTGATCCTTATTTACTGGATGGTTGTGTCCATACCTTGGATCCTGGTTATTGTACACTCTATTGTGGATGGTTGTGCCCATACCACATATCATGTATTTGAGATATCAGTTGCATTTGTCTTCGCAGGTTTTTCAATGGCAGTGTTTTCAGTTGTGCGCGTTCTCATAAAGCATCTCACCCCTCTCTCTATCTCAGGCCTCATGCTTTAGGGGGCATCTGTTACACAGCATTTTGTCATCGTCCCTGAAATCCCTTGTCCTATACATTGGAGGGATATTCCCGTGACCTGTGAGTAATAACATGACCTGAAACCACTTTCATGGCATACCCTTGCATAAGGAAAAACATTCCTCTGAAGAAAATTTCCTCTGAAAAACCCTAAAAACAGATGTTTTAGCCTTGGCGCCACTAGACAGTTCAGCCCTTGTGCCAATGGGGGAAATCCACACTAGAGGGCACGCCAACTGCCGCACTGTCTCTGTGTTTCACTCGTGCCAAGCTTAATAAGGGATGTTTTTTAAAAATAAATGTTGGAATTTGGTTTCAACAAACTCCTGAATGAATCATGAGAAGGAGTTGAGTGGTTTGGCTTCGGATCTCCATGTATAGGAGGTGGTTTTCCACCTATCATGGAAGTTTCCTTAGAGATAGGGCCTATCCCATGATTATAGGGATCCCAACTCCCTCTCCTCCATCTATAAAAGCTTGCCTTCTCCATTAGCAAGCTAGCTGAACTTGTAGGAAGGAAACTATAGTCGGGTAAACTTTGAGAGCCAAGCCGAAGAGAGAGAGCTTCATCTAGATTCCCGACGGGCTTTGTTGAGACACGCTCCACTTTCAGCTCCGCCGAAGTAAGATCATAGCGTCAGAGCATATGGTTGTAATCTCTCTTTTTTCATTTATAATATAAGCGACTCTGATTATGATTCCATTCATGTGTTAATTTCTTCATGTAATGTAATGAATTATATCCTCTTTGACTGATATATGGTTAGATGCTTTAGATTTTACATTGTATGTTGTTTTTTCCTTGCATGTGTATAGGTGTTCAGGCATGTCGAACGGAAGGATCGTGATTTGTCGAGCGAGGGACAGGAAACGTCATCTTTTCTTCAACGACAACTGTGTGGGATTTGAGGTAGGCTACTTATTGCAATCTTGGTCTTTTGTAACTAGGAACTAGCGTCATTGCGTGACTTGATTGTTGCTAGACCCGATCTGGGCTAGTAGGGATCGCCTCTGTCCACAGAGGGGATTTACCTCTTCAACAAAAGGTATGCAAACTGGGGTTGATGGGGGCCCCCCATTTCTCAGAAAGCACACCAAACAACTATCACATTGTGGATATTAAAGTGGAAGTATGTATTTCATAAAATGATTTCAATATATTACAAGAATTCTCTCTCCTCACTTTACAAATCACATCTTGACTATAACTTGGAACCTCCAACTATCAACTAGCCACTAGCTACCTCTAATCTCTAACAACTAACAATTTACAACCAACAATTTCCTCTACCCTTTGTATGAAGGGTGAAATCCTATTTATACAAAAATTGAAGATAATTATAGATCCTCAATTCTATCCTAAATCCACATTTATCTCATGTCATTACAACTAATCTCCTAAAAATATAAGATACAAATCCTCTTCAAATTCTCTCACAGTTTTGATAAGGACACATATCAAAACATCCATGATTCTTCTCCTTTGAATGTGCTTACCTTAATGATTGATATATTCTTCAAATATTCTACAAATACTCATGAGTTGGAATTTTAAATTCGAATTTGTAGTTAGAAGGCCAAGTAGGACGCTTCTGGAATCTCCAGGTGGGTCGACAATATCACAAAACTTATACCACTTTTATGTACATATGAAAACATGTTAATTTTATAAAATTTAATCACAATTTCACTCAAAATACTTAAAATAAATGACTTTGGAAAATATAATGCTAAACCCATATGATCATGAAAAGGGTTACTTAATGTAGGGTTATGTAGCTACGTATGTACGAAATGAGGGTAAAATGATGGAAATGAGGACAAAAGTGGATGACATTTTGGAGGCTCAACATACCCCGCAACTGACGATGTTGCATGTCCTTGTGAAACTATTGCATTGATTCCCTTAGTCACAAGTTAATATTCTTGAAATTTTTTTCTTTTTATATGAGCTTTGGCTTTGTATTGATTCTCTTTTAAATTTTCAATATAATATCATTTGATAACTTTATTCTTTTTACAAAGTGTACTTTCAAATCATTTGATTGCAACATAAAAAAAAAATTAATGGCTGGTTCGTGTGTGAAAACCAAATTTTTTTGAGTATTGGTTCTTGTGTAACAATACTTCTCCTATTTTTGTTGCATCAAAATACTTGAAAACATTGAGAATTCCTTTTTAAGTCCTCATAGTGGATGTCAGCCATTTAATGTGCTCATCAATTGATCATTGCAAAGCATATAAACATTTTTTGGAATCATAATGCAATAATAGTTTATTTGGAAAAATATGTTGGTTAGGAGGAAACTAAATGTGACATGTGGCATGAAATATGAATATTCGTTCCCCCAGACTTAAAGTGTTTTCAGTTTTTGGAAAATGAGAAACGGGATATGATTGTGGTGATGAATTTTCCAAAATCACAATTTTAGAATTTAAGGAATTACATGATTAAAGATTAGAAAACAACATACCTTCACTTACCTGAAAAGTGGATAAGCTATGCATATCGAGAAGAGTGTGGTTGCTATGGCTAGATCATGGAATATGAAGTAAAAGGATCTGATATGTTTCTTCTTTCTCCTGGTTGTATGAATAGAGCATGAGATTGGAATTTTTATTTCTATGGTTGTTGAATTGAGTCTTACTGCAAATTGTTGAAATCATGTAGTCTTCAATTGTTCCCTCTTGATGGCATAATTATTATCTATGTGAATAAATGTGTTGATGTGGAACATAGAAAATAAATTTTTGGATTATTGGCCATTAATGTATGTCATTAACCAACATGATACTACTCATCATTTATGTCAATTACAGTCACAATGCCGAAGTACATCTTAATAGTTACGAATAGATGTGTTGAAGTCGATTCACCTAGAAGATCTGATAAAAGGGGGACATTGTTGTATTCCCACTATTTATTAGCGAGAGAACTTTCCATTAAGGCAAGCAAGCCTCAAGGTACTTGAAAATATCTCTATTATTGATCCCAGATGATGTGTCAGAGTCGTTGGGTCAAAACTTGTTAGAAGGAAGGCCTTAATGAATCCTCCATCATCTAACGTGAGTGTAAAATAATATTTTGAAAGACCATGGATGAAAAATTTGCATTGAAGTGGGATTTATTTGACATAAATTAAAATAAAAATGGGGTGACTCGGGTTTGTAAGGGAGGTGAATGAGATTATTTTTGGGAAAGGTGAGTGAAAATGATGCAGGAAAGTATGACGAGTATGAAGGAAAATGAGTTTTTGGTAGTAGGGGGGTGGACAATTATGGATATCAACTACAAGATTGGAATGAGTAGTGTTGGTAAAATTCGTATTTTTTTAATTAGCAATGGGGTAATGGATTTGATTTGGCATCAAATGATCATGCTTTTCTGAAATAAACTTGGTCTTGTCGTGCATATAGTGATCTTCTTTCATCATGTCTTGGAACCTACAAAAATTTAACACTTTTTCTACAATAAAATGTAATTCTATCGAGAGAGAGAGAGGTGATCAGTCTCTCTTCATCCTGATATATATATACAAAAAAAACTAAGAAATAGTACTAATAAAACAAATTCAAGAAAATTTAAATACAGTGTTACCTACCAGGAAGTGGTACCTTGGACAACCTGTAAGTATTTTGTTGATAATGTCTTCATTTGATGCCCAATTTGAGTGATTCAAAAACCAAGTTAAAGAAAACTCATATCACAAATATGTTTTTAATGATTTAATGTTTTCAAGTCCAATTGTTGTAAAATCCATAAACAAAATGACCATTTTTTATTGTCTCGAATGTTGATGAAACATATATCATCGCGAAAATCTCACCGAGATCTTTCCAATGATGCTTGAATCACCTCAAATAGATTTCATACAAAAAAATTATTCCCTTTTGATTTTTTTATGAAATAGTAAAAAAATTGTTCATCAGTGCCACGTGGCAGCACCAGGGAGTGCCACGTGGATGCTCACATGGCACACAGACATGGCGAGCTGACTATTCAAGGTGACATCGTGGACAATGGGGAAACACTACCACGTGGACCCATCCAATGATTCCACATGGTAGTGAAATTGTTGCCTAGTTAAAGATTGTAAAAATTGTAGAATAGTTAACAAGTTTTAGCTTTTATTGGAATTGAACTCATGATATCTCTTTTACGAATTCAAATTCTTACCAATAAATCACAATTTGAATTTGTAAAATATAATTCAAAAAATGTTAGTTAAAGTTAAAAAATATTAATCATTGTACAAATCCAACTAATGAGACTACAATTTAATGAATGCCTACCAAAACAAAATTCAAGATTTTTAGGAGAAAATCAAGTTACTAAGTGCACTTTTCAATCAATTTCATGCCACCAAAATATTTTATTTTCAATTGAACTCATCCTCTTTCCACAAAGAATGGATCTCACAACTAATTTATTTTATAAAAATTGGGAAAACATTGAAGATACAATTCAAAAAAATTTACTTTTCTTTTTATTTTTATGTTTATTTTATTTATTTTTTTGGGGGATGTTAAAAGGTGCATTACAAAAAAAATCATGGGTCATTTTCTCACAAATTATCTATTGGATTGAGCTGAAATATTTTATGAAGGTTCTTATGTTCCTAATGCTTCTTCACACCAAAAATCAGATCGATTCAATATACAGATTGCGAGATATAATAAAAATTGTTGTAAACTTCAATAATTATTTTATCACAAAATGTAAATCAAAATGGGCTTAAATATTTTATGAGGGTTCCTATCGTCCTAATTCTTTTTCACACCAAAAATCAGATCGATCGAATGCACGGATATCGAGATATAATCTAAATGGTTGTAGGTGATGATCTTCATTTTCTGGAAAACCGTGAAGTGGAATTGGCTGAAATTTTCAGATATTTTTCATCATAATATTATGTACTTCCTAGAAAAAAATTACAAAAACTCAGTTGTTGATTTGTGGGATATCTTCAGTTTAATTTCTGCATTTTTTTTTTAAGAAAAAAAATTATTTTAGCAAATTTTAAGATAGATCCAATTGAAATTTGGAGATTAAATTTTAATTATTTTTAGAATGAATAATGAATTTAGATCTCTTATCCGATTTCATATCTATTAGTTTTATTGAAAATTTTTATTTCAAGGCTAACATATGCAATTTCCCTTTTTGATGTTCGAGGTCGAACAAGGCACAAGAAGAGAGCATATCATAAATATTGAAGCTATTTATTCAATTGGAATGTGAAATTTAAAAGACACAACATAAGGATTTGATCTTTAAATTCATATTGTGGCTCTCAAAGCTCTATCTATTCTCCTCTTTTCTCAAATGTTTTTTCTCTTCCTTCATCCTCCTGCAAATCATTATTGAGCTGGGTGGCTCTCACTGCACCACCAAATAAAATAAAATTGCAAACAACATTAAATCTAAAAAAACATCACAAATATTGATTGTATTCATTACCTACTCTACTCTACTGGAAATATAAGAATTGATCAAGTGTATGCATATTTCCAGTGTAACCATGTGCGTAACGAGATTAAAATGATATTCATGCTAAGGTTAAAAAAATATACATTAAAAATAATCAAAACATGAAAAACCAGTTGTGTAGGTAATACAATTAAAAATTAAAGAAGGAAAAACATTCCTAAATCTCTTAATTACCTGTGAATTACTCCAACTGGTTGATTTTTCCTATTGCACACATAGATTAATACATTTTTTTTCAATTTTTTTTACAATTTAATATGCAAAATGATTTTAATATGATTTTAAATATGCATCTAAAAATGAATGAAACTATAATGAATTTTATAAACTTCAAAATAAACACCTATGTATACCTTCCTAGTAATGACGCCAAAATGTGGGGTGATCTAATGGTTAGTTAAATCCCTATCATTTAATTTTCAACCTGGGGTTTCGTAAACTGACGATGTATACATGTACTATATGTACTAGTTGGTTATATTTTATATTATATTAATCTAATGCAATTAAAACTAATTACAAAATAAATTAAATCAATCTAATTTAAACCAAATCAAACCAAATATAAAGAAATTGAAATCACACTTGCATGAAATTGAAATCACTCTTGCAGAATTGAATTCACACCCCACTTGCATAAATAAAATAACACCACTCTTGCATAATTGAAATCACAAAACACTTTCATAATTGAAATCACTCCACTCTTACACTATTTAAATCACACCACGCTTGCATAAATGAAATGTTGAATTGAAATCACACTCACACCTACTGAAAAGTAAATCACGCTTTGCTGAAAGGAAAAACACGCTTGCATAAAATGGAAACACACTTTTTGAAATGAAATGAAATAAAATAACTAAAATATGTTACCAATATTTACAAAGGTATCAAAACTGGGGTTGATGGGGGGCCTCCATTTCTCAGCAAGCACATTGAACATCTTTCACATCTTGGAGATCAAAGTGGAAGTATGTATTTCATAAAATGATTTCAAGATATTACAATAATTCTCTCTCCTCACTTTACAAATCACATCTTGAATTGAACTTGGAACCTCCAACTATCAACTAGCCACTAGCTATCTCTAATATCTAACAACTAACAATTTACAACCAACCATTTTCTCTAACCTTTGTATGAAGGGTGCACTCCTATTTATACAAAAATTGAAGATAACTATAGATCCTCAAATCTCTCCTAAATCCACATTTATCTCATGTGGTTACAACCAATCCCCTAAAAATATAAGATACAAATCCTCTTCAAATTCTCTCATAGTTTTAATAAGGACACATATCAAAACATCCATCATTCTTCTCCTTTGAATGTGCTTACCTTAATGATCCATATCTTCTCCAATTATTCTACAAATCCTCATGAGTTGGAATTTGAAATTCAAAATTGTCATTAGAAAACCATGTAGGGCCCTTCTAGAATCTCCAAGTGGGCCTACAATATCACAAAACTTATACCACTTTTATGTATATATGAAAACATGTTAATTTTATAATATTTAATCACAAATTCACATAAAATAATTAAAATAAATGACTTTGGAAAATATAATGCTAAACCTATATGATCATAAAAATGGTTACTTATTGTAGGATTATGCAGCTACAGAGGTATGGAATGAGAGTAAAATTATGGAAATAAGAGTGAAAGTGGATGAAATTTGGAGACTTGACACTTTGTATTCCCACCAATGAATGGATACATGTAATCAGAAAGGAACATACCTCTCTTGTGTCAAGTCATTTTGGTGTATAAAAGACATGTTGTCATTTACAGAGGTTTTTGTTTTTGCCTCACATGAAAATTATTGTGACTCGATATGTAAATGGATGTGTGTTTTGTTCAGTTTACAAGCCCACTAATAGAAAATTAGGGCTCTCCACACCACTCCCTATTCGGAGTCGTCAATGGGAAATTGTGTCAATGGATTTTGTAGGTGGGTTGCCTTTGTCTAGGATAATTCATGACTATTTTGATGTCATTGTGGATCAATTTAGAAAAATGTGTGTCTTCATTCCTTGTAAGAAACAATCACTATAGATCATATTGCTCATATTTTCTTACAATTTGTATGGGTTCATTTTGGTTTCCCACATCCATTTTGTCTAATCGAGACTCTCACTTTCTTGAAGAGTTTTGGACAAGTATGTGGAGAATGATGGACACCAAGTTGAAGAGGAGCACAACATTTCATCTGTAGACCGATAGACAAACAAAGGTTGTCAACCACACAGTGATACACTTACTCTGAGGCTATTGTAGAAAGCATCCCAAGTTGTGGGATGAGAAACTTCCTTATGTACAACATGCATACAACCAAGAAGTGCATTCATCCACTTGGAGCTAACCATTTGAGACATGCTTTGGTTATTTTCCAAAGGATCCCTTAGACATGTTCTTTCATAGAGATGAATATTCCAATGGTAAAGATGATAGGTACAAAGAATAGAATTTCATTCAACGGAGACAGATGATTCACCAGGCAGTGTAGGAGCAGTTGGAGAAAATTCAAGCTTGATATAAAGCTCGACATGACAAGAGCCGTTTCAATCACCAATTCCAGGGGCGGGAAAAAGTGTGGCTCCACATCAACAAGCATATAATGAAAGGAAAAGGAGAGAAGTTGAGACCAAACTGATATGACCCATTCACCATATTAAAGAACATTGGAGATAATGCTTTTTGTCTTGACCTACCAGCATACATGGAAATGTTCTCAGTGGTGAACTTTGAAAATTTTAATCTTTATGAGCCTCCTTTCATCATGGACACCGAAGAGGTTGGAAAAGTTCCTAAAATGGATGATTTTTCACCTGAACACTTGGAAAGGCTACCATAGGACATCATTCTTGACAGGAAGATCAAGACTTGAGGATGGGGAGGCATGGAATATCTTTGTATTCTCTTCAAAGGAATGCATCCAAGGCTCGATGGATGGAAAAGTAGAAAGTGAGGGAGAAATTCCCTCACTTACCAATTGATTGATAAATCTCTTGGCAGTACAAAAGCTCCTTCGTGGGAAGGAATGATCCAGATGGCTCCATAAATATAAGTGGCCTTGAAAATAGATCAAATCAAAGTCATCATATGTAATTGAAACTAGGACCAGATGATTGTACTCGTCGCCATGATTCCAACGGTTTCAACGTAACTCAAATCCGAGTTCGTATGTTGAAAATATAGTTGGTCAAAGTTTTGTTCAAAATTGGCCTAGTGGCAGTATTTAACAAGGCAAAAATTTGGAAGCATCCCGGCACATAGAATTCATCCACCAGAATGGGTGAATTTGTATCCTACTTAATTTTCCCAGTGACCCTTATATTTTGACGAGATACTTTTAACCATTGGGTTATAAAAAACACAAAAATATATAATTTTTGGGTGGCAGGCCACCAACCCTGCCACCCCACATAATATTATATTATATGTAAATATTGGGTGGGTGGTCCACCCCCAGCAGACCCGCCAAACCCTCGATGGAGCCAACATATATTATATATAAAAAAAATGTTGTATTAGGTGGGCGGGACATCCTCGACGAACCGGCCCAACCCCTATGGAAAATTAACATAAAAATACATCATATGACCAGTAGAACCATGTACAATAACCATCAAGACCACATTATATGCTCACTTCCAAAACTATGACAAACCACTGAAATGTTGAACCATATTTATATATGTTGTTACACAAAAATTGAGGTGGTCAAGCTTTCAAACTAGCCCGACCCCGCATAATCTATTGTCAGTTACCAACGAGCTATGGCTCATTACCTTGTTAACTTCATCATGCTTATAATATTTAACCTCAATCAACTTCATTCGATGGGGGGACCGATGGTGGAGGAGTGATGAAACTAGGAGCGGCCTTGGCAATGAAACCGTGAGAAAGGGTATCTTGGAGATGCCAAAAATATTCCCTTAGAGGGCCAGAGGTTCCAGTGTCAAAATTTGACAAATTTATAATCTATTTTTCACATTTTCACCCCACGAATCCAAATGTGTAGTATTTTTTTCTAGCTGAGGTCTTTGTTTTTAGGCCATCGTCTCGATTGGAAGTATAAGGTTCATTTTTATAAAGTTTCTTGTAATTGATTTCTTTGATGCCACTTAATAAAAGACGACCTCCCAAGTTTTGAGCAGGGGTCGAAGGCATACCCCACATTAGGTGAACTCCATAATCAAATCGTTGTGTCTTTGATCTCATTATTTCTTATGATTTCTACTTCTTTTCACGTGTTTTAGGTTACTTGGTTAATATGCTCTTTTATATGCAATTATGAATGCATCCATGAAGTTAAAAATTTCAATTAGAGACTAAGCCTCATCCAAAACTCTACCCTCTTTGTTGGGTGTGTGACAAAGCTAAATTTCATGTAACTAAACAATGTAGAGGTAAATTTGTGATTTCATCCAAACTTGTAGATTAGGTTGATATTGATGTTGTACCTTTGGGTATCTGTGGCATGTTGACAGGCTAGAATTTACAGACAATTGTTGATCAGTGGTTGTTATTGATGTCAAACCAAGCAGTACTAGGGGCTACCCCTATATTTTATTGTAATTTTAACCTACCAAATTACTATATTGTGGGTCAAGTATTTTTTTTATGGTTTCTACTTGTTGAGATGTTTCCATTGATATATGTCACGCCATGTATTTCTTCACAGTTTGAGAGATATTCATGTTTGAATTTTGTAACCCTGTTTAGTGAGATAAAACCCCATGGGGTTGTGGCATGGGTCATCAAAAAGTAAATAATTAATCATTTTTAAGCTCCTAAAATCCCTCCCACGTTCACTTGTTGAAGACACTCTCAACCTAAGAATTTATATAAATTGTGATCCTCATATCCTCCTCATACAAAGATTTTGCTACCCAAAACAGGTCATCGTGGAATTTTCACTATAAGATTTTATCTACGAAGGTTCAGAAGCTGAAATTTTTATGTGGCGAAGATGAAATCCTGAGGAATGTCCTGTAAAAATTTTAGATCAAGATGCACAATATTTTCGGAGATATGATCTGTGGAAGTCAATGTTTTTGCATGATCCTGAACTTAATCTCAAAGAAGTGACCTTGGGAAAATTGTTATAACTCTCTCTCTGAGTATCGGATCAGAATTCTAAAAAAATTGGCAGATATTTCACGAAATTTAGTTTTCAGTATATCAATTTTAGATCCAAATGAATAAATAACAATACGTGGCACACCATACAAGTTATCTCTACTGAACTAGTCCATAATTCGGCCATTGTGAGGGAGTGGGAATAACTCTCGCTTGAAGAATCCAAATTGGGTCAGACCTATGGCATTGGAAAGAAGAATCATAGGACTAATACAAGACCAAAATTTAGATATTGGGGATCTGAAATAACAGAGATGCGCCAGATTCAATATCGAGCTCCTAAAAGGCAAGAAAAAGCTAGATCATGTGTTTTCAAGGGCTGCAAAATACCAGAATTTCTAGGGAAGAAAAGAAAAACAAGGTGCAATAAAGGGTAGCATGACAAGAGCAGAAATCAAGGTTCAAAACAACAGCAAGAATTTCACCACATGAAGTCTTCAAGTGGGAAACACTGCATACAGTCGTTATAAAGGTATCATTGTAATAAGTCATTGTAAATGTATCATTGTAAAAATTGTACAAGTGTCTATCTACCAAGAGTTGAAGAGGCAGTGTTGGGAGGTCTAGGATCATCATTAGGTAGTTGTGTCATAGTTGGGGTTATGGTCTAGTGTGTCTTCTTCTTCTACATCATTCTATATCATTGTAAAGTGGATCATTTTCCTTGGTACAGGAGTCCATTCTTTGTTTATTCTTCTATAGGGTGGTAGGGTGGTGTTAGGCTGGTGCATGAAGTCACCAATAGGTTCAAGCCTACGAAAAATTCAGGTTGGTAGGGTGGTACTAAGGGGAGTTGTAACTCATTGGGTGGCATCCCTTTAGTTGAATACTGAAGAATCTCGGGCATTGGAACGTTCATCCAGTGGGAGCTAGAGAAGAATTCTTTTCTAGATTCTAGGAAGTTGGAGCTTTATTTTCAATTGGAGTTGAATATTAAAGAATTATTAGAAAATAATTTAGGTGGTTTTTGTCCCGAAGAGGGTTTCCACGCTAAAAACTATGTGCATTTGTGTTCCTTTTGCTTACTACTATCATTGTACAAACACTGATAATAATTGAATATTAACTAACGCTCTGAAAGATTAATAATAATACTAATTGAAAAGAATATTGATTCACCCCTCCGCTCAGTATTTCCAACAATTGGTATCAGAGCTTGGTTCCTTCAATAGTAGTTTAACAGCTGGAAGGAGGTCATGGAGCATACTAAGAAGGGTGTACCCCTGTTCAATGAAAATAATTATGCACTCTGGAAAGGAAGAATGGAGGTCTATCTCTTAGCGCAAGGTTACAAAGTATGGGACACTATTCAAAATGGATTTACACCAACCATGTATGAACAAGGTAAGAAGAATTTGGTAAATGATGCAAAATCAAAGAATATCATTATCAATGGACTTAGTGAATCTTCTTATCATAAAGTGTTGGGTTGTAAAACTACCAAAAATGTATGGGACAAGCTTGAGAATATATATGCAGGTGACTCAAATGTCAAAGAAGCAAAGCTTCAAATATATAGAGAAAAATTTGAGCAACTCTGAATGAAAGAAGATGGCAACGTTGCTGCATACTTCTAATACGTTTATGAAATAACCAACACTCTAGAAGGATTGGGAGAGCCAGTTGACGAGAAGACTATTATAAGAAATATTCTTAGAATGTTACTAGGCAGATTCAACCCAAAGGTATCGGTCTTAGAATATAGTGAAAATCTGGACAAACTCAGCATAGATTAATTACATGGAGTTCTCATAGCATATGAAATGAGACTTGATGAAGAAGAGGGTACTTCTCATCTAGAAACTACATTCGTTGCATCTAAGAAAATCAATAAGGACAAACAACCTTCAATTGAAAATACATGCACCTGCAAGTGTGAAGAAAAGGGCGATGATGAAGAAGGTCTTTCAGATGAAGAATATGCTTACTTTATAAGAAAACTAAAAATTGGTAAGGGAAAATTCAAGGGTAAACTTCCATCGCTATGTTTTAGTTGTGGTGAGGTTGGGCATTTCACAGCAAAACATCTGAATAGAAGCGATGGCAACTCAAAAGAAAATAAATGCTATAAGAAATTAAACAAGAAAAGAAAAAAGAAAGGATTCAAAAGGAACTTTCTCTCTAAAGAAGATAGCTCATCATCCGATGAAGACAATGACAGCGAAGAAGAAGCCAATGAGAGAGTATTTTTTATGGCCAAGCACATTAAACAAGAGGTATCAAATAACGAAGAAGAACGGTTTACCATAGAAGAATTTTCTAAGGAGGAAATCAAGCTTATAAAAGAGATCAAGGCTGATAATATCTGTTCCAATACTCTTGAAGAACAAGTTCAAGGTCTCAAAATTGAAGTTGAAGAACAAAAATGTATTGAAGAGTCACTTCAAAATAATTTGGAAGAAAGCAACCAAGAAATGGAAGCATTAGAAGCCAAAGTAGTCTTGTTGCATAAGGAAGTGAAGAAGGGGAAAATTTCCCAAAATTGTGCCAAGAACTCAAGGGAATCGGAAGAACTCATCAACAATCAACGATCTTACAACGACAGAACTAGCCTCGGTTACAAAGAAGAAGAAGTAGGACCTTCTACAAAAAAATACAATGAACCTATGAGATCTAACATGCATGTAGACTTCATTGGACAAGATTCACAAGAATAGCCTTGGAAGGAAATTCCTCGACAAAGATTTCCATCCAAGTAACAACATATTTTTTATGGCTATTGTTATTCATGTGGAAAAATTGGTCATAAAGATGTAGAATGTCGCACGTACCCTAGAAACCAATACAATTCCAGGAGATCTGTCAAATATTAACCTCCTAGGGCTGAATGAAACATCAATGGATTTGAACATTTAATAAATAATATTGAATGTTACAAATGTTGAAACTTTGGACACACAGCCCGAGCCTGCAAACTTGAAAATCCTCCAGAAGAATATTCGAAGCCACATAATGAACGAACATGGAAGAAGAAGAAGAAGACTGATAATTGTGTTCTTTCTCTCAAGGCTCAAAACAACAAATATGTGTGGTATGTTGATAGTGGTTGTTGAACGCATATGACTGGAGATAGAAAGAATTTTTTCTCTCTAAAAGAGAATAAGGATGGAACCGTGTCCTTTGGAAATGATGGATCTTCAAATGTTATAGGATTAGATACCATCACTCTTAGAAGAAAAGATGCTCTAGCCAAGAATGTTCTATTGGTTGAAAACATGAATCATAATCTTCTCAGTGTTGGACAAATGTGTGATCAAGGACACACAATACTATTCAACTCCACAAAATGTGAAATCAGGAAAGGCAGGTATGGTGAAATTGTGGCTGCAGCAAGTCAAGCTCCAAAAGACATATATGGTTTGGATGAAGAAACTAAAGCACGTATACTAGCCAAAGAGGATGATATAATATTTGGTAGCAATGATGATCGACTAAGTAAGAACTTTGCTACAAATATGCAAAGTTAGTTCGAAATGTCTTTACTTGGTGAGCTAACATACTGCTTAGGGCTTCAAATATCTCAGCAAGCGAAAGGAATATTTATATCTCAAGACAAGTACATCAAGGAAATGCTCAAGAAATTCAAAATGGAATATTGCAAACCCATCCTTACTCTGATGGTAACAGGTTGCAAATAGGGCATAGACGACTCATCTAAGGATGTGGATCGAAGGTTTTACAAGTCTGTGATAGGTAGTCTTCTATATGTAACAGCCTCCTAGCCAGATGTTATGCAAGCAGTTGGACAAGTAGCAAGATTCCAAGCAGCACCAAAAGAATCACATATTATTTTCGTCAAAATAATTCTTCAATATCTAAGGGGAACAACAGAATATGGCTTGTGGTATCCCAAGGGTAAAAATCTCATTATTCAAGCCTTTACAGATACAAATTGGGTAGAAAGCATTGATGATCATAAGAGTAATCATGAAGCATTTGAATATCTTCACCAGAAGCTTGGGATTCTCCCAAGTTCTCATTATATTTTCCTTATTAATAATATAAAAGAGGAATGGAAGTGTATACAGGGCCGTAGGATGGTTGTGTTTTACGGGGAGTTACCCTTTTCCATTAATGTCAAAAGGGGAGAGAATGTTGTATGAAGAGGTGTCATGATTGCAGGGGGATTACTTGTGTTGTCATCAATGTCAAAGGGGGAGATGTTTGATCAGTGGTTATCATTGATGTCAACCCAAGCAGCACCAAGGGCTACCCTAATCTTGCATCGTAATTTTGACCTACCAAATTACTATATTCTGGGTCAAGAATATCTTGTAACGTTTCTACTTGTCGAGATGTCTCTGTTGATATATGGCATGCCATGTAATTCTTCACGGTTTGAGAGATATTCAAGTTTCAAGTTTGTAACCCGGTTAGTGGGCTAAAACCCCATGGGGTTGTGGCACTGGTCATTGAAAAGTCAATAATTAATAATTTTTAAGCTCCTAAAATCCCTACCATTTTCACTTGTTGAAGACCCTCTCAACCTAAGCATTTATATAAATTGTGATCCTCATATCCTCCTCATGCAAGGATTTCACTACCTGAAACAAGTCATCGTGGAATTTTTAATATAACTATTTTTCTACGAACATTCAGAAACTGGATCTGTGGAAGTCAGTATTTTTTCAAGCTCCTGAACTTCATCTCAAATAAGTGACCTTGGGAAAATTGCCATAACTCTCTCTATGAGTATCGGATTTAAATTCTATATAAATTGGAAGATAGTACACGGACTGTAGTTTTCACTGTATCAATTGTAGAGCCAAATGAAGAAACAATGATACGTGGAACACCATACAAGTTATCTCTATTGAACCAGTCCATAATTAGGGCATCGTGAGAGATTGGGCATAACTCTTCCTTGAAGAATTCAAATTGGGTCAGACCTGTGGAATTGGAAATAAGACTCAGAGGAATAAAATAGGACCAAAAATCACACAATGGAGATCTTAAATAACAGAGATACACCAGATTCAATATCGAGCTCCTAGAAGGCAAGAAAAAGCTAGATCATGTGTTGTCAAGTGCTGCAAAGGACTAGGTTTCTAGGGAAGAAAAGAAAAAAAAGGTGTAGTAGAGGGTAGCATGAGAAGAGAAGAAAACAATGTCCAGAACAGCAGCAAGAAGTCCACCACATGAAGTCTTTAAGTGGGTAGCACTGCATACAGTCATTATAAAAGTATGAATGTACTAAGTCATTGTATATGCATCATTGTAAAAATTGTACAAGTGTCTATCTGCCAAATTTGAAGAGACGGTGTTGGGAGGTCTAGGATCATTATTAGGTGGTTGTGTCATAGTTGGGGTTATGGTCTAGTGTGTCTTCTTCTTCTACATCATTCTATATCATTGTAAATTGGACCATTTTCCCTGGTACGGGAGTCCATTCTTCTTTTACTCTTCTATAGAGTGGTAGGTTGGTGCTAGGCTAGTGCATGAAGTCACCAACAGGTTCAAGCCTGTGAAAACCTCAGGGTGGTAGGGTGGTGCTAGGGTTAGTTGTAGCTCATTATGTGTTGGGGAATCCATTCATTTTACTACTGAAGAATCTCGGGCGTTTGAGCATCTATCCAGTGGGAGCTGGAGAAGAATGATTTTCTAGATTCTAGGAAGTTAGAGCTTTATTTTCAATTGGAGTTGAATATTAAAAAAAAATTAGAAAAGAATTCAAGTGGTTTTTGTCCTGGAGAGGGTTTCCACCTTAAAAACTGTGTGCATTTGTGTTCCTTTTGTTTACTTCTATCATTGTATGAACACTGATAATAATTGAAGATTAACTAATGCTCTGAAAGATTAATAATAATACTAATTGAAAGGAATACTGATTCACCCCCCCTCTCAGTATTTCCAACAACAATAGCTAGGGGATATCCCGGATGCAGAATCCAAATTATATTGTACAATATTTGGTTTAGCTATCCCATCTGATATATAGTCCTGGTTTCCTTCTTACTAGTTGAAGTGTGCTTCAGAAAAAGAGGGGATCTATTAATTGAAAGAGCGTATAAGCTTTAATAAACACAAGCAAGTAATTGATCAGTGCCTCATAGAATGGATACCATGAATAGCAAGAACGAACTTTATAGCATGAATCTTAAGAAAAGCATCGTTAGAAAAACTTTCAATAATATCTCACACATAGAAATAATAAAATTAACAACCAAGAATGAGTTTATGACAGCTAAAGAATTGAATCATAAACAAGTGCACAATATAGAATAATGTAGTGCCAATATCAATCAAATAGTTTATCAACAAATCATATGGTTAGCATATCATATACCATCCATATGTTGAAAGATAATTCATAACACCATAAAATACATGAGATAAGAGTGCACCATAGCTCAAAGGAACTTTCATTTCATTAAGATGATGATATTCATAACACAACCATACAAGAGCCTTTCATCGGATTCAATAGTGAAAATCAATTATTACTCCTTGCATTCATAAAAAGACCACAAGTTCTTAAAAAAATGTATCTCCAAAAATAGTCCAAAGCCAAAAGTCCTTTGCAATATTCCATGAGGGTGTATTTATAAAAGAGAGGGTGACTCTTGGCCTACTCATGACTCTTAGATTCCCTCATGACCTTTGAGCTACCATATGACTTTTCTACTTCCCGATGACTCTTCGAATTCCTAATATGTTTTACTCTACTCCATCTTGTTATACAACAAAAATGAACTAACTTTGTGCTAAAAATTTGGTAATTGAAAATTATGGGGGTTGTGTGTGTATTTTATTTGTGAGGTAGGTCTGCCAAAGCTTGTATTCGACAACTATCGGGGCTATATGTGGCCATTATTAATCGTGTCTATGGAGGAAATCGAGAGCAACCAGAATTAGAGTACGTTTCTTGACCTTGATTTGGTTGGCCAAGGTGGCCAACTTCGTGTAAATTATGATTGTTTCTACAAAATATCGTGCAATACTGTCCTTTGTGACCTACAAATCATCTAAACTAGAGGCTTGCATGAACGCGTCAAGAAACGTTTGGATTTCTTGCAATACCTCCTCTTGCTTCCTCACTGTCCCTACTGCTATGATTGAAGGGACACCATGAACCTCAACCACTCACCCCAACCCACTAAGAATATTAATGTATGAGGCAATAACTTTTTCCATGCCCTTAGCTGCCTTATCTCATGATTGGATCCTAATGCACAACTACACTTTATCGTTCTGGGTAGTGATCCAATATTTCTTCAGAAGGGTTGCTAGTACCTCTAGATACCTATTGGTCCATTCATGGATATTTTCAAATGTTGCAGCGACCTCTTTCAACATGGAGGACTTCTCTTTAGTATAAGTTTGAATAGCTATAATAGGGGAAAATGTATGTTGTAACTTCATCATATCTTCATAAACCATTTCCATGGCTCCTCCGAAGGTTTCAACTTCTTCTTTGATTGAGGCCTATAATTCCTTTATGCTTAAATGAGTTAGGAAAATCACTATGTTCTCTTCTTCCAGCTTCCTCTTTTCTTCTTATGCCTTGGCAGCTCTTTGTTCAAATTCATGTTCATATGCATATAGTTTTCTTTGAAGCTCTACAATCTTCTTGTTCATTCTTCCAACATTTAACTTAGTTGTAATCACAAAAGAAGTTCCCACCGAAGCAATCATTTCAGGATTGACCATAGTGTCTAGGATGATTTCCTTTTCTGTAGTCACAGACAAAATTTCTATTGGGTTCTTAGTGTAACATTTCCTCCTCTTCTGCATGATATTGTAGTTGACTTGATCAATGTTGAGCCTAGTCAAGTCTAGTAGTTCTTCCTCTACCTCACTTTGGAATGCCTAACTCCCTAAGAGGAAGATGTCATCCAGTGATGGGGGATGGAAAAAGGATCATCCAATGGGGGTATATCCACATGTTTGTTGAGTTGTTGTTATTGTGCCAAGGCCTCCTTTACTTCTTTACTGGCCTCCTCTTGTTTCCTTTTTTCTTCCTTTTCCTTTCTGCTTTTCTCCGGGTCTAACCTTTTCTTTTCATGTTCTTACTCTTCTAGTTTCTTCCTCATTTTCTCTTCCTTTATAAATTCCTCTTGTGCTCTCTATTCTTGTCTCTTATTTTCTTCTTCCTTAACCTTCCTCTGCTCCTCCTCTTATTTCTTTTGTTGTTCCTCCTCTTGTTTATTCCTTCTTCCCCCATCTTCTCATTCTTGTTGTTGATTATCTCCTGATTTTTATGAACCTTTAAGATCTTCTTCTCTTTTCCTTTTGATATTATGTTTCTTCCTAGCCAGGGTCATATTTCTTTGCTCTAGTGTTTCGTAATCTTCCCCTTCACCTTGGATTCTTGGGGAATCTTCTACTTCTTTACCCCTTTGCTTATTTTTCTTCTATTTCTTCCCTGATGTCTCTCCTTGTTGTTACTTCTCTTTAGTGAAGTCGACATTTCCTATAAGCTTACATTCTCTTGATATTGTCTATCCTACTCATCCTCATCTTCTAGTTCCTCACTTGGGTTGAGCTTCCATTCTACATTATACGATTTCTTAACCTTGTTTCATGAGGATGTATGGTATGTTGGTATGACCAATTGAAGTTGGCCTTCTTGCAATAAGATGGCACCACTCTATTGGGGTAATAAGTTTCGTAGTTAAACAACACAAAAATGGAACCCCTTCATCTCATTAGCTTCCACTTTGGCTTCTTTAAAGTTTTCCATCATGTATTCTCTGATAGTGAGAGGGAAATTTGGCCAAGGTTTCTTCTTTCCTTTTCTTAGTGTCTTTGAGAAATCGGTCGTCATTTAGTAACACTATTATAGCATCATTTATAAGCACTATATACTTGATGACTTATGCATTGGCCTTGGGAATCCCTTCCATTCAGACTTGGTCACACTTCTTAAAAAACAATATTTTAAAATCCATACACGACCCTGACCAGTTTGTTCCACGTGCAAACGCGGGTCCATCCATAGCTGACCTGTGTATGCTATTTAAAATATTAGAAAATATATAAATTACATATTAATGAGGTGGGGCTTATGAGATTTTCCTATAACTTAGCTACCCCAGGTCATGGCCTAATTGTTCCCCAAATGAAAATACTAATTTGAGGAAGTATAAATACACCTCAAGGGAGTGGCCTAAGGGAGGAGAGAGAGAATGTTCTTGATATTATAGCCAGTTATAGCCCTGGTCAAGTATGATATTTCCCTGTGCCTCCTCCACTTCCTAGGATCAGGAAACCCTTATTTCCTTGTGATGTTCACCCCAAATTTATGTGACGTCCTTTGTGCACCATTTATGGAAGAAGCTTTGTGAGGCTAGGGCTGGATGGATCTGGAGGATGGTTTCGCTTGAATTCGTGGTAGATCTCATGTGATTTCTCCACTTTCTCTTTACATATTATCAATAAAATAAGTATTTTCTTGTTCCTACGGTCTTTTTGTTATATGTTTCCTATACATGTTGAATGATCTTGAATTGTTTATTTCATGTTATTTTTATGAGATTATATATGCCAACATGCTGACATCTAGGACATATATGTTGTGCAACTAGTTTGTGTGCTTTTTCTTGACTGATTTGCAGGTTCTAACGCACAAGGATTAGCAGAGAGTTTTCACCCTGCGGGATCGACCCCAAATGAAGGATAAATGGGTAAGGTATTTTATCCTCAATTTTCTAGTTCAAGCATTAAAACTGATAATTAGAGTGCTTCTTGTGATGATATGCCATCCACTCTATTAGGTCCCTCAACCTAGACCTTAGGGTATTTTTTCCCATAACAGAACTGGAGACTCCGCTCGAGATTACATTTGTGTAATTCATAGGTTGGGTTGTTTTTATATGTCTTGTGGTTTCCCTGACAGTTTACTCACTTTTTCAATCTAGTAGGTTCTTTTCCCATCCAAGCAGAAGCCTCGATCTTCTAGATCATGCCTGGGTTTTTCTTTTTTTCCTTATTTCATTTTCTATGTGCTACTTCGTTTGTACACAGTCACATATACATATTTTTTATTCCAAAGGGACCTGTGTATATGTGTGTTTCTTTTGGTACAATCACGTATACACATGTATTGCACACAGTGGATCCGTGTATGCCAAGTAAATTTTGAAAATTTGAATTTTGGGACCCTGTAAGTCTTTCCTGCCTATTGTTGGTTATCCCTGTGGAACCTCTTAGGTGTTTGGACTGTGATTATTTTGGATGTATGACATTTCCTCTCTTTTTCAAGTGAATACCTATTCATTCTAGGGTTTTACCTATTCGGTGAAGCTTCAATTATGGTTGTAGCACTAGGACTTCATTCTGAAGTCCTTGGCCATTCTGACCTTTCAGAATAGTGAGAATTTGTTAGTTTTCTCGTGTTTTCCTTATGCATTGCTTCACTTTTTGGTTTTTTCCTTCTTGACTTTCTTGGTTTTCTTATTTCTTGGGATCATCTTCCTAGTGAATCTTGAAGTTTCCTTTCTTTGGTTTCTTGAATTTTTTGTTTGATGGAATTTGGTACTACGATTTTGAATCAGTTTCTTGAGTTGGTTACTTCTTCTTGTTCGTTTGAGTCCCACTACGAAACTGGAATAGTTGGCTTATGCACTTGGAAGTTCCCTTGTTGGCTCATTTTATTGATTTAAGACCTTTGGTAGTTTTTTTCTTGTCTCATTGAAATTTTATTGTTTCATTAAAAGTGAAAATCCAAAAAAAATCTTTGTTTTCCATTTCTTTTTCTTTGGTTTCTTTTCATGGTTTTTGCCCATTTTGCAGCAATTTTCTAGTTTATCGTTTTCAGTTCAATTTCTTGGTTTCTAAAGGAGTCCTTGTTTGGATTTATCTCTTTTATACAAGTTTGTATTTCCATTGTTTTTTACAAAGGAGTTCCTGTTGGGATTTATCTCTGCTTCTCTGTCAAAGTTATCGAACCAATCTTATTTAGAAACTTTGTTTTTCTTCCTTTGTGAGTATTCCTAGGATTTGCACTTATCATTGGTATTTTTTGCATTAGTTGCACCGTTAAGAATTTTAGTATTTTTTGGTAGCTTTCTGAAGTGTGTGAAGATTGTTAATTGCAAAGAAAAAGAAATCTTTTTGTTTATTAATAGATTTGTAGAAACCAAGTACAAATCTCTTTTCATTGAAAGGAAAAAATTGCATATTCATGTGGTAGCTTTTCTATTGATTTCTTTTGCGTCTAAAACATCATAAGTTTCATCTCCATCTACCTGTGACTTAAGTAACAACCATTTAAAATCGAGCGATTAACTAAAATGAACTAGATGTTTTTTCGTTGTCATTAATTATACACCAACTAGTCTATAAGGTCATAGGGCCTTGGAATAAGTGAGTGGAGAGTTAACTCTCCAAGGCCACTCAGAACTGTCAAACATACAAAGTGGATTAATGAGTAAAATCGAACTTCATTAAGTGGACCAGTAGATCTCTACCTCTAGAGAGTTAAGCATGAGGGATAGTGAAGGTAGAGAAGAGAGATACCCCCTCTCCTATTTGTTGAATCTTGACCTAAGACCATTTTTCTCAGCTAATGATACGGATTGGTGCCCTTAGTTACCTTTCCTAGGGACCACACAAGTGACTGGGAGGGGGGGAATACCCATGGTACCTAAGGCAAACATTGTATCACTTTCATTATTACTTCTGGAGGATTCCCTTGTGAAGCTCGGGTACTTGCACTGGTAAAGGCTTTTGTTAGGAGGTCAGTGTAACTGCTTTTGTTACCTTTGCTAGTAGGCCTGAGGCTTAATTACCCTAGAATATTTTCAGAAGGTCCTTTTATTCTATTTCTTGTATTTGGTGTCCACTCCTAATCACCCGGAGCGGAAATACCTGAAGGTTTCTTGATTGTTGTATCTTAGGTAATTTTGATAGAGTGTGCTCTTTTCTCCTAAATTTCCATAGATTCTTAATTTTTTGAATCTAATTAATCTCATACTTATTAAAATTGGATGATTGATCGCCTTATCGATCAAGGAGGCTTCGTGGTCTTTCTCTTATGAGTGTTGAGCTTTCTGCAAGAAGGCATAGGAGAAATTCAGAGGGTGATTTAAATCTAGTACTAGTTTCGAATGCATCGGATATTGATCCTCCGACTGGGTTTGTTGTTTCTATGGGTGGTCCTAGTACTACTGGTATTATAGAGAGGAGTACTCCACTTATATTTAGAGTATTTTTTTTGGCAGAAGAAGTTGAAGTTGAAGAGATTCATCAACCTCAAAGTACTCCTTCCTCTCCTCTTCCTGCTTGTTTTCCAGACAGTCTTAGAGACCAGCTAGCCTTTATCCTTATCCCTTTATTTCGATGGCCACAGCTAGGAACACAGCTTCGTCTATGAGCAATGCAAGTGTGCATACTCCTATTTCATTTGAAGGAGGAGGTACAATTGTTATTTAAACTATCACTTCTAGTGCTGCTATGTTTGGCTCTGCCTCTATTCAATCTACAAGTGGGGGCACCCAAGCATTTTCTTCTCATTCTAGTCCCTTTTCTTTTGGAATTCCATATAGTTCTATTCCTTCTGGTTCCTTCACTACTTATTTTGTTGTCTTCGTGCCTATGTCTTCTTGTGGCTAGTGGGTCATCTTATTTTTAGGGTTTCCCCTTTGGAAGCGGTCATGTTCCTCATTCGAACCCTTCCTTAGGATATTTTCCTTTCACCTCTCAAAATCAAGGATCCAATCCTTTCCTTGGAGGTCAAAGCTCTAGTGATTTTACAGGCTAGAACCCTGATTTTACAAGGTTGGGAACTAGAAATTAGTTTTTATCTGGTCAGCAAGGGAATTTACCTTTCCCTTCCATAGGTGTTTCTCAGGGTTTCTCTCCATTCACCAACGCTTGGAACCCTTACCAAGGGGTTCGTTCCTCATTTAACACTTCAATTGGAGGGAATATCCCTTTTTATAGTAACCCTATGATGGGAGGGGGTCCCTCTTCAAATTATTCTAGGCCACAAGGTTTCTCTTATGGCTCAACATTTTCTATGAAAAATCTCTCGCAACTTGGTGCCTCAACAAATCTACGGTATTATTTTCAAAATGTTGGAAATCCTTCCTATGGGGGATGGAATGTTGGACATTGGGTTCAATGCTCCCCATGTGTTTCGTGACATGGACTAATCACCTCTCGTGGATCCTAACTCTGGTGATTGTAGCGGAGACTAATGCCTATGCGTTTTGGTCTAACAGCAATCGTGATTCCAACAAGTGGTATCAGAGCGACAGGTCTCGAGTTCGAAACTCACCCGGCTCACGTTGGGGGGGAGATTGTTGGAAATTGGGTTGAATGCTCCCCATGTGTTTCGTGACATGGACTAACCGCCTCTCATGGATCCTAACTATGGTGATTGTAGCGGAGACTAATGCTTGCGGGTTTTGTTCTAATGGAAATCGCGATTCCAAAATGGAATTCTCAAGCTCCTCCACACTTACCTTTCCTGGAAACTTTAAAATTTCTAGATATATCAAAATTGACGAATGATCCTATTCGATATAGTCTGGATTGGCCTCCATTCCCTACTAAAATTTCCTCATATATTCCAAAATTTGAAGGGAAGACCGGTGAGAATCTGGCTGACATTGTTACCACTTTCCACTTATGGTGTTCGTCAAACTCCCTTATCGATGATTCGATTATTTTGAGGCTATTTCAACGCACCCTAACTGGGAATGCTGCAAAATGGTACATTGAGCTGATAGGGGGCAGTTGTGCTAGTTTTGGTGAGTTGGCTACTATGTTTCTGAACCATTTTTAGTTACTTGTTCATTATGATGTCGAGACTGATTTCCTAGCCAATTTCCAGTAGAGCAAGGAAACACACATTTATGATCATATTCAGGAATGGAGGAGAAGGAAGAGGCTCATCAAAGCCCAAATTCCAAATGAGTTCCTTCTTGAATGGTTTATTAAATCCTTGCACCCAGAAATCTAGAAGGTTGTATTCCTTTCAAGGGTATTTTCTTAGGAACATTCTATCTTTAGGGCTCAGCAGTTAGAATTGATCTATTCGTAGTCTGGGGTCCTCAATAATATTTTTCTAGATGCTCCTCATTCCAAACTAGATTTAGCAAAAATGAAGCTAGGTCCTCATGCTGACAGACTTATCGGTACGATTGATAGTGGCATGACTAACTTGCTAAATCATTTGCAGCAGTTGTCTTTACAAGCTACTCCTTCTGGTCAAGCTATGTCGTCAACGTCGACTCCTTCTCATCATTTGAATATTAATGTTGTTCAGGCTTCTAACCCCAAAGGAAATCAACAATCTGATGGGAAGATTAAGGGATGGAATAATAATAAGAAATAAAAGGATGGGAAACGAAATGCGAATAGGTCCAACGATAGTGTTGGAGAGGGTAAGAGTGACAATAAGAAGAAGGTTAACTTTCCATGCAAGTTATGCACCAAAGACCATCTTATTCACTATACCTAAAAATTAAGGATGCTCAGTGCTTGTTAGCTCAGCAGGGTTCTTCTAGTTCCCGGGTTGTACTGACAAACCATTTTCCCCAAGGGAAGCAATTGTTTACTAGCATGAATGCGGATACTAGAGCTCCCATAGGGGGCAACTAGGAAGTGGAAAATTCATCAAATGTATATATGATGAGTGCTCACGTTGATATCACTACAAGATTTCATGATTATGGAAAAGCTGAGTATTTGAAAGCTAAGGGTGCTCCTAGTAATTCAGAGCTGCTCCATATAGAGAGTCCTGCAATTGAGTCTATACCTCGGATGTCAAAACGGTTTATAAAGTGTAGTACGATTAATCCTAATGATAAGGCTTCCGAGAACTACTCCATTGTAGAATATCTGGCCCAAATTCCTTGAGCCATGTCTATGTTAGAGGTACTCCAATCGTGCCCAGCACAAACGAGTTCATTTCTCACTACCATTGGGGTTTTTGATTCAAAAAAATCTCATATGATCACATTTGACATGTCGAATTTTGAGAAGAGACTTTCTCATCACATGGCCTTTCAAATTAAGTCTACATATCGAAAGATCAATATTTTTCGAATAGTAGTCGATGAGGGTTCTTCCATATGTGTCATGTCTATCTCATGCTAGAAATTTATTGGATCCCCTTAAGCTATCCCTTCGGCTACTCTTCTAGCTGCATTTCATGGTCATTCTCACAGGTGACATGGCATTGTTCCAGATTTACCCATCTGTGTTGGGGGTAAAATTGTCAATATTAAGGTCAATATAGTTGATGAAAATTTAGAATACAAACTTATGTTGGGGTGAAATTGGATTTATGAGATGGATGTTATTCCTTCCTCATTATTTTTCATCTTGTGTTTTCCCCATGAAGGGAAGATTGTCACTGTTGACTAGATGAAGTGTTCTCCTGTAGATCTAAATGCATTTGCTCACTCCACTATACCCTTGGTGAATGATGCCAAGAAAATTGTTGATAATGTGGGGGTTGGAATGTATACATCGTTGATGGGTACTTTTGATCTTCCACCTCCTTCGGCTCATATTCATGTTATCTAATCCTCCAGGGTTCCTACTCGAAGAGATTTCTTTCGAAGTCATTTATTTTTAGAGCCTTGGACCTTGCCTTATCCTATCTCTACATTAGAGGAAGTTCAAGTGGGTGGAATGGAATTTCCTATGTCTGCAGATGAGATTGCTTATCAATCTATTATTGAATCTGCAGACTCCATTCTAGTTTCTCTTTCACCATAGGATTTGGATGGAGATGTGGCTCCGTCTTGGACTCTTAGTTCATCTTCCACTAAATATTTCCTTAATACCATTGTTCCATATGAAGAGGCTATTCTTTAAGAAATTATTGGTGTAGAAAGACTGTGGGATGATTTGCATCATCGGTCCTATTTTATACAAGACTTGTGAGAAGTTGAAACAAGTTTGTCTATCCCTCAGTCTTCTGGTCCTGTTCACCCAGTCCTAAACCCCTTAGCTCCAGCACAGGTTTTTTTTTAAGGGAACATGGTTGTCATTTTTTCTACTATCCTGGTGAACATATCCAAATATCCCAACGTTATTGATAATTTCTTCGTTGGCATTGAATTTTCCCCCGAAGAGATTTAGAATTACACCAATCTCTTTCGAGAATTTTGGGATGTGTTCGCTTGGTCTTATGAGTAAATGCTTGGCATAGATCCATCTATTTTCCTACATGAGATCAAGACTTACGAAAATGATAAGCCTATTCAACAGAAGCTTCATCCATTCAACCCTAGGAAGGTTGCAACTATCAAGGCTAAGGTTGAGAATCTACTAAAGGTGGGCTTCATATACCTCCTTCCATTAACTAAGTGGGTTTAGAGTCTAGCGCATGTGGACAAGAAACAAGGAACGATCCGAGTTTATATTGATTTCATGGATTTGAATAAGGCATGTCTAAAGGATAACTACCCCACATCATTTATTGATCATATGATTGATGAGTGTGCGGGGAATGAGATTTTCTTTTTCATAAATAATTTCTCGAGATACAATCAGATTACCATCCGTGCTGAAGATCAGCATAAGACTGCTTTCATTTTTCCTCGGGGTGCATTTTCTTACAAAAATATGCCTTTTGGCCTTAAAAATGCTGGGGCTACTTTCTAGGGGGGCATGTCCTATGCCTTCCACAAAATCAAGCATATTATCAAAACATATTTGGATGATTAAGCTCCTTGTTCTAGAAAGAGAATTGATCATCATTCACACCTTTGACAAGTTTTTTAATGGTGTTGTTATTATAAAATTCAGTTGAACCATAATAAGTGTGTTTTCTCTATCACATTCGGTTGGTTGTTGGGATTCATCATGTCTATGGAAGGGATTCGGGTATATCTCTTCAAGGTTGAGGAAATACTTCTGTTTCCTCCCAAGTCTTCAATTCGTTAGCTTCAAAGTCTACAAGGTGAAGCGAATTTCTTAAGGAGATTTATCGGTAATTATGCCGAGGTGAGGAAAATATTTATGAGGTTGTTAAAGAAAGGAGTTCCATTCTTCTAGGATGACATTACTCAACGCTTGTTCAATGCTTTGAAAAATGTATTGACCTCTGCTCCATTACTGAGTCCACCTAATTATAGCAGAGACTTCCTTTCGTAACTCGCTACTGTAGAATCTACTATTGGTATGGTTCTGGTTCAGGAAGATGATGCTCTTTGTGAGCATGTTTTTTACTACCTCAGCCGAGGCTTGGTGGGTCCTGAAATCCGATATTCTCCTATTGATAAAGTAGCTTTGGTAGTTTTCCATGTTATCGAGCGACTCAAGAATTATATCCTTCTTCGAAAAACTTAGGTTTTTGAAGCAGTTAAACCATTTCAATTTTTTCTCAGTAGGTGAGTGATTGGGGACAAATAAAATAAATGGATTTTCATTTTGCAAGAGTTTGATCTCGAATTTCTGTCTAACAAATCCAAAACATATTTGGTATTTTTGGAGTTAATTTCTAAGTTTCCCTGTGGAGAAGATATTTTTTATGAAGATTCGTTCCCTGATGAACATATTTTTCTCATTTCTTCATAGGATCTTTGGTATGGAGATATCATTGTTTATCTCATGACTGTGAAGTTTGCCTTAACTTTTTCGAAAGATGAGCGTTGAAATTTGTGTCACTTAGCTAAAAATTATCTTATTATCGGTGACACTCTAAATCATCATGGGGTCGATTAGATCCTTGGACTTTGTTTGACTCTCTAAGAAGTTGAGGTTGTGTTGACTGATTACGAGAGTGGAGCTTGTGGTGGTCACTTATATGGGCTTGCTACAACCCAAAAGGTTTTGCGTGCAAGATATTGTTGGCCCTCTATTTTCAAATATTGTGTTGAGGCGGTCAAAAAATGTCATCCTTGTCAAGCCTATACTAGAAAGATGTGAGCCCATCCAGCTCCACTCTTTACTGTTTTCACTGTCGGTCTATTCACAAAGTGGGGTATTGATTATACTACTTGTAACCCGCCTTCACCAAAGGGTCATAAGTACATTATTGTAGCAGTAGACTACTTTATGAAGTGGGTTGAGGCTATGCCTACTTTTGTGAATGATGGTGAGATAGTAGCCCTATTTCTATTCAACCAAGTCATTTCTTCGCTTTGGTATCCCCAAAGAGATTGTCACTGACCATGAAATTCATTTTCAGAACAACATGATGGCTGAATTGGATCTCAAATTGGGTTTTTGGTAGGAGAATTCATCTCCATATTATCCTCAGGCAAATGGGCAGGTTGAAGCTGTAAAAAAGTCCTTGAAGACTATCCTTCAATGGATAATCGATAAAGCCAGATCCAATTGGCACGTCATTTTGTATCCTGCACTTTGGGCATATCAAATGTCTCTGAAGACTGTAACTGGATTCACTCTATTCCAACTATTTTATGGGCTGGAATCTATATTTCCTGTTGAATGTGAAATTCATTCCCTTAAGCTGGAAATTGAGCTTCTTCGTGACACTTCTAGTATTGCAGAACGCCTTGTCCATCTAGAAAATCTTGATGAGAAGCATTGAGATGTAGCTACGATGAATGAGGCTCATAAGAAATGGGTGATGGTTTAGTACGATAAGGCAATCAAACCTAAGGTTTTCTCTAAAGGTGACATTTTTTTGGTTTATTCCTAAGACAAGGATGCCTTGGGGGCAAGCAAGTCCAAATCCATGTGGTATGGCTCTTTCATTGTTAAAAAGGTCCTGAAGAAGGGAGCTTATGCCTTGGTTGATTTCAATGGAAACGAGTTGGCGGAACCTAGAAATGGGCTCTATCTGAAGAAGTATTATGCTTAGGCTTCGGCCTAGAATTTTCTTTGTTTCATATATTTTATTTTTTGAACATGTCTATTAACATGTCTATTTATCGATTTTTAATGTGACTTTGATGATTTTTATCTACTTTGGCAAGTGTTTTTGGATGAGATTATTCATTTTGGCTTTGTCGATGGTGCTAGTAGACATACCCTAAATACTGCTTTTGCAGCTTGGGTAATTCACTATCCATCTGGTCAGTTGCTAGTCTCAAGGGGTGTATGCATTGGTCCTGCTTCAAACAATGTAGTAGAGTACACTGCAGTGGTCAACCTACTCTCGGAGGCAATATCTCTTGGTGTTGATTCTTTAGTAGTATACTTGGATTTGCAACTGGTGGTTTCATAATTAAATAACACCTATTGTGTCAAAGACCCATTTTTTCATTGATTATTTCTAAGAGTGCATTTGTTACAACGTTCATTTCAATCTATTACATTCATTCAAATTCATCGTTCAGATAATTGGTTAGCAGATTCATAAGCTAATCAAGCACTTCATTGGCATATTAATCATTCCATAATTTAAAAATATATAAAACACCATTCATCATTGTACATTTGGGACAATCAAATAATATAAAATCGGTGTGTGTGTGTGTGTGTGTGTGTGTGTGTGTGTGTGTGTATATTAGAGTGTGTTCAAAATATACAAAAATCGAACAATCATGTCCTACAAAATTAAGGTTTATGCCCGATCATGTCTACCATAAAAAAACATTAGAGTCATCCGATCAAATAAAATCTATCCCTTAGGGCCCTGCCCAGGATAGGTGTTCCAGAAGAACACTATAGCTGTCACCACATCGTAGAACAACCGCACCCAGTGACGTGGTACTCAAACCACTTGTCCGTAGATAGCCTCCCGGAGATCCTTTATGGCCTCCATAGGGACTTGGCAAGTTAAACTCTCCAATTTTCTTTGAATTGCATGAAGGGTTCTCCCTGGGTCTTTTGCAGCATCATTAGTTTCTCTTCCATGGCACTTATGCCTCGAGAAACCTCAGGTCTCACTGGTCCCATGTCTTCATCATGATCCATAAAAATTTGTATGTCATATTGTCCTAAAAAAATCATTTTTCATTTTCATATAATTTGAAAAATAAAATAAAAATCATATAATAAAAAAATCATTGTGTGATCTTACCAATTTCCCCCCATGCTACACTGGGCAGGAGGACCAAATCTGGATCTTCTCTTAAATCTATCCCATCATAGGGATATTCCTCTACTGAGATTACTTGTTCTCCCCACCAAAGGAAGAACTCATCATCCCAAGTAGACTGGGGAACCTCAATAACCCCCCATCTCTTCATCAAGTCTGGCCACCTAGCTATTCGTGGATCACGAGGGCTACTGATGGTAGAGATGATTTTGGGACAAAGCCTTGTAACTCTCTCAAAGAAGAATGTGTAAAGAATGGTACCATAGCCAAAATTCTTTTTTTTGCTCTACTAGATAGAAGTCATTTGTTTCTTCAGATTTTCCAATCAATTTGTGCACCAATCATATAGCATTGTCAAGAAATCCACTGCGAGACCCGTCATTTATTGAGAAGCCTAGTGTAAGGAAGTCGATCATGCTACCCTCACAATGGTGAAAAGGATAACTTTCATGTGCAGATCTCGCACTTCTCTATTTGGATCTGATTCCCCACCTTCTTAATACCCTCAGCACAGTAAACCTGAATATAATCATCTACATTAAGCCCTCTTGTGGGCTTGCCCTACAAGTTAAATGTTTCCCCTCTCTGAGAGAGTCTAGTTATGAAGTATATGTCTTATATTTATATCCTTAATGGAATTTGATTTATCATGAAGCAATCTCCATCTAGATCCCAATAACTCACTAACATCTCAAGCAATCTTTTGTTAGTTTTTATATTTAGAATTTTGAAGAATTTTAATAATCCACATCCCCGAATGATATCTAAGGATGCCTAGTCTTGCATAACCTCATTATCAATTGTGATATGCTCTCTTTCCCTCTAGCTGATTGTCATCCTGAATCATTTCATCCATTAACCATTTAGAAATCAATTTTAAAATTATGCTCCGCGAATATGTGACTTCATTCGGATGCAGTCGCATCTATACACGAGTTACTCATGACGAGCCCACATATACGCAGAGGGTTTCAAAGAAAACATACATTTCTATGGTTAAATTCCTAAATTTTCTTGAAATGATAACAAAATTAATAAAAAAGTTGAGTATGAGGCTTACCTAATTGATTTGGATCGATTCGGTGGATGATTGCTCTGTTTGCAAGAAAATATTTTTTTGCTCCAGAGCACTTTCACAATTTCTTCACAGCACAAATGACAAAATGTGAGTCAAAAAGGACTATTTATGCCCAAAAAAAAATACAAAAAAATAAAAATAAATAATTAAATAATTAAATTTAATTAAAAAATTGCAAATTTCATTTGTGTTTATTTTTGAATTTGTTTACGGTTGTTTAACCTTTTGTCTTGTAAGTGTTGGGAAAAGTTATTTTGAGGTCTATTCTATTGATTTTGAGATAATTCCAATTTTTGCTTCGGATACATGATCGTTGACCTATCATGGTAGGTATTTGATTTTGAACTAGCATATATGTTAGGGAATTTATTTTCCATTGCATTTATGCATACTAGCCTCCATTCTGAAATATTTCCATAGGGTCGAACCCATCATATTATGACTATTTAACCAATTTCACTCGTTGATTTTTAAATCATGATATGATGGTAGAGTCCTCCTTTACATTGGCTTCCTGGTTATTTCCTCGCTAGAATTTGTCGCCCATGCTGCAATTTATGTATGCTCAAGATTCCTCTTTAGTCCCGCCATGACTTATGCTTTGAAACTTCATTCTTCTTCTTCTTCATTATTTTTATTATGGCCATATACCTTAGAGGCTCCCATTTCGTTGTTGATTTGTATTGTTGTGTTTCATATTGACAATTTTTTTATCTTGGCCTTTAGCCGGCTTCATTTGGACTCATGTTTAAGCCATATTTTGACCATGTCTTTTTGCAATGTGAACCTTTCAATCACTTAGCCTTCGCAACTTGACACCTTTATCCATGGATGGAACATTCCTCTCAGTGTCACTTGCTATTCTTCACCACCTTGCATTGAGCATAGGATTGTTCCTATCCCAGGAACTAGTGCATTTGTTTTCCAACAATCATTATATCCATTCTACTATAGGCATTCTTCTATTCTTTTTTAGGCTTTGAAATATAAAAAGAAAAAGAAAAAAATTAAATATTTGAAAAACAGAGGGAATGGGACATTACTTCCATATTTTATGGAAATGAAAGAGTCAGTTGTGTCGCCCTTGAACAAAGCATAAAAAAGCTAAGTATTTTCTCCATTTGGAATGGTTTTATTTTTTGACTTAGGAGAATCCATAACCTTGTTATCGAGTCAATACTCCCCCGGTTGGTTATCTCTTCCAATCATATGGAGGGTTTGTTTATGCCTCCTTCATGACAAACTTATACAAAGTTATCATAAGTTTCCATAGTCAAAATGAGTTGTGCTTTTTTTCTAGGGAATTTACCTTGAGTCGGCCTCTTTGCAGTGTCTCTTGACTAATTTTTTAGTCAGCCATCCTAGTCTGTCATAATCTTGTTCTATCACATCAGTTATTTGTTCCTTTGCTTGTGCTGGTTTGAGAAGGTATCCATTTACTTCTTTTCGGCGGGTTTATCTCTTATCGACTTCGAAAAATTACTCTAAGATTAAACCTAGAGCTGCACCCTGGCCCTATTTACATCATTGATAGGTGAACTTATGCTCAGCATTTGATCAACACCATGGATCTTTGAATGAGTGGCTTCCCTTGTGTTCGAATTCATATTACATTATCACACCTAAGATTCGTGTCATATCTTCATTTCCATTTGACCCTATTGGTGGATTTTTCACCTCTTTGGTAGCTTTTATTATTTCTTGGTTCAGAGGGTTTTTTCCATGTGCTAGCTACATTTTGTGCATGCCGGAAACGCACTTCAAGTTGGTTACTTCACTTTGATTCGTCTTATTCCCTCCAAATCTTGGCTTGTGGATTACACTCGTGCTGGACTAATGTGTGATGTCTTAATTCCTTCCTTCCAACAGATCTTTTCCCATCGACTCCGACTCATT
Organism: Pinus albicaulis; assembly: GCA_034641835.2. Taxonomy (NCBI): domain Eukaryota; kingdom Viridiplantae; phylum Streptophyta; class Pinopsida; order Pinales; family Pinaceae; genus Pinus; species Pinus albicaulis. The sequence goes on along the minus strand of MU968411.1, from coordinate 11,057,198 downwards.
GCTTTGGTAATAAGGTCTAGAGTCCTTTTTTCAGCACCTTAGTTTTTGCAGTCATCATTGGTAGAATCCTCCACTATAGACAGTGAGAATACATTAATGTCTTCTGATTGGTAGATTCTCTCAAGTGTTCGAATTCAACTCATTTATTCACACTTGTTATATTGTAGAGGTGCACCTTAACTCTCATCATCATTATTGATGAGTTGTCTCACGTTTGTTAACGGTATACATCAATGACCAATAATCAAACAATTTCTCACATGGTCAACCTCAGCTAATTAATTTCCATTGTGTAGAATTGTGCCATGGTGATTGGTGAAGACCTCGGGTTTGCATAAGCATTTTTTGGTTCACTTTGATAGCTCCTTCAATTTTCTTCCAGTGACACCATCCATCTTTATATGTTGCAGTTTCATCACAGTAGCATCTTATATGTTGGCACCTGAGTTGTGTGTTGTACCATTTGTTCCACCACTTATGATTGATCAGATATATTTACAACATCATTAATCAGTCTTTTATATGTGATACTTGGACATGATTTTGACTTGTACTTCTAGGTAGTGATCAGATGATTCACTGTGTACTTTAAATTTCTGCTATACTTTTATACATATTGGATCCGCTCCATACTTTATATGTAGACATGTTTTTCTTTCACTGAGAATGGGTATTCCCCCTTCAGACATGAGCTACCTTTATGATTTCTATCACTAGTTTTGGTAGGTTGAAATCTGGGGAAGTCCTCTCTAGTCCTTGCAAGATTATTTCTTATCCACATAATACATTTCGGCCATCATGTACCCCTTCTATCCTCATATATTAGGGGGAATATGTTATAGCATCATTTATCACCTCTATATACTTGATGACTTATGCATTGACTTTCGGCATCCCTTCCATTCAGACTTGGTCACACTTCTTAAAAAATAGTATTTTAAAATCCATATGCGACTCTGCCCAGTTTTTTCTGCGTGTAGACGCGAGGCCATCCATATCTGACCCGCGTATGCTATTTAAAATATTAAAAAATATGTAAAGTCCCTATTAATGAGGCATGGTTTACGGGTTTTTCTTATAACTTAACTACCCCAACTCGTGGCATAACTGTTCCCCAAATGAAAAAACTAATTTGAGGAAGTATAAATACACCTCAAGGGAATGACCTAAGGGAGGAGAGAGAGAATGATATTGATATTATATCTTGTTATATCCCTGATCAAGTCTTATATTTCCCTATGCCTCCTACACCTCCCAGGTTCAGGAAACCCTTGTTTCCTTGTGATGTTCACCCCCACTTTATGTGACATCCTTTGTGCACCATTTATGGAAGAAGCTTTGTGAGGCTAGGGTTGGATGGATCCAGAGGATGGTTTCACTTGAAGCCGTGAAAAATCTCAGGTGATTTCTCCACTTTCTCTTTATATATTATCAATAAAATAAGTATTGTCCTGTTCCTTATGTCTTTGTGTTATATGTCTCTTATACATGTTGAATTATCTTAAATGGCTTATTTCATGTTATTTTTATGAGATTATGTATGATACAATTCTGACATCTAGGACATATATTTTGTGTGACTAGTTTGTGTGCTTTGTCCTGACTGATTTGCAGGTTTTGAAGCACGAGGAGTAGCAGAGGGTTTGCACCCTGCGTGATAGGCCCCAAATGAAGGACAAATGAGTAAGGTCTTGTATCCTCAATTTTCTAGTTCAAGCATTAAAACTGATAATTAGAGTGCTTCTTGTGATGATATGCCATCCGCTCTATTAGGTCCCTCAACCCAGAACTTAGGGTAGATTTTTCCGTAATAAACACACTTACTACAACAATAACTTGTCTATGACAAACCTAGGAAGTGCATGAGGAGCTTTAATGGAACCAAATACTCTGATAAATGTTCCCTCTTGGGTCAGAAGCCAATATTCAACCTTAATGAGAGTCTCCATGGTCCCTTTTGACATGCATAGATGATATTCCCGATGAAACAACCGGTATAATGAGGTGATGAATGATTCATAGATAGAATCATTTTTCTTCTTATAACACGGATTCTAGAAGAATTTCAAGTGTCGGTATATTGGATCCTATACCTACACATTTGAGTTATAACTCCAATTTTCAAACTAAAATATGACACAAATGAAATCTAGCATGTTTAAAGACATGTAAAACTCTAATTTTTGGTCTGCCTCCAAAACCTTTAACATGATTATCTTAGTCCTTAATATTGCGACTAGTATATTGGCCTAATTGAAAATTTTTCCTCCGGTGGTGAAGATAGGAATCATAGGGACCCATTTCCTATGAAAGTTATTAATGTCGGCCCTCCTATACAATCAGTTTAACATGGTTGCAATGAGTTGATAAATGTAATATTCCCAAATGGGGAATTAAACAATACAGCTCATAAAATGAAAGCAACAGCAAGTATTTAACACATGAAATCATGATACCAATATAAATCCATGTTATTGATCATATATACAGAAAATAAGTACAAAATAATGAGGCACCAATCATAGAATATGATCACACAAGCCTCCAATACATAAACACTCTCAAAAGTGAGATGTTACTGCAATACAAAATGTCGGAGAACTGCTACAACATAGTCATATTAGATATAATTATAGTTGTAGATGATAAAATGATGTAAAAATACTGATATAGGCCCCAATATAATCAAACATACATATCCGGGCACTAGATAATCTTTCCAAGACAACCTAAGAGGGTTTCTGGAAAATGCACACAATGTGCCAATGTAAGCTGTAGCCCTAGGGCTGAAGATATGTTGCAACAAATAAAATGAGAAGATATGACTGAAGTTGATGTAAAAAACTACAACTATTCTCCAATAGATCCTCCAGATGAAGGGATGGCTCCTCCACTGAAGAAATCACCTCCCAAAACAACCACTGCAACTACCCCTACAACTCCTCCCTAAAATAACACAAATCTAGGTTGAAACTACGTTGTAGGGGATAAATTCTCCTTATCCTGCTACTAAATGTGTCAATAAAACTTAGGGGGCTTCTTTACAGGCCTTCCAATGGATGTAAACCTTCCTCCACTGCAAAACTAACTCTGAAGACATCCGATCTAATTCTCCACTGCAGCACCCTGCAACACAAAACAATATCCTGTAGAAACTACACTGATGAAGAAAGCTATAGCTTGGTCTAAAAAACTGAATGTGAAAATGAAATTCTATGTTCTTCCAAGAGGCCTCTCAAGGAAAGAGGTGGGATTCCTGCTCGGTAACACCCGATGCTAAACAACACAACAATCTCAACTAAACTGTTGAAGAATACAAGAAGTATAAACAAACATACAAAATAATAATCCAAAACATAACCCCATATGGCTGCCATCCTCTTCCTTATATAGATTATGATCTTCCTTGCCTTTGGCCCCACTCAATTAGGTAATTTCCTCCATGCAATCCATCTCCCTCCAAAACTACGTTATTCCTCATTTAATGTCCACTCTTCCATAACAGCGATGTTGACTTGGTCAAAGTTGACCTATTCAACATGATCCAACCCTGTTCATACTCAAAGTTGCTTTATTAGGCTGCTTAGAAGGTATCCTTTCACACGTGAAGTGTTTTTATTTCTGCTAAGGATATTTATGGGCCTCCCCACCCATTTATTCACCTTCATAGAGACAAAATGATCTATAACATTCCATTTAGCTAAAAGCTAAATTTTAGGAATATTACAGTCCTCCCCTCCAAAATTTTGCTTGTCCTCAAGCAACTATAAAGGTGGAGAAAAATTCCTCCCCTTCTCCTCTTGTGGCCTCCTCATCAATATTCCCCACCACTTCTCAAAATAATCTGCAATAAATCTGCCCCCCAATGGTTCCTCCCAAGTATGCAAAACCAAATGGCTCACGTCATGAGCAAGTGGAAGGTGTAAGTGGAAACCTCATTGCTGTACCATGGCCTCTCCAAGGTAGGAGTGGTGATAAGCATAGGGGATATCATTCCCAAGGAGAGACTCCCATACCCATGCTATCATCCAAATGAAATGAGCCATCCTAGGTAGCTCATCAAAGAAATCCTCAACCCCTGGTTCATGCAATGTATTGGGGTTGTATGGAGAGATCAGATTTTTCCACCCATGTTGTTTCTCTCTCCATTTATGATATTTATGGGGCTGATGTTGATCTTGGGCTGAAATATTATGGTCTCCAAGAATGTCCCAAGTTACCCCACTAATCAAAACATCCATGAACATCCTCTGCTAAGAACTCAAGTTCTCCAAATGGATCTCCCCACATGAAGACAAGAGATGTAGTGCGGCAATCATGGTTTTCCAATTTTTTCCCCTAAAACATGCAACATATGAAGTATGGAGAATCATACTCCCAATGGTCACATCCAACTCTTGTGCCATCCTCCCAACAAAACTTCCCATAAGAACAAGAACATCATCAATATATGGAAGCAAAAAAAAATAAAAAAATAAAGTTTCCACATGACAACCAGGAGGTGGATCATAGTTCCATATGTGGAACCAGTGCATTGCATCCCTTGCCTACCTCAAAACAAATTATAACAAGTGTCCTTTCAGCCACTTTTTTTCTGCCACAATCATCCTACAATATGGAATCATGAAAGTAAAATTTTGTGCCAATGGTGCACACCAAGAGTCATGTGGCCTTTCCCACAACCCACCAATAGAATGGCCAACATCAATGTTGCAAATGGCCTCAAGTACATCACAATACAATATTCAATAAGGAATTATCCTCCTTGGTACAAGATGCTGCTCATAAAAAGTAAAGGAGTACAAATCATAATGCATAAATGTACCTTCTTTACTATGTACTTTGGTCGTTCAGTTGAAATGGATCAACTGAAATCTCTCCCTCACCCTCCATGAGTAGGGAAGTGGTTGTGACATCATCTCCATCATCATCTGGGATATTCATATCTCCATATGCTGATATACATCCTCCCAAGTGAACTCCTCCATCAAGGAATGATATGCATCAAAGTGCATGGAAAGAGAGTCCACATGTGCTGCATGTAACAGCTTCTCCTTGAGCTCAAAAGCTCTAGTAAAGAAGACTCTGCCATAATAATAGATGACCCCACCATCCACCATGTATCTATCATCTCCCTTCAGGTCATCAAGAATCATGCAAGCACCAAGATCTTTGGAGTACTCTACCAAAAGTTGAGACCTCCAATATGGATCAATCCTCCTAAGAGACAGCGTTGAAGATTTGAAATGTGAAGCTCCCCACATGTTTTTTTCCTTTCCTTTGACATCCCTAATGCCAAATTTATCCTCCAAACTTCTGACATGCCCATCATGCAGCTGCTCATGCTCAAGTAGAAGTGGTGGCCTTTGGAAGTTGGCCTCCCATGAGAAGCTACCATCCAAAAAGAATCTCCTGATCTTGGCCAATGTGCACATGAGTGGCCCCCATCTACTCCAATATATGGAGGATTCCTTCCTTAAGGGAAGTACCCTCTATTTCTCCAAATCCATAGAGTGATCTCCTTGCACCATGGTGGTTCCATCCTCCATCACTGCAACAAATTCTATCAGCACAAAATATGTAGTGAGAGTGGGTAATGTTGAAAATGGTAGGATGCCTCCCTCCTCCTTGAGTCTACCCAAGACTCTCAGCATTGTGTCAAGTCATCCAAAGGTCCTCAACCCTCTAGGATTAATGAGTGGTGTAGCCAATTTTGAGGCATCTCTCATGATCTCTTGATTTGGTGGTCTCCCAAGTGGAATGCCTCCATGCAATGAGACATCAATATCAAGAGTAGACTGCATATATGAATGGACAACTTTGTCCAAACCTTCACTGCACAAATCATTTTGCCTCTTCTATGCATCAAGCTTCTGAAATAGATAGGGGTGTGTGCTCCTAATCATATGTTTCTGGCCATCCTCCCTACCTTCTCCATTCATCTGTAAGGTTGCACAATCTATCAATAATGGCACATGCTATTCATGGATTGTGATTTGATCTCCACATATAAAATCCTTTGGAACTCCTTGTGAACATACAATAATTCCTCTTGTCATAGTAAGTGCTCCATCTTCCTCTGCATGAGATGCTATATATGCTCTGGATATGACAGTGTTGTTGCCTCCATCCTTCTCTTCCTCTTCAATATGAATGGGAAAATTTTCAGTAAGAGGATCCTCTTTTGAAAAAGGGATCTCCATGCCCTCTCTTCCAAGAGTATGAGATACAGATCTTTCCTCTAGTAAGGTATTATGCAAGATGTTAGCCTCTTCAACATTTTTCTGAAGTGGATTTGGGTTTATAGATCCTTCCAACCCATGCAAAGGTTTTTTTTTGTTTTTGTTTGTTTAACTCCACTGAAGGTGTTTCAGAATGTTTTTCATCAAAACTTTCCACTATTATCCTATTGAATTTTGAATAAGTAGAGGTATTTGAATTTTGTAATGAAAAATATTCAAACATCCACCAAGCATATGCATTACCTTCAAAATTCAGCACTGCTACTTTGATGGCTTCATTCTTTGAAACTGGGTGTTGCTACAAATAGGTGTCTAGCTCCTCCACCCAAGCCCCAACTGAACATTTCCGTGAAACATCAAAATTAGATATAAATAATCTACCCTCATCATGCTGCTTGCTCCTTGTGCTTCTTTCCTCCTTGGTCTTGAAAAACCCTTGGAATTTTAGGTGATCCTTGAACCTCTTATATTGAGATTCATACACTTGCAAATAATCGCCAAGAGTCTCCTTCTTTGGCATATCTTCTTCCTCCATCTTCCTTATAGAAAAAACTGGGCATAATACTACGTTGTGAATCATAATGTGTGGCTACATTCTCACACCCATCATGCAAAAATCTAGGGCTTTCTTCATATTCAAACCCACTTGGATATTCCCTATACATCACCCTTCTCATCTTCTTGATATCTCCCTTGATGCTCTGCATAGTTTGAAAAAGAAGCTTTGAGAGCTCCTCTTTCTCTCTACCTCCAAATAATGGAGTCCTCTATTTTTTTTTTCTGTACATCTCCTCTTCTTGTGATAATATTCTCCTTATGGTGACATATTGGCTGAATGCACAGGCTGAGCCAAGATTATGCTCTGATACCACTGTAATATTCCCAAATGGGGAATTCAACAATATAGCTCATAAAATGAAAGCATCAGCAAGTATTTAACAAATGAAATCATAAGACCAATATAAATCCATTTTATTGATCATATATGCATCAAATAAGTAAAAAATAATGAGACACCAATCATAGAATGTGATCACACAAGCCTACAATACATAAACACTCTCAAAAGTGAGATGTTGCTACAATAAAAAATGTTGGAGAACTTCTACAACGTAATCATATTATATATAACTACAGCTGAAGATGATACAATGATGTAAAAATACTAATATAGGCCCCAATAAAATCTAAACATACAAATTCGGGCACTAGATCAGCGTTTGAAGACAACCCAAAAGGGTTTCTGGAAAATGCACACAATGTGCCAATGTAAGTTGTAGCCCCAGGGCTGAAGATATGCTGCAACAACTGAAATGAGAATATATGGTTGAAGTTGATGTAGAAACCTACATCTCCTCTCCAATAGATCCTCTGGATGAAAGGGTGGCTCCTCCATTGAAGAAATCACCTCCCAAAACAACCACTACAACTACCCCTGCAACTCCTCCCTAAAATAGTGCATATTTGGGTTGAAACTACGTTGTACGGGATAAATTCTCTTTATCTTGCTGCTAAATGTGTCAATAAATCTCAAGGGGCTTCTTTACAAGACTTCAAATGGATGGAAACCTTCCTCCACTGCAAAACTAGCTCTGAAGACACCCAATCTAATTCTCCACTGCTGCACCCTGCAACACAGCACAATATCGTACAGAAACTTCGCTGATGAAGAAAGATATAGCTTGGTCTAAAAAAATGAATTTGGAAATGAGATGATATTCTCTTCCAAGGGGCCTCTCAAGGAAATAGGTGGGATTCCCACTCAGGAACACCCGGTTCTAAACATCACATCAATCTCAACTAAATAGCTGAAGAATGCAAGAAGTCTAAACAGACCACATACAAAATAATAATCCAAAACATAACCCCATATGGCTGCCATCCTCTTCCTTATATAGATTATGATCTTCCTTTCCTTTGGCCCCACTCAATTAGGTAATTTCCTCCATGCAATCCATATCCCTCCAAAACTGCGTTATTCCACATTTAATGTCCACTCTTCCATAACAACGTTGTTGACTTGGTCAAAGTTGACCTGTTCAACATGATCCAACCCATGTTCATACTCAAAGGTGCTTTATTAGGCTTCTTAGAAGGTCTCCTTTCACACTTGAAGTGTTTTTATTTTTGCTAAGGAGATTTATGGGCCTCCCCACCCATTTATTCACCTACCTACTGACAAAATGATCCATAATATTCCATTTAGCTAAAAGCTAAATTTTAGGAATATTACAATAAATTTTCCCTGAACCTTCTGTCTTGTATAGTTGATATTTATTTGCCCAAAACTTGGAAGGATCCTGCCACCAACCCTTAAGGGTGTCATGGATTGGAACCTTGTAATATACCAACCACTGGGAATTAAATGATTCTTCCTTTTTTAGCAACTTTTAATATGCCACGATGTCTCATGAATGGATAGTTGAAAAAGGCTCCCTGGTGTGATTCCTTATTACCCATATTTGGGTGTCTGTATTTTGTAAATTCCAGTCAATGGCCTCTACACTAGGAATATAGGAGGGTGTGCATATATTTGGTGGATTCTAGAACTCTTTACATTAATGTATATTGAAAAACCTCCTGTGTCTATGGGATGTCTGGTTTGGAAAATTCTGCGAAAATATCTGACCAAGACCACTTGGTGATTTTTTTTGAGATTGTACGTAGTGTCTCCCTATATGGGAGGCAGTGATGGGATCTGATAACTCTCTTGTGTGCCACCTTCAGTACTCTTCTTAGGATTATTAATCACTGATGCTACCATTTCACCCAAAAAGGAGGAAATTGAGATGCATTTGAGGTCTACGTCACCTCACGTGTCAAATAGGAAATCCCATGATAAGATAGATGGCGTGAATAATATAAAGATAGGGAAAAAATAACTAATTAAGGATTTTGAATGTTGAGCATAGCCTAGTTAGGAATTTTGTCTTGGACATGTCACAAGGTCGCACAACTGGGAAAGGTCACGATGGGTGAAAGTGACAAAATCTGCAACTTATGCGACTTAGAAGTTAGGTCGCGGGGAGGGATAGGTCCAAGAGCTTGCAAGAGTCGTGGGGTCACAAGGTCACAAGGATGATGAGGTCACAAGGTTGTGAGGATGATGATGTTGCAATTCCTTGAGGATGATGAGGTCGCAAGTTGCACAGGCCGCAGGTCGCAACAATTTTCCTATCACATCTTTTGTTTATGAAAACTGTATGCTAGGGCATCTTGCGAAGGGGGATGAAACTAAATATTTGGGATAGGGGATTCTATGGACAAAAAAGACTCGATATAGGGATAAAAGAGGTAACGTGGGTAATAAATGGATTTTTCTACTAAGGCAGAGGAGGTGCAATCACCATATACTCAACTAGGAGGGTTTTATGAACAATAATGTTGTTTGGAAAGTTATTGAAGTAAATAAAAGCCTCCCATGAGGGAAGGTGGAAGGTTTGGAGATATGTAGGAGACACATGGTGAAATAAAATAATCACTGGGAGATGAAAAGTCACCTACCTAGAGGAATGTGAATGTTGAGTTGTCTAAGCTTCCAATGCTCCGCTGAACTGAACAAATTACTAAATGACTCAATAAACTATATATAAAATGGTCATACGCGTGGGAAAAAAATGAGGTCACAAGGGTCGCAAAGTATCTTTTTTGTCCCTTTGTGACCTTTGCGACCTTGTGACCCTTTTGAGGCTATGAGGCCGCATTGTCACGAAATTTTAAAATGAATGGGTTTTTGACCATTGTGACCTATGTGACTTCACGACTCATGCAAGGTCATTAGGTCGCAGGGTCACGATAGGGGTGAAAGATCACAAATTTCAAGTTGCGACTTAGCAACTTGACTTAGGAAAAATTGAAATGTCGCAAGATATTATGCTTAGAGGTAGACTCTTGATGTCACTTGTGACTTAAGAAAGATGATCTTAAAACCTCTAAAATTTAGATTTGTGAAAAATATGAAGGTGGGACAACCAACTGGTGAGAGACTTAGATTGAGATTTAGAATGCATGGCATTGGAACGGGGTCCCCTAAGTCCGACAATTTTACTATATTTTGTAATAATTTAGTCTTGCACAAGGTTTTTGGGTCAAACCCCCTCATGAATTGTAATGGGTTAAAGGGTATATAAAGTGGTCGAAAATCATGGTTTGCGGACCATAGGATAGCACTGGCTAAATAGTATAAATAAATGAATAGATTAAGTCTAATAAGTCAATTTTTTCATAATTCTGAACGTGGACGATAGATTTATAGTTTTTGTGATAGTTTTTTGAGGATTTATGTTGGACAGAATTCTAAAGTACAGATAAAACATGCTTCCATGGATAGGTGCTAATCTAGAATAGTAGATTAAAGACTATACAACTACTTTTCCTAGCTAATAACAGACACACAGAATGGATTAGAGGCTTACTTGGAATCCAAGCGCTTCCAAATGATTCCTTCTGTCACTTTAGTTGTAGCTTCAAATTCCAATCAGTTGTGCAAAATATTTCTTGCAAGAATGAACACTAAACATCAGAATATAGCAATAATAAAGATGTCTTGTCAAGTTAGTTTTCTAAATCAGTAAAGCATAAACCATATACATCAACTAAGATCTTGCAATATGGAAAATCAAAGCTAATATAGATGCATATAGGGAAAAATAAGTTGTACTCTTTATTAATGATAGAAGGAGAGGTTACAACCTAGTGACTGATTTGAAGTCACCATCTCCAGCAACGATCCTCAACCTCATCACATTATAAATCTCTCCAGCAGCTGTTACACAAATCTAACTCTCAATTGACAATCCACCAGCATTTCTCTACTCAAATTCTTCCTTACCAAGCACTCAGATCTGTGCTCAATTTATAGAGGAGATGAAGTTTTTTTTACAATCAATGACTTTCCAATAATAGGAAAGACATGTTCCCAATATTTTAGATGTCAAATGGACACTTGGATTCGAAGCTTGACACATGTGAACTCTTCTAGAAGGCACTGGCCAAGTGGAGATTTTGGAACAATGAGAATTTCGCTCCCAATGTGACCAACGCACCTGTGAATGTCGAGAAGTGCTTTGCATAATAGCCTTGCATGGGGCTACCTGCATATGAAACACACTTAGTCCCTTTAGAAGCTGTGTTGATGAGCTCTCATATGCTATATAATAAACTTCAAACCTTGGAAACGTTTGCTTGATGAAAGTCATGTGTGATTTCTCTTGTTCTTGTCTTAGGGCATGTAGCAACTTGAAATGATAGGGGATGATAGACCCTTAGTCATTGGTCCTGGAGATGATGCCCGGTTAACCAGGTCATTGGGAATGATGCCCAAATTGACCTATAACAAATTTCCCCCTAAAGCATGAGGTCAAAATAATAAAAACATTTTATTGAGGCGCTTTACACTGTGATGGGCTGGAGATGAAGCAGAGTAGTTGCCTGCATCAATATTACAATACATTACATCATGATATGTCCTCTTTGATCATAATTGCTGAGGGTAGGAATTCCCATGTTTAGCACATAAACAATCTAATAACATGTGCATAATTCAGAAAGTCGTCTTCATTGGAATGTTGCCCAAATGCAGACATGCCTACAGATAATAGGCCCATGTTTGCTTGATCTATAATTCAACCCTTCAGGCGAATAAATTATCTCTATTTAATAATTTAACGAGTCTAGCGATGAATTAAACTCGATTCTTTCCATGATCGACAAGCCCATTGCTATTTTATGTTTTAACAAGCTTAACGACAGTGATAGCCCAATCCTTTTTCATATTTAGAGAGCTTGAAAAAGAGGACGAAAGAAAACTCCATAAGTAATTTTTCATAAATTTGTCACTCAGATATGAAAAAGTGTAAAATAATATATGAGAGAACCTCTCTGGTCATGTTTAACCAAGGTATTCCTTTTTCGTAAATAATCTGTCTCAGTCCAGAAAAGGGTTAAACTTATACTGAATAGATATCAATTCATTTACTTTTACGAGCTCAAAAATACAAGTGCTCGGCAATATTTTCACATTATCGGAGTCTGAAAAGAGCTGAAAGAACACTCCAGGGGTTCCTTTTTCTCTGTTATCGAAGCTCGAAAAAAGAGATAAAAGTTCGCTTCAAATCCTTTTTCATTTTTAACAAAGCTCGAAAAATAAGGAGAAAAAGTATGCTTTGTGGTCAAGTCATTCTTTGAAATAAATCTACATGACTAATCTGTTCATCAGTTGTATGACCTGTTTCAGAGCAACATCAAATGGATTAAAAATACCTATTTCTTGATAAAAACATAACAAAACTATAGTCATAGCAATAAATTTAACTTGAAAATAATTAAATGACTATTAAAAGTAGTTTCATCATTCATTTTTACCATTCCATAGTTACCATTTGTATTTTGGAGCTCTGAACCCAATTTTTCCCCCAAACTTTAGTTGTTGATTACGATCGTTTCTGTGGACGGATTTCATCGCCATTTGATCTAGGTTAGTGCCATGAACCTCCTCTTTCCTTTGGTATTCATTTCATTTCCAATTCCTACAAATTTTTAAGGTCTTAAGGTCCCTAGGGTAAATTCTAGCCAAAAAGAGGGCAACGCACCCCTGAATGTCGAAACCTGCGTTGCATAGTAGGTACAGTGAAGGGTACTTGCATATGCAAAGCATTGTCTCTTGTTAGGGAGTGTTTTGGGCGCAATCTAAGTATTTTATTTTCTCATGATGCCCAAAATTTGCCTATTTTTTTGCAATGAATGGAATCTAATGGAACTTATGGTTGTATTTCAAGTTTTCATCGGATTACAATGATGATTACATGGAGGGAAAGAGAACATGAAGAACAAGATATGATTTCCCTAAATGATATGGGTACAGTTAGAGCCCTAAGAGATTATGGAATTCTTAATTACTTTAGTTTATTGGGGATGAGGCAACAAATAGAACTCTTGGAGTTCTTAGTTCGAGCATGGGATCCAGCTATTGAGGCATTTCATATTAAGAACCAAGTGGTTCCCATAATAGTCAAGGATGTATACTTTCTCATAGGTTTTTCGAGGAGAGGCTTGCCTATTTCACTCTTAGGGTTTGTTGTTGGAGGGGAGACTGTGAGAGATTATATCCTACAGTATTGTTATCCAGGGGTAGATCCAAGAAAATATGGAAAGATACATATCTGGGATGTTAGATATTTTCCTTTGAGAACCATCCTTTTCACGATCGCTAAACTTGTTGGCACTGTTACACTACATGTAGCGAATAGATCATATATGTAGTATGCACTAGAGTGCTTATAGCCAATAGTTGTCAACTGGTCTGAAGTTGTTCTATCTCAGATAAAGGAACAATTGAATAAGGCAAAGGGAGGAAGGAAGAAGAATTTTTGTTATGGTTCTATCCTTATATCCTTCACCTTGGAACAGATTCCACTGATGCAGCCACAACATGTGACACTGGATATAGCTAGTCCTAGAGATCCTCGGATGCAAAGATGGGCAGAACTCATGAGTCGACATGCAGGCCAATCTATTGTTGATTTCTCTATTGCATTCTTTTCCTGGTTGTGGCGACAGATCGTCACCATCAACGAGTATGCATACAAAGGCATCGATTTCTGAGGTGATCCATATTTAGCATTACCAGAAGGCGCTCAGTGGGGTGCAATAGGTAAGAATGTTTTGACCATGTTTTTTTATTTTTCTAAGGTTTATACATTGTTTTATATTTTTACTTTTTCCCAATACTAAACTAAATGTTTTATGTAATATAGACGTTGGTCGTGTTCAACCAGTAGAGGAATCGAAGCAAAAAGCAGATGTGCCAGTAGAGAGGGCTATCGGGAGAGCAGTCCTTCAAGACCTTGATATGGCTCAGACTCTGACTTAGCTTCAGCAACACATATAGGGTTTGACCTTCGAGATTCCAGATTTCCAAATTGAAGAGCTTCCTATATGACTAAAACGACACACTATTGGGGTTCCTAACCGTTGGATGTGGTTACTCTGTAGGATAGCTAGATCTATAGCATGTTAGCATGAGCACCACTAGTTTACTTGTGACATTTTTCATACATTTTGAGGTTAGTTGACCAATGTGTGTTGGGCACAAATTTTGTAAAAACCTATAACTATCTATCTATATGATTTTAGAGTTTTTCTTATGTTTATTGTGCAATCATATTCAATGATGTGAATGTTTTCTTTACATATGTTGCAAATGTCTGTATAGAACTTGATTAGCTAATGAATCAGTCAATGTGTTCAAATTTTTGAAAATGTGTTGATATTGAATAAAATCAAAATGTCTTTCCAAAATTCAAACTCTTATGAACAATCTAAGAAGTGTTGGATTTCTAACAGTATAAATTCTAGTTAGTTGTAATAGCACAAGTTGTGAGTCTAACCTTATGATTATGTGGTTAATACCAAATGAAATGGCATCAGAGAGAAGTTCGATCAATGCGCCCTACTCAGCAATATTGTTCGTCGATCTAACGATATAAATCCCATGAAAACTCACTAACTCATCGTTCAGACCAAAAATGGCCCACACTGCAGAGAATAGATTTTGCGTACTATCACTAGCACCATCAGCATATCCAGCAAAAAGGTTCCAAAGATTCAGACATTTGCGATGAAATTTAAAGTGGATTACTAACCTCAAGAAATCTCTAAAAAAAAATTAAGATAGTGAATGCAAATCAAAAACATATATATACAATATAATACAAAAAATTACTACGCTCATGATTAAGCAAGTAACGTTTCAAATATAACCCATTTCTAGGCTGCACCAACGGAATTCCATCATAATCAACCAACTCATAGGCACCCTTAGCAAGAACTCTTTTGACAATATAGGGGCCATGCCATAATGGCTCAAATTTCCCTGTACCTATTACATTAGCTTCTTGATCGTAAAGAAGGACCAAGTCACCCTCTGAGAAGATGCGAGGCTGGAAATGTTTTCCGTATTGTGCCTTTATACATCTCTTATGCACTTCGTTGGCCAATCGGACTTCACGACGCGTTTCATCAAGATGGATGAGGTTAAGGAGACATGCTTCTTCTTCTGAGGTGTTAGTGAGCAAGTCTATTGTGAGTTTTAACGATAGTATTTCACATTGGATAGGTAAGATAGCTTCTAGACCATACACCAATTGAAAAGGAGTAAATCGAGTTTTGTTTCTCATCGAGGTTCGATACACCCACAAGGTGGAGTACAGGATCAAATTCCATTTTCTTTTACGAACTCCTATCATATTTTGAAGCATACATTTAAGAATCTTGTTAATAGCCTCAACTTGTCCATTTGATTGTGGATAATAAGGAGTAGAATTATCATGTGACAATCCTAACTTGGCAGTCAATTCAAACATCATGTGGTTGCGAAAATTCTTCCCATGATCTGTAACTATAGCCTGTGGGACCCCAAACCATGCAATAACATGATTAAATAAAAACAATGCAGTTGTTTGTCCCGTGTTTTTGAATGTAGGCATCGCTTCAGCCCATTTGATAAAGTAGTCGAATGCAAAAATAATATAACCATGCCCCCCAGACGAACGAGGGTTACAGGTCATGAATTCAATACCTCATTTCGAAAATGGTCCCACAGAGACAAGAAGATGCATTGGTGCTGGCGGTTTGCATATTTTACGATAGAAAAACTGGCATGCATGACAACTTCTAACCGCGAGGATGCAATCTCGAAAAATAGTAGGCCAAAAGTAATCGGCGCAGAGTATCTTCTGCATAGTATCATATCCAGATAAATTTCCATCACAAGCCCCAACATGACAATCATTTAACACTTTTTCAGCCTTCTCATGGGTGAGGCACCTCCTTAAAATGGTATCAACACCATGACGATAAAGTGTATCACTGACGATCAGACAATCTTTGGCTTGGTATCAAATACGTCATTGTTCAGAGTGAGAGGTATCATGTCGAAAAGCTTGGGTTTGGAGATAAATGATGAAATTTCCATACTAAGGATTAGATGATCCAATCATAAACAGAGACTCGTCAGGAATTCATGGTTCCGATGTAGTTGCATTACTATCAAAGGGAAGGTCACAGAGAAGCTCAGCCAAAACTAAAGACTTTTTTGACTTCGATTTGATGAATTCCAAATCAAATTCCTGTAAAATGACAATCCATTTTGAATATTTCCCCCCCAAAAATTGACGTGATAAGATATAAGTCATGGGGTTGCAATCCGAAACAATAATGGTTTTTCGGAGCAGGATATAATGGCGAAATATTTGGACAGCTTGAACAACTGCTAAGGCAAGCTTTTCTACATATGAATATTAACTTTTGTATCATTGAGATTACGAATCAAATAATAGATCAGATGTTCAATTCCATCTTCGACTTGGACTAATACCATAGCAATATTCGTTTCGGTCGCGGCGATATATAGGAAGTAATCATTTTGATAATTAGGAGGATACATTAATGACGCTCGGACAAGAGTGCCCTTGACAGCATCAAAAGAAGCTTGAGCAACTTGGTCCCGATGGAAGGGAACCCCCTTTTTCAATAGTTGAGTAAATCCTTTAGCCATTTCGGCGTAGTTTGGAATGAACCTCCTTAGGAAGTTAGCCTTTCCTTGAATTTTTTGTATCTTAAGTAAATTTGAGGGCACATGTAAATCAAGAATCGCCTAAACCTTCAATGGGTCTATTTGAATTCCTTCTTTTGAGACTGTGAATCCAAGCAGATGACCAAAACCAACACAAAACACACATTTGTGTGGATTGAGGCATATTTTTTAGTGTCGGAAGCGTAAGAAAATGGTTCTCAAATTCATCGGGTGATCAATCTGATTTCATGAATGCACTGGTAAGTTGAACAATGTGCTTGATTTCATTGAAAGCATAATCCATTTCTCTCTGAAAAGTTTCCCCAGCGTTCTTTAAACCAAACGGGAGTTTCCTATAAGCGATGTACCCTAGGGACAAATAAATTTTGTCTTATGTTGATCATCTGAGCCGATATTGATTTGATTGTAGCCAGAAAATCCATCCATAAACTAAAAGATTTCGCATCCAACACAATCACCAATAATCTGGTTGATAAAGGGAGTAGGATAGTTGTCTTTTGGACAAGCATGATTAACGTCCTGATAATCAACGCACACTCTAATGGTTCCTTATTTTTTCATGGCGGGAACGATATTGGAAACCCACTCAGTCAGTGGAACAGGGTAAATGAAACCAACACGCAAAAAAATTTCAACTTCTGCTTTGATGGCAGCGACTTTCTTTGGATGAATAGGACGAAGTCGTTGACGCACCGGTTTGACATCAGGATACATATTAATAGTACGTTCAACTATACTAGTATCTATGCTTGGAATTTCCTCCTAAGATGAAGCAAATACTTCACGAAATTCATGAAATAAAGAGAAATATGATTCAAGTTCTGATGGAGAACAAGATACGCCAACATGAATATTTTATACAATGCCAGGTTTGGTTGAAATATCAATAGAAATTGTTTCTTCAATTTTTGACAGAGTTCACTCGGAATCGATTTCATTAATTGGTAAAGAATTCGAAAAGAAATTTTTTATTGATGGGCGATATAGTTCACTAAGATTGTTTTCTTCATAATCAGGAATATGGGAACTATGATGATAATCTTCACATGGTTCTCCTTCCAACATCATAACTTCCAAAATATTTTCATCAGTCAAAAACATTGAGGAAAATGGATCAGATGGAGTTCTAAAATGTAAGGAACAATCGACCCAAACACTTGGCGACGTTGATTTCAGATTTGCCACCCAAGCCAAATAGATTGATTGCTATGCCAGCTCAATAGGATTGGGCGGTAAAAATTCATCCAACATATAAATATCAGAATCACCCATACTCTCCCTTAATCCAGATAGAGTGGAATAGATCATGTAGCAGGTATCTATAATTTCATTTTTTGTCGACATCGTGGGCGGTGGTAATGAAAAGGTTCCCATGAGAGGGGAATCCTTTAAGATTCCTACACCAATGTTCTGAATTTCTAGTTGGGGTATGTGAACAAACAGAATGCTTTCAGTTACCTGCGAAGCGGAGGCAAATAAGGATAGTTGATTAATGACTGTGATTGTACCATTATGTGGAAATGTAATCATTCTAAAGTATGTAGAAACAATTGCAATCATCACATATACCAATGGCCTTCAAAGTAAAATATTATAGTTAAGGGATCCATGAATGACCTCGACATCAACAGTTTTTTCCCCCCTATTTCAACGTGCAGATTATTGATAATACCATAAGGTTTATATGTTCTTCCATCAAAAGCCTTCACCATCGTTGATGATTGTGAAAAGTGTGGTGAGCCAAGTGACTTTCAACAATTTAATGACATAATGCATGTAGATTCTCCCTCATCAATAATAGTGCAATGAACAAGGTGATTGAGAAAATTTACTTGTATGGAGAATGCCAATTCTGCTGGTAGTTGCAGCACATAGCCCATATGATTAAAGATGACAAGATTAGAATCAGTTGAATCAATTCCACCAATGGCAGACAATAAAGCCTGTTTTTCGGAGGGACAATTTTCTAATACCTCAAGAGCAGACATAGCTAAAGGGGATTGAGCCAAATCTTTAACTATATTATAATTTTGTGCAGCTCTTGCTCGAGGATTATATGTCAATTTTTGAATTACTCCCTTTGGTGGCTTGATTTTCAATTCAGGAATAACAGTAGGCAGTACTAGTTTCGTAGACGGATTCGTAGTCGAGGTAGTAGGTTGATCAGTGGTCTGACTACCATAATATTTATTATGCATTGACACAAAAATATTTGTTGAAGGTTTTGTGACGGATAACATTAACACTTGGGAACTAGGAGTTGGATCCATAGCAACCAAATTAGTGGTTGGATCCATAGCAACCAAATTAGTGTTTGGATTTGTAAATGGGTCTATCAACATAGCAGACGCATGGGAAGTATTGATGATTTTTGAGACTTCAGTACGGTGAGGACAGTCCCTAACAAAATTTTCCTCATTACAGATTATGCATGGATAACGAGGTTTCCAAGGTCTAGACGGTTGATCAGATGATCTTTCCTGCAGGTTAGAAGTTTGCTTTTTCTTTGATTTCCCCTTTTTCTTACTTCCTGGTTTCTTGTCACCTTTGCCTTTGTCAAATGACATGGAATTAATTTTGGAAATAGGATCGGGATCAAATGCAGTAGTGTGGTGTGTGCTTGCAGTTCCTATCAATTCGTCTCCATCATGAGAGTCCTTTAATTTAGGTGGAACATTGATATTAAATCTCGACGCATTAGGAATTTTTTCATAGAGCATGCCAGACTGAGTGTAAATCAAGTCTAAATATTGGGCACAAGCGATAACTTGCTCTTCTATGATGACGGCATCCTTAGACACATCCTTAGTTATAGATGGTAACAGGGACTTAATGAACCATTCAGCAAGGAGCTAATCCGGAACAAATGTCTTAACCATTCGTCAACGACGACGCCACTCATGAATATGATCATAGATATGAGTAGCATTAGTTTATTTGAAATTGGTCAAGAGTTCCATTCCAGTTTTATATCTAATAGGTAACTGGAAATGAGTCAAAAAGACAGTAGCTAAGGCAATGAAATTTTCAAAAGAAGCTCTAGGTAATTCAATGTACCATTTTGCAGCTAGACTTGTGAGCATGTGCTAGAAAAGACATAGTCAAATAGAATCATCATTCAGGGAGTTTGATGAACACCATAAATAATAAGTCATGACATGAGTCTACGGATCTTCTCCAGGGTTTCCATTGAACTTAGGAATATCTGAGTGTAATTTATGAGGTATCATCGGCCACCAAGGAGCATAGTTGATTAGATCATTGGTTAACTGATTTAAATCTGGTAACTCTAAATTTGCAACAAAAGGCAACTGTCTATTAAGGTCCGGTTGAGCATAGCCAGGGTAAGATGGAATCGCTTGAGCAATAGGCCTTTGAGCACCAGCATAAGGAATCTGTTGTTGGTAACCCAGATGGGGGTTGTTTTGAAAGGAAAACGCTTGAGGATTCTGTTGACCAAGACCTGGATATGATACTTGTTGAAATGAAGTTTGAGGCATTTGTGCCTGAGGTTTCCAAGGGGTCTATCCACCAATGTTATAACCCAAATTAGGATAACTTGGATTCGGTTGATATGTATAACCAGGTTGCATTTATGACATCCCATAAAATTGTAGACCATCTTGTGAATAAACGATTCCAGATACAGGTTGTTGTAAATTAACCAAAGGATTTGGAGTTTGTGGACCCAATATTTTATGGTATTGAGTTGAAGGACTTTGTTGATAAGGTTGATGTACAATTTTTTGATTCTATAACAAGGGTAAATATGTATTGACAAGCGGTAATGATGTGGGTGTAATAGGTTGAACTGGTTGATACGAATGTACAACCGTTTGTGATTGGATAGGCAGAGTGGGCTGCCATTGAAAAACATTCATTTCAACATTAGGTTGACCAAAAAGTGATGGAGTACTGTCATATTGGGTGACCAAAGGTGGCCCCCCAGCATGAGGAGGATAATAAGATGGAAAATATTTTTCTCCAAATGTCGGGAGTCCAGTTGATATGATACTTGAAGGAATTGACCCAAAAGGACCGGCTTGATATTGTCCTAATGATGTGTATAAAGAATAAATTCTTTTAGTACTAACGGTAGGATTATCAGTTAAAATACTAGATGATGATATTGGTAAATACCATGGTCTTGAGGATGCACTATAATAAATTCCGGATAATTATTTATAACCCGATGGGACCATAGGGCCTCCATGGAAATATGACTTTGGTGAAGTTTTGAACATCAACGAAGTAGCGAGGGCAGGTGCTGACGTAATTGGAATAGTTGGCCCAACCAAATATGTTGGTTCAAGCATGGATGCTTGACCAAATGTATACCCTTTAGAATCGATGAGAGTTTGAATGGTAGCAGGATCAATAAAAGCAGATGGGAACGATTGAGGAAAAGACTCCTACAGGTAAAGGTCCTCCCCAAAATGGGTTGGAGTTAAAGGTGTATCGTCTTGTGGGATTTATTCAATTGTAATTAAACCAGGTGGAAGTATTTCACCGTCAGGCCTAAAGTGTATTTCAGGTGGTTTACTGTGTGATATAGGAGTTTTAATGGCTACATAAGTTTGTGGGATGACCAAAGTAGGAACAACTTCTGGTTGTTCGACTTCAAGATTCAGATGTTCTGGCAAAGAAGAGAAAGGATCTAGATCAATTTGTGGTTGAACAACCTCGGGTCCAAGAGGTATGGTCTCACTAATTGGATGGATCATGACCACAGGTAGCTGTGAAGACTCAGTTTCGATAACAGTAGACAAACTGGGTTGTGTAGAAACAACTTGAGCTAACTCTGGTTTATGGGAAAATGATGTTTCACCAGAGGTATGGATTGTACTTGATTTGGCATATCGTGATCGCCTTCACCTACTAGAAGAACTTATGGTGGTAAATGTGGTTTTAAAGCTAATCTATGTGAATGATGGGGAAAAGGATTTTGTTCTTCCACGATTAATGATTTATTTTAACCAAAAAATAAATAAACAAAATAAAATGGTAATGCTAGGAAAAAGGTTTTACCAAGAAACTGTGAATTGCAGAATACCTCCTGGCGAACCAAGAAGTACGGGCAGGTAATCTCCCTGAATGTTGTGTTCGGTGTATCACAATTTACAAGGCGGTCGACTCAGTTCACTATGGATGGATAGCACCTAAAATTTTTCCTCCCAAATATACCCGAAAGTACGTGGAGGCCCAAGTCCATATTAGCATTGTCTGATGCAAAACCGCACAGTGAGAGCACCCCTTTATACTTATTATACTGTAACACCACCCGATATAACTGAAATTACGTGGACGAGCTATGATATACTTACATACGTGGAGTGAGGTATCACACTCGGAATGTATCACAAACAAGTTAACCATAGCTTCTATGTTTTACGACGCCGAAACACGTCTCTAGCCTATACCTTATAAATGTTATTGTTATGGTTCCAATGCTTTTTTAGGTAAATTGAGATTAATTTTATGTTGATCTTGCTTAACAATTTTCCTTTCAAAGGTTCACCGTGATGATGTGTAGGAAACTCCTAAAATGCAAACTAAGAATGATAAACAATCTTTCACTTTTAGTTTCTTCAATGAAAAACCTAGCTACTAAGGGAAAGAGAAAAAAATTTGTTAGCAAACAAATCAATTAGCACAAACTAAATGCAGATTTCCTAATTGTTCCTTTTGCAAAACACACAAAATTCTACATGAAAATGAAAAATTTTCTTTTCAGTTCCTTTAATGTTATGAACACATAAAAGAAACTAAGTGCACTAAATTAACAAATCAAATGCCTTTTACTTTCGAGAAATGAGGAATACAAACAAAAATTTCTCTTTTGAAGGAAAAATGAGGAATTTAACAACAATTTCTCCTATCAGGAAATGAAGAATTTACGACAATTTCCTATTTCAAAAGAAAATTAACTTAATGCGACAATAAAAATACTTTGAAATAAATATTTCAATGATAAAGAAAAATGTTTTAAACAAAAATTGAACAAATTTTCTTTCAAAGGAGGAAGAAAAAGATAGATTCACTGGTCAATATGAGGTTCAAACTTTTCAAAACACAGTAGAAAAAAAACTAAATCAATTTGCAAAGAAAAATTCAAGGGAATTTGGATAGTTTTAGGAGGGAACGCAGTCTCTAAGGGGAGACAGTGATTTGCAACACAGGCTTGAAAGGGAGACAATGCTATGCAACGCACTGTGTCCTGTCCAAGAGTGCGTTGGGCGCAGTGTAAAAGGAAAAAAACATCAGTTTGACACACTTCTTTTACAAATTAATATTTCAAAAAGTTTAATCTCTGTGAATATCAACTACTGGGTGAATAAACAGAGAAAATCAGAGGCTAAAACACCTAGATAAAAGATAAATTATCCCAAGTGGAGTCGCCAATTTGTTGGACAGAATTGTGAATTATGGATAAAACATGCTTCACTAGATAGGCGCTAATCTAGAACATTAGATTAAAGACTATACAACTAATTTTCATAACTAAGAACATACATAAAGAATTGATTAGAGGCTTACTTGGAATCCAAGCCCTTCCAAATGATTCCTTCTGTCACTTCTGTTGTAGCTTCAAATTCCAGCCGGCTGTGCAAAATATTTTCTACAAGATAGCAGAACATATCAATAATACAGATTTATATTCAAGTTAGTTTGCTAAATCAGTAAAGCATAAACCATATACATCAACTAAGATCTTGCAATATGGAAAATAAAAGCCAATACAGATGCATATAGGGAAAAATAAGTTGTACTCTTTATTAATGATAGAAGGAGAGGTTAAAACCTAGTGACTAATTTGAAGTGACCATCTCCAGCAACGATCCTTAACCTCATCACATTATAAATCTCTCTAGCAGCTGTTACACAAATCTAACTCTCAATTGAAAATCCACCAGTGTTTCTCTACTCAAATTATTCCTTACCAAGCACTCAGATTTGTGCTCAATTTATAGAGGAGCTTAAGGTTGTTTTACAATCAATGACTTTCCAATAATAGGAAAGACATGTTCCCAATATTGTAGATGTCAAATGGACACTTGGATTTGAAGCTTGACACATGTGAACTCTTCTAGAAGGCACTGGCCAAGTGGAGATTCTGGAACAATGAGAATTTCGCTCCCAATGTGACCAATGCACCTGTGAATGTCGGGAAGTGCTTTGCAAAGTAGCCTTGCATGGGGCTACCTGGATATGCAACGCACTTGGTCCCTTTAGAGGCTGTGTTGATGAGCTCTCATATGCTATATAATAAACTTCAAACCTTGGAAACCTTTGCTTGATGAAATTCATGTGTGATTTGTTTTGTTCTTGTCTTAGGGCATGTAGCAACTTGAAATTATAGGGGATGATATACCCTTACTCATTGTTCCTGGAGATGATGTCCAGTTAACCAGGTCACTAGGAATGATGCCCAAATTGACCTATAACAAATTTTCTGGATAGAAGGCTCCTGAACTTCATCTACATGTCCATATCATCCACAGGTGGGGGTGGTGGTGGGGTAGGAGGATTCTTACCCTTGCGCGAGTTTTATGGCGGTGTAGCCAAAGGGATAGTATCCGCGTGCGTAGACCTATTTTTGTTTATCTCAGGGGAATTTCTCAAAGGACTCTACACAGATTTCTCCCCTTTTTGGTTGACTCGATAGTATTGACGTTGAGTGTTGTGCTTTTTCTCTGATCAAGGGTCCCTCGCCCAGTGTGGCTGCACAAAACACCCTTTTCACAAAATTGCATCTTAATCAGTAGAGACAAAGTTTGTAAGAACTTACCCCTCAATCCTTTGAAAAACATCCATTCATCTTCAAAATAGGACACAAATTGATCAACTTCAAATTCAATTACAAACACACCCAAGACATTGTCAACCTAGTGATCTACAGTCCGAGTAATATAATTATCAGTCTTTTCCAAGTGTTGGATTAATTCAGGGGTCCATTACATGACCTGATCGTCCTTCCAGCAAGTTTGGAATTCTGCTAACCTTTCCAACCACTCATGTAGTTCTTGTGCAAAGGTTAAGAAGAAGATATTGTGTGTCTTCGTAAAAATATACTTATTCTTCCACTCTTCAGCAGATAATTTCTTACTTCTGTTCTGTTTTAGGGAAAATTCCTGAATCTGTTTTTCAAACAAGTCCTCAAGTTCAGGCTTTAATGGATGCCAATGACCTTGTGGCATCACCCAACCTCTCTCAAAATTCTCCTGGTCCTAGCAATAGAACCATTTTTTGTCTTGAGGGGTCCTGACCAAGGTTCAGAATTAATATTAACCAACAAAACCCTCTTAATACTAGACCTTTCGACAGTGATCTACTTGTGCAAGTCAAAGCCTCACCCAAAGCAGTATGGGGGGAGATGTCACTAGGTTTTCACACCCTGGGAGAGATTCAGAATGATGTGAGTGCCTTGAGATCCAACCAATCATAAACATACCTTCGCAACAGTAGCCCTATCAGTAAACCATTTTTATACATACTTAGATCTAATATGCATAATATCATAACAACCATGAATCAAGTAATAACCCTTAACACATCATAACATATCTTTATACCATCGGATATATCCAATAATCATTCATAAAAACCTCGTCACAGTTCAGCAAAACAATCTAATTGTCGATAGTACAGAAATCAAAATCAAGATACAGACTCATTCACAATATAACCAAAAGATGCATATAGACTCAGATATCTGCAACAATACTCCTTTATTACTTAATAATTTTAGATCCCTTAGACAAAATACCTCAACATCCCACGCATGCAGCCAGCCGGGTTCGCACACTGTAGGACTAAGGGCTCCGTGCACACAGCCAACATGAGCCTTCTACCCAAACAACTCTGCACAAAACTATCACAAAAAATCCAAATCCATCATCCACATTAAAAATTATCCAAAATATGACTTCTTAGACTCAATATATTCATTTATTTATACTATTTAGTCTATGATATCCTATGATCCACAAACCATGGTTTGTGGCCCATTGATCTACCCTTTAACCCATTACAATTCATGAGGGGTTTTGACCTGCCCCAAAACCCCTGTGCAAGACTAAATTATTACAAAATATATAAAAAATTTCGGACTTTGGGGACCCCACTCCAACAGGCCACCAACATAATCTTGTGACTCGTCCCAAGTCACATTGGTAGTGGAGTCTTCATTTTGAGCTCTAGCGCGTCGATGGTAGTAGCAAATGGTGTCAAAACACTTGCACTTTGGTCTGCGACACTCTGCATGGTCTCTACTAGTTTTTCTGATGTCGGCCCTTCAATGGCCAAAGTGACATTCTGCATCGTCTGGTTTAGGCTACGAACGGCAGCATCAAGGTCCTGAGAGAGCTTCATGGCCTCATATGCCCATTGCTTCATGTGATCGATAACGATTTTCTTCCTACGACGTAGCTCCTCCACTTCGTCCCGCAGCGCCTGGTTGGTATGAAGGTGTGCTATTCTCTGAGCAGGGATAAGGGTAGTTAAAGCCTCTTGTAAGTTTTCAAACTCCTACTCCTTCGCACGCAGTTCCTGATTGATTTTCTTGACTAAAGGATCTATCTGTACATAGGTCCACAGTCCCATGGCTTTTTCGAGCAAGGTGGAGCCATACTTGACATATGCTAAAATTCTAGCCGAGGTGTTCTAGATTGTAGCTACTTGTTGTGCATGCACTTCTGGGGGGTTCTTAGGCTACATTTGTGCCTACAACACACCAATCTTCTGCTCAAAATTTACATCAAGGACTAAATTTTCGACCTGGAGGCTTTGAGAGTTGTGAACAAGATCTCTACTTTAGCTTGTGGTACGGTTGAGTTTGGGATAGCGACGTCTATAATCTCACCGCATGGCCTGTCAATGAAACTTTCCAACTCTTCTCTCTAAGCTAAGGATGCCTACTGTGCTATCTAAGCCTGATTAGACTCTGTCATTTTTGCTGCTACGATTTTCTCAGCCTCGCTGACCTGCTGTTGGGCACGCACCTCCCTGCTTTGAAGCTCTACTTAAATGAAGATATGATGTACATGGAGCTGCCCACTTGGAAAATTTGCAATGTCGAGGCCAACCTTAGAGCAGGATTGGAATTGCGCACATAATTCTGTTGGATCTAGATATACCGCTCCACCCGAGACGGGGCCCATTCTGCTTCTTGTGGCTGCAATGATTGTTGTAAACGACAGGCTCACTTTCACCACCCTCTTTTGGTCCACGCTCACTTGAACCAGCCTTGCTTGATGCATTCTTGTTCGCAATGTATCGGGCTTTAGCTACAAAAGCTATAAGTTGGACTGCAAAGCTTCCACCATGGCCTTGTGTTGGGCCTCCATGGTGCTCCATCGGTCTTTAGATGCCGACGCAACTGCTTCAACAATTTTTTCGAGGTCCTCTTCAGTCAAAGCAACCTACTCTTCTCTGCCCGCATTGGGCCCTTTCCTCTTCTTGCATAGCCCCTTAGATGTTTCTCCTCTGCGTTTGGTGTCGCGCGGTGATTCTGCACCATCTACACCAAGCCCATCCAACCCGCTGAGGTCCACCTCCTTGTGATCACCTCCTAACTCCTAATATTTGTCTGTTTATGTGCCTTTTTCTATGTCTGGGTCTTTTTCTGCTTCAACTTCCTTATCTTTTTCGCCTGTCTCTGTGCATAGCTCAGTTGTATCTTTGGGCACTCAGTCTTTCGGAGTCAGAGCTGTCTCTTTCATAGTTCTTTCTTTTTGAGTTGTTTCTTTTCTGGATGTGGATGGCGTAACGAGCTTTGTGGAACCCAAGCCCGATCTTCCACAACTTTGGCCATGTTGTGATGACATGGTCAATTTCCACTTCCATGACCATGTAGGATAAGGGGTACCAATTGGGGCTCTTGTGCGCCTTGATCATGATGTTGTGCATAGTCACCTGAAACTCCACCACGCTTTTATACTTCTCATATACAGCCAAAAAGAGATTCGGTTTCGAATGAATATCTTGTGCCAATGCACCTTCAAAAAGAACCCAGAAAAAATTATTTTCTTCGAATCACTTGGCATTCAACGAGTCCCACAAATTTGCATAGTGCACCCCCTCACAGACATGTGGCTCAATTTCGAGAAGGACTTCATCATCTGGGGTCTCCCATGCTACCAGTGCAATTAGCAATAAAAGCCACGAGTAGCAGAACTGCTTTCCTAGCTCCTGTGACTCATGCATATTCTCCAAAAGCTGCATAATTAGAAATTGCAGCCATTTATATATTATCCCTTTTTTGCTACCCTGCCAAGGAAATGACGTCTTTGGCTGACATTTCTTCATAATATTACACCCAAGGAAAAGGGTGCCCATGCACACTGCCTGGTCATTAATGGTCTGGACTAGAAAGCCCCGCTTATCTCGTTCCACCTTGTACATTTCCTTCACTTCCGCTACTACCTTTAATTCAATGTTTTTCCCAAATCTTGTCATGGGGTGGGGTCCCCTCATGGGCAGGCTGGTGATCCGATGGATCAGCGTAACATCTATAGGTATTCTCCCCTGAATCCATAGTGTGCCATCATGGACCAAGGCCAAAAATTGGCGCATGCACATGCTTGTAATGGGGTACTGCACAAAATAGGGGATCCTTAACAGATTTAGGACTCCCGCGTTGTGTAGCCCGCGTGCCTAGGGTATTAGCTATACCTTCAGTACATCATCGTACATCACTCGTTCCAAGTAATATTCTAGGGAAAGCTCTGGGAATGCTACTTCTTTGGCAAGATCATAATCATCAAACTTTACTTGACGGAGATTGTCGTACATTTCACCGACCACAGGGACATCCTAAGGACATAATGGCATATGTAGGTATTCCCGCACTACATCAACGTTCTTTGGCTTATGCATCAAAGGCTTTTGTGGCTTACCATAGGGTGGCCGCCAAGAAATTAGTTCTACGAGTAGTGCCTCTTTCCCAGAAGTCATCGACCACTTGGAAATATACCAATGGGGGAGCGCTCCTTAGAATCTTGTCTAGTGGATGGAACATTCCGCGGAGAGGTGCATAGTTTAGAAGCATCCCACTTCAACATTTTTCCTAGCCTTCACTTTTGCTGGAGTAGATTTAGCTTCTTCCATGTCTGGGACTACTTATGTGACCTCATCTAAACATTCCTCTATAGATGTCACGAGGGGCTTTGAATGCTCTTCTGCAGGGTTGGTGGCCATCATTCTCGCATGGAATATGAACTCGGGGTTACTACCATCAGAAGGGGATTCACGACCAGATATGAAAAACTCACATATGGAAAGATGATAGAGATTACAAATAATCACATGGTGCGAAATGGTTAAACAGTAATATATCTAATTGAGACCCATGCCTACCTTTTTATAAGTCACCCATGGTAAAAATGATTGGATTATCTTTAATTTCCATTTACCTTTAAGGGAAGAGTAAAAAATATTCCAATATTGCCACATTAAATACAAAAAATCCTCTCCATTCAATGGAAATTTCATTTTTTCACCCTGTTGCACTATTCCAACAGCTAGTTTCCCGACCCACGTATCACCCCTATGCTCCTGGCGCACCTGCATATTCCCTTCCTCCCTGCTGCACGCAAACCCTATGCATTTGATGCTCCGGTCATATATTCATTTGGTATGCATCGGATTGTCTTCATACAGCTTCAAGTGGCTCCCATTGAAATATCTAGGAATGTCTTCTCCGCGCAATGTGGCCAAGCACACTGCACCGCCATCAGTGATATCCTTTACAACATATGGCCCCAACCAATGCTTTCTAAACTTCCCTAGGTGGCGCACAAACTAACTATCATATAGTAACACTAAATATTCCTCCTTTAATACCCTCTTCCTGATGTGCCTTTCATTCCAGGCTTTTTCATGCACCTTCTACACCTGCAGGTGGAGGTTAGCGATGAAGCGATCTTCTTCCAAGTCAACGAGTTGCACCAAATGTTCCTCCATAATTTCAAGCTTTCCCATGTTAGTGAAAGCCACAAGGCATAACTTGGGACAATATATTCCATTGGCATGATTGCTTCCATCCCATAGACCATCTTGAATCGTGTCTTTCCTATCAAATTTTTGCATGTTGTCTTGTAATCCCATAGTATAGAAGGGATGCGCACGTCCCAATCATCCTAGTTGGTATTGCAGATCTTTGTGAGTGTGTGCTCCAAAATCTTGTTAAATTCTTCTATTGCGCCATTTTCTTGTGGGTGATGTAATATTCCAAAATTAGCTAGCAGCTAATTGGAATATTAATCTTTGATTTTGTCACTTAGATAGAGGAATAAGTAGGTAGGGAGACCCATAAATATCTTTAGTAGAAATAAAAGGAATTCTCATGTGAATGTGGGCCATTTTAACCCTTAGGTGTGAATAGGGGCTAGACCTTGTGGACAGGGTCAAAGTTGACCAGATCAACAACGCTGTTATGGAGATAGTGGAGGAGTAATGGAGGACAACGCAGTCATTTAGGAGGAGTGTATGCATGAGAGTAACTCCTTTAACGAGTGGGACACATGGTGAGGAAGCCCACCAAGAATATAAGGAATAGGATGGCATCCATGGAAGACATGATTTGGATTATTGATTTTGTGGTCTTGTGTGACTATTTCCACGCTTCAGTTGTTTAGCTAAGTCTATTGTGATGTTTAGCACAAGGGTGTTTCCGAGCGGGAATCCCACCCTCATCCTCGGGGGACTTCGAG
This sequence comes from Pinus albicaulis, assembly GCA_034641835.2. Classification (NCBI taxonomy): domain Eukaryota; kingdom Viridiplantae; phylum Streptophyta; class Pinopsida; order Pinales; family Pinaceae; genus Pinus; species Pinus albicaulis. The sequence continues at coordinate 11,026,650 of MU968411.1, read as the reverse complement.
TGCATACTTAGGAGAGGTATCTTGAGTTGCATTTCCACTATCCAGAATTAGGCCAAGCTTTATCCATCATCCACAGCACAGTCTATTCCAGGATTGTGTTGTTTTGTAGGGCAGTAGCAGTGGAGGAGAAATAGCTTCATTTTCCTATCTTGTTTTCTATTGGAGGGATCATCCTCTCATCTGAGAGGCTGGCGTGGAATATATTAGTGCATTATTTTGATATCTCGTAGTAGGCCAAGTAGCTACCATAAGCTATAATGTAGTTTCATTCAGAGACTGTGTTATTTCAGTGAGCGGTTGTAGCAGAGGGTTTAGTGCCCTAGTTGTGGAGTTAGATTTTCATTGAGGGGATCAGCCCTGTTAGCAACCTATAATATAGGGGTCATAATTTTTACTTGACTGTTGATAATCTTGTAAATCTGTACATACTTTTTCTTCTGCAAGTTGTATTCACATATTTTGTAAAAAAATTTAAAAAAAATCAAAAAGAGGGTAAAAACACCTAAAAGAAAAATCAAAGGACTTAGAAAAAATAAAAGACCCCAAAAGAAAAATGAATAAACATGAAAGTGTGCAAGCATAAATACCACTACTTTTTACTTTTTGACTATGGAAGAGTGTCAATAAATGCCATAGTCCATGATGATTTAAACAATTTAATCTTAACTTATCATTTTTCAATTTCACTTGTTGTAGATAGAGAATAATGAGTTGTCATACATTTTAATCATGAAAATTCAGTAGTTAGGTACAGAAATAAAATGAATCCAACAGTTTAAATTGGATTCATGGATGAAATAAGTGTATAATCAGATAGTTTTACTTGCTTTCAGAAATAATAAATGCTATGAAGGTTGCGAGCTTAAATGCACCTTACTATAAAGGAAGAAAAAATGTTAGCATGGTAAGATGGGTAGGTAGAAGAAGGTGAAAAATATAAATGTAAATATCATTCATCATGAGTTGCAAAATAACTAACATCCCCTTCCCATAGTCATGAAACATTCTAAACTATCAGTCAGAAAGGCTCAAGGCATTTCCTTGACTTTTGTTGGGACCGGACCCAAGGTTCTATGACTGATCTGTTGAAAGTGTAAAATGTCTATATTAATCCCTAGGATCACATCATTATTCCATTCATGCATTCATTCCCCTAAATAATCCTAAGTAAAACTCCATTTTTTCTTAAAGGCATTTTAATTTCAATTTGATTAACTTCCTACATCATTTGAAAGCATCAAGCCCTCAAAATTACATTATATCTTAAGTTAAAGTGATAAGATCAATGCAAACTATCTTTTGAAATTCACTTTACTTGTTATGTTTATGTGTTTTGAGTATACCATCTCCTATTTTCATATTAACTCTAATTTGTATATTAACTCCCTATAAAAATAACCTTTTCCTATTATATATAACTCTTTTTTATATAATATCCCCAAAAACCCATGTATTATAGCTTTAGCCAAAGTATTTAATCCCCACATGTTCAAATAAAAACCCACTTTATATTAATCCCGCCCCCTATGGTAATTAGATTACTTTGATTTAATTACCATATAATAGAAATACATTAAAAAAATCAGTTTTTTGTATATAAAACCCATCAAAAACCTTTTCCGATCGAGTTCAATCTAGACCCTCTGATCTTCAGCACTTATTTAATCCCACGACTTCAAATGAACGCGATACTTGTATCACCTATTCCCTTATTCCCTATCGCACTAATTTTCAGTCGTTCGATCTGCACTCACCTTCAAGATCCGATGATCCTTATTACACCTGATGACTTGCCTTTCCTCACACCTTACCTCTTGATCATGACTGTTCACTTCCAAAAACAAGATCTGACGACCGATATCATGCCCAAAAAGAGATTGACGGATGTTTTAGAAAAGTTGCGCGATATGGGTGGTTTTCCAAAACAACCCCGCGTCGACGTGTCACGACTCTATTTCATCGCATTCAAAAAGCGTATTACCGCTTACTACCATTGAGCCACGCGAATACCACCGCCGGTATTCCAAAACCACTCCTACTTAACCTTTGTTTAATGTAACTTAACTATTGTTTATACTATGGTTTAATACGTTAAAGTCTAATGTTTCCATAATTTTTCACCTATTCGCGCTTTAAACTTGTGAAACCTTCGCAGAGCCTATTTTCGTCTAATTTTCACCATTGTGCGCCATTACACCCTGAGAGCCTGTGCAGAGCCCTTTTCACCATTTTCAAACCTAATAGCGCCATTTTCGAGCCAATTGCCATTTTAAGAGCCATTTCCTCTGAAATTCATCTTTAGAGAATCTCCACGACTTTTTCCAACTGAATAAAACTGAATTGAAGACTGTTACAGACCAAAAAGCCCTGTCTTTGACTGTGAAACTTTTTAAAGCCAATTTCCTCAATTTTCATAGTTTAGAGATTAAAATCAAGGATCTGAACAACTAAAACCTCTGAATTACCTTGATATTCCCTATTTTCAATCAAACCAATTCAAAAAACCTAATTGAGCAAAAAATTCCAAAAATAAAGCCATCCTCTGCCTACATTACTCAATTTCATCTCTGTTAAAGTGAATAACTCCTGCAAACAATCTAATCTTGCAGTAGTTCCCCAAAATGCCTAAAAAATAAAGTTAAACCTTCACATACTAATCTCATTCCACAGATCTTTCAAAAAGCCTACAATCACCTCCCTACAGACCTGGCTTTCATTAACAATTTTTTTGATTTTTGCAGGTTACTATCAGAATATGGATTTGGACCAATAGTTTCAATACTAGTTGACAAAATTGTTTGCTCCAAATTCTCAGATTTTAACTTAATATCTTCATTCAACAAACAGTTTGTATACAAATCCAAAAAGAGATTAGAATGATTAAATGTGCACATTGAATGGTAAAACTGAAATGAGAATTTACAGGGATAGTAAAAGCATAACAGTTAAAGAGTATTAGTAGTTAAAGTATATCAGGTAAAAGTCAGAGTGAAAGTTAAAATGAAGCTACAGAGCAGTCAAATGTAAACAGTAAAAGTAAATATAGAGGCAGTAAAATGGTAAAAAGAAATGTAAATGCTTTCACCAACATTGAATTTTGTCTAAAGTGAAAGTAAAACAGTCAAAAGAACAAAAAAGTGAAAAGATGAAAAACACAACAAGAAGGAACATTTTTGCAGAAATTTCATGTTTTAGTCACTGTTTTGCAGAAACTATTGTGATCAATCCAAGATGAATTTTGAAAAAATAAATGAGGTTTATGTTCTTAAGAGGACCATATACAACAACCTCTCTCACTTTTCTAACAGCTATTATGGTTTTGGAAATATTAAACAATGTTGGAAAGCACTTTTTGCAGAAAATTCCAGTTAAGTCATAATTTTACAGAGAATATTGTGGCCAATCAGAAATACATCATACAACACTAAAGGATTTTTTTGTTCCTAAGAGACCCATCTACAAAAACCTATCTCACTTTTTGCACAGTTATTTCAGAATGAGAGATACATGCACATCATTACAGCCTATTTTTCAGACTCTGTAAAACTCTGTTTTACACATATTTTTGCAGAGCCTATTGTGCACATCTGGAGAGGAATTGTAGGAAACTGAAAGAGGTTTATCTCACCACCATATTCATATACAATAAATACTTTCACTTTCTACATATCTATTACGTATTGATAATTACAATGATATCATTGGACCCCAAGTTTGCAGAATTGTTGGAGCAAAATGCACAAAGAAAGGAAGAGCTTGTGACTTGGATGCCTCATCATCAACTAAGAGTTGGATCAAATTCGAATTCTCCTCTTTTTCATCACCTATCCATAAAAAATAGTGCCAAATATATGCATTTTCTTGAGTTTCCTTTACTTAAGTTCTATTTATGTAAAACAGTTAGAGATATTTTGTAAACCAATCTTGATATTTTTCAAGATATTTTAGTTTAGAATTTGTATAAATACTTCACTCTTGGAAGTATTTTGTGTGGAATAAAATTTCTCAAGACAACTATAGTCTTTTTTCTAGACATATTGAATTTGGTGAGTCAATTAGCGAAGCAGCAGACTGGAAACGAGATTAGAGACATCATAGCTAAGGATTCTCGTGGTGACAAGATAAGTCTCGTCTTCTCCTATTTTTAGTGTATTTCTTTAAAGTTTACATTCATTCATATTATGTGTTTCTATTCCGTAATGATCAATTAAGGAGAAATTAAATAGGATTAGTGATAATAAGCTCCCTGTTTTAAACTTGTTGGCATTTTTATGTTTTCTGCTTGATAACCGAACCATAGAATTCTTAATTGCTCTAGGTCCCAGTTAGATCCCCTTATTCAATATTCTTATCTATAGTCTAAGGATTCTTAAGTGCCCTTTTGCTCAAATCCCACCCACTCCATCAAATCAAGCCTATACAAATCCTTAGAAGGTCACCTATCTTTCCCTTAGCACATTTGCATCTCTAAGCCTTATTTCTTAGTTCTGCCTACCTAGAGAGTTGACTCCATTGCCCAATGTTCTAGTAGATCCTTTTGGTTTACCTTGAAATCTCTTTATTCTGACAAATATTTCAAACAAGTCCTAATGTTCACTCATAACTAGCCTAAAATATTTTACCAAAACAAAGTTAAATTTTAAGGAGAGATCCCTCTCCGGAGTTCAGGAAGGCTAGATCCTGAATTCCCAAAGTGGTTCTTAGTTACCCCTGGTGTTCTTAACTACAAAAATCCCTATCCCACAACCTAAGAATTACTAGGGTGATAACATACTGGCGACTCCAATGGGGATAATAACCACTCTCTAGTTTTAAGTTTAATCTTGAAGGAAGATTTTTAACCATATATTTTCTACTTTAAGATTAATTTTAAAGGTTGTGGGTAATATAATGACAACTCTACTGGGGAAACTAACCTTTTCTTCAGAAATATTTTATAGGTTCAGATTTTATATATGATAGTGGATTGTGATCAGACACACAAAGGTTAAAATCATCCACTTGGTGACTCCACACCAATTTCACAATCAAGACTCCACTGGAGGAATGAACCTAGAAGAACAATATGGAAAGATCAGGCTTTCAACTTGGATCTTAATCCAAGGCATTATGTTCTTTCTCGTTAATAAATATTTTCAATATGTATTATATTTTATATAAGGATCTAAATTGGTTGTACAGATACCGTGGCCTTTCATTATGGCTGATTTTCAAGATAATCCAAGAATAAAACGAAGATATGCTCCCATGAGCAGAGATCACATCCCAGGATTTCCACACAAGCTACCAAAGGTAAATTGGAGTACAAATCTGCCCAATTTTCAAGATGAGAATATTGATGATCCTTTATTACATCTCATTAAATTTCATATACACTCATCGATATTTAAGGGTGATTGGCATGAAGATTGCCTCATGAAAATATTCATGGTAACCTTAGAAGGAAAAGCAAGAGAATGGTACGAAACTCTCAAACCTGCAAGTTTGTTTTCTCTGAAAAAATTTTATAAGGTACTTTATGAGCATTACAAAGAAGATTTTACATCTTTATCATTAGCTGAAAATTATTGTGATCAAGCTGAAGATCTTATACATTACCTTAAAAATATTGATGAAGATTTTCGAAATTGGCTTCCTGAAGATTTATTAGAAGAAGTCCAAAAATTTCATTCTCAAGTTAAATGTCATAATAATCAAGAGGAGTTAAACAAAGATGAAATAAATCAGGAGATAAATCAAGATCCACAAAACCCCTTTGTATTAACAAATGATGTTTCATTTTATGTTTTGGATGGAGTTAAAGAAAATAATCAACCTCATGATCAATTTTTAGATAAGAGAAAAAACAATTGTCCTTTCAATCTAACAATTCATAGATTGCCACCTCCCCTCACCGAAGAAGAAATCAATTTGCTTCTAAACATGCAACCATCCTCAAAATATTTACATAATGAATAAATTGCTTCTACCTCTTCTAATGTTGATGAATGTACAAAAAATTTTATCCATAAAGAAACAAAAGAACAAGTTGATGCTCATGTTATTCTACCTTCCCAAAAAGGCCCACTTCTGGATAACACTCCTATTGCGCAAAATAATGACTTTCAAATAGAATGCAACCAATCTAGTCAAGATATATTGGGATTGTTGGAAGAGAAATATGCTAATCCAATGTTTATAATTGATGACATTCCTTATTCTGAAGATTTTCCTAAATATGATCAGTATGATGATAATTATGATAATTTCACAAAAAAATCACTAGCTATTTTGAGGGATGAGATATTAGAACTTCAACTTGATGAGGATTTTTTAAGAGCTTTCTTTCTTCTTTTGAAATCAAGAAAATATTCTCATAAAATGAAAATATGTGTTCTTGAGATAATTTCTGAAAATTATGAAAATGAAATTAAACTTTTGCATTCTCAAATTCAGTCATACAATTTCCGAAATCCTAAAGAATTCTTTGAAAATCTTCCTTCTCCTACGCAAGAGGAAATTGTACTATCTTTTGACTTGCATATTGAGGATGATTTTTCTTTCAAACACAAGACTGAAGAAATATTTTCAAGGATTAATATTCAGAATACAACTGAGCAACTAGTCATTGAAGGCCAAGAAGTAAATAACATACATCATGCTTTTATTGATCCTATATTAGATTATATGGAGAATATTTTTAGCCCAAATCTGCAAACATGTTTTCTCTATGAGGATCAAATATATCAGCAATTGCCATTTCACATCTTATCACTGATTATGAAGACACGTGATCATAATATACTTCCAATTTTGATCACAAGCAATCAAGTTATCCATTTATTGTTACAGTTACTTGATTGGCTTCAGTGGCATTTTTGTATTACCTAATTCAATAAGATTTTTAGTAGATTAGAGTAGGTAGATGAGTGCTAATAAGCTCATAATTTTGAGCATTTTTTTTAGTTTTTAATTTTCAGCGATTTTTTCATTAATATTTAAAGCCAAGGATGAGGTCCTAAAAAGTTTAAGATCTATAAGTTGGTTTGAAAATTGTTGTGTGTTGTTTTAGTTTTAGATCAGATTTCAGTTTGCAGAAGATAGAAGACACTTACAGGATCACCAAGGTCAATGGATAAGGCTACTGATCTTAGATTTCTTGGCATTTCACAAGGAAAAGCCATCCCCAAGTGAAGCCGATGTTAGAAACCTATAATATAGAGGTCATAATTTTGACTTGACTGTTGATAATCTTGTAAATCTGTACATACTTTGCCTTCTGCAAGTTGTATTCACATATTTTGTAAAAAAATCAAAAAAATTCAAAAATAGGGTAAAAATTCCTAAAAGAAAAATCAAAGGACTTAGAAAAAATAAAAGACCCCAAAAGAAAAATGAATAAAACATGAAAATGTGCAAGCATAAATACCACTACTTTTTACTTTTTGATTATGGCAGAGTGTCAATAAATGCCATAGTCCATGATGAGTTAAAAAATTTAATCTTAACTTATCATTTTTCAATTTCACTTGTTGTAGATAGAGAATAATGAGTTGTCATAGAGTTTAATCATGACAATTCAGTAGTTAGGTAGAGAAATAAAATGCATCCAACAGTTTAAATTGGATTCATGGATGAAATAAGTGTAGAATTAGATAGTTTTACTTGCTTTCAGAAAGACTAAATGCTGTGAAGGTTGTGAGTTTAAATGCACCTTACTGCAAAGGAAGAAAAAATGTTAGCATGGTAAGCTGGGTAGGTAGAAGAAGGTGAAAAATCTCAATGTAAATATCATTCATCATGAGCTACAAAATAACTAACTTCCCCTTCCCATAGTCATGAAACATTCTAAACTATCAGTCAGAAAGGCTCAAGGCATTTCCTTGACTTTTGTTGGGACCGGACCCAAGGTTCTATGACTGATCTGTTGAAAGTGTAAAATGTCTATATTAATCCCTAGGATCACATCATTATTCCATTCATGCATTCATTCCCCTAAATAATCCTAAGTAAAACTCCATTTTTACTTTAAGGCATTTTAATTTACATTTGATTAACTTCCTACATCATTTGAAAGCATCAAACCCTCAAAATTACATTATATCTTAAGTTAAAGTGATAAGATCAATGCAAACTATCTTTTGAAATTCACTTTACTTGTTATGTTTATGTGTTTTGAGTATACCATCTCCTATATTCATATTAACTCTAATTTATATATTAACTCCCTATAAAAATAACCTTTTCCTATTATATATAACTCTTTTTTATATAATATCCCCAAAAACCCATGTATTATAGCTTTAGCCAAAGTATTTAATCCCCACATGTTCAAATAAAAACCCACTTTATACCCCCTTTGGCTAAAATATATCTTTATATCAATCCCGCCCCTATGGTAATTAGATTACTTTGATTTAATTACCATATAATAGAAATACATTGAAAAAATCAGTTTTTTGTATATAAAACCCATCAAAAACCTTTTCCCATCGAGTTCAATCTAGACCCTCCGATCTTCAACACTTATTTAATCCCACAGCTCGAAATGAATGCGATACTTGTATCACCTATTGCCTTATTCCCTATCGTGCTAATTTTCAACCGTTCGATCTACACTCATCTTCAAGATCTGACGATCCTTATTACACCCGATGACTTACCTTTCCCCACACCTTACCTCTTGATCATGACTGTTCGCTTCCCAAAACCAGATTTGACGGTCGATATCCCATATCATGCCCAAAAAGTGATTGACGAATGTTTTAGAAAAGTCGCACGATATGGGTGGTTTTCCCAAACCACCCCGCGTCGACGTGTCACGATTCTATTGCACCGCGTTCGAAAAGTGTATTACCGCTTACCACCATTGAGCCACATGAATACCATCCCCGGTATTCCAAAACCACTCCTGCTTAAAATTTGTTTAATGTAACTTAACTATAGTTTATACTATGGTTTAATACGTTAAAGTCTAATGTTTCCATAATTTTTCACCTATTCGCACTTTAAACTTGTGAAACCTTCGCAGAGCCTATTTTCGTCTAATTTTCACCATTGTGCGCCATTACACCCTAAGAGCCTGTGTAGAGCCCTTTTCACCATTTTCAAACCTAACAGTGCCATTTTCGAGCCAGTTGCCATTTTAAGAGCCATTTCCTCTGAAATTTGTCTTCAGAGAATCGCCACGACTTTTTCCAACTGAATAAAACTGAATTGAATACTGTTACAGACCAAAAAGCCCTGTCTTCGACTATGAAACTTTTTAAAGACAATTTTCTCAATTTTCACAGTTTAGAGATTAAAATCAAGGATCTGAACAACTAAAACCTTTGAATTACCTTGATATTCCCTGTTTTCAATCAAACCAATTCAGAAAACCTAATTGAGCAAAAAATGCCAAAAATAAAGCCATCCTTTACCTACATTACTCAGTTTCATCTCTGTTAAAGTGAATAACTCCTGCAAACAATATAATCTTGCAGTAGTTCCCCAAAATGCCTAAAAAATAGAGTTAAACCTTCACAGACTAATCTCATTCCACAGGTTTTTCAAAAATCCTACAATCACCTCCCTATATACCTGGATTTTATTAACAAATTGTTTGATTTTTGCAGGTTACTATCAGAATATGGATTTGGACCAACAGTTTCAATACTAGTTGACAAAATTGTTTGCTCCAAATTATCAGATTTTAACTCAATATCTTCATTCAACAAACAGTTTGTATACAAAGTCAGAAAGAGATTAGAATGATGAAATGTGCACAGTGAATGGTAAAAGTGAAATGAGAATTTACAGGGATAGTAAAAGCATAACAGTTAAAGAGTATCAGTGGTTAAAGTATATTAGGTAAAAGTCAGAGTGAAAGTTAAAATGAAGTTACAGAGCAGTCAAAGGTAAACAGTAAAAGTAAATACGCAGTAAAATGGTAAAAATAAATGAAAATACTTTCACCAACATTGATTTTTTTCTAAAGTGAAAGTAAAATAGTCAAAAGAACAAAAAAGTGAAAAGATGAAAAACACAACAAGAAGGAACATTTTTGCAGAAATTTCATGTTTTAGTCATTGTTTTGCAGAAGCTATTGTGATCAATCCAAGATGAATTTTGAAAAACTGAAGGATTTTTATGTTCTTAAGAGGACCATCTACAAAAACTTCTCTCACTTTTCTAACAGCTATTATAGTTTTGGAAATATTAAACAATGTTAGAAAGCACTTTTTGCAGAAAATTCCAGTTAAGTCATCATTTTGCATAGAAGATTGTGGCCAATCCGAAATACATCATGCAAAACTAAAGGATTTTTTTGTTCCTAAGATACAAAAACCTATCTCACTTTTTTCACAGTTATTTCAGAATGAGAGATACATGTACATCATTATAGCTTATTTTTCAGACTCTGTAAAACTATGTTTTACACATATTGTTGCAGAGATTATAGTGCACAGCTGGAGAGGAATTTGAGGAAACGGAAAGAGGTTCATCTCACCAACATATATATCTACAATAACCTCTTTCACTTTTTACATATCTATTACGAATTGATAAATACAAAGATATCATTGGACCCAAAGTTTGCAGAATTGTTGGAGCAGAATGCACAAAGAAAGGAAGCAGTTAGTGACTTAGATGCCTTATCATCAACTAAGAGTTGGATCAAATTAGAATTCTCCTCTTTGTAATCACCTATCCATAAAAAATAGTGCCAAATAGATGCATTTTCTTGAGTTTCAATTACTTAATTTCTATTTATGTAAAACAGTTAGAGATATTTTGTAAACCAATCTTGATATTTTTCAAGATATTTTAGTTTAGAATTTGTATAAATACTTCACTCTTGGAAGTATTTTGTATGGAATAAAATTTCTCAAGACAACTATAGTATTTTTGCTGGACATATTGAAGTTGGTGATTCAATTATCGAAGCGGCAGACTGGAAACAAGATTAAAGACATCATAGCTAAGGATTCTTGTGGTGACAAGATAAGTCTCATTTTTTGCTGTTTTCAGTGTATTTCTTTAAAGTTTAAATTCATTCATATTATGTGTTTCTATTCTGTAATGATCAATTCAGGAGAAATTAAACAGGATTAGTGACAATAAGCTCCCATTTTTAAACTTGTTGGCATTTTTATGTTTTCTGCTTGATAACCAGACCATATAATTCTTAATTGCTCTAGGTCCTAGTTAGATCCCCTTCTTCAATCTTCTTATCTATAGTTTAAGGATTCTTAAGTGCCCTTTTCCTCAGATCCCACCCACTCCATCAAATCAATCCTATACAAAGCCTTATAAGGTCACCTATCTTTCCCTTAGCACATTTGCATCTCTAAGCCTTATTTATTAGTATTTCCTTCCTAGAGAGTTGACTCCATTGCCTAATGTTCTGGTAGATCCTTCTGGTTTACCTTGAAATCTCTTTATTCCCACCAATATTTCAAAACAAGTCCTACTATTCACTCATAGCTAGCCTAAAATATTTTACCAAAACAAAGTTAAATTTTAAGGAGAGATCCCTCTCCGGAGCTCAGGAAGGCTAGATCCTGAATTCCCAAAGCGGTTCTTGGTTACCCCTGGTGTTCTTAACTACAAAAATCCCCATCCCACAACCTGAGAATTACTTGCGTAACAAGCCCTTAATTTGGGAGATCTACTAGAGGAGTATCAACCATTTCTACATCATATCAGCCATCTCCTATCATTTTTCGAGTTGCAGTGTATATTCAACCCTAGGGTTGCATTTCACCATTTTGGTATTTTGGGTATTTCCGGAAACCCTTCCTGGGTTGTCTTGGAAATGTGTTTTGGAACTTAGATCTCTATTCCTGACACTTTTGGATAATTGTATCAGTATTTATATACATATATATTTTCCAGGTGTAGTTATTCTCTCATAGACATCACAGTTATAGCATTTTGGCATTTCATGTATTAGTAGCATTCCCTCTTTTGATGTATTGTATCATGGGAGGCTTATTTGCCTAGTTTGAGTGACCTTTTTCCTCAATACTTGTACTCATTTTCTGCTAATAAACATAATGGAATGACTCTATGGTTGTCTCATGTTTTGATCTATTGATATTTACTGCATATTCCCAGTTTTATGTTCCATATTGCTGCTTTTCTTATTTTGGGATATTACAGTGGTATCAGAGCATAATCTTGGCTTAGCCCGTCAGAAATCACATCTATTTCATCATTAGAAGAAGAATCTCCTCACAGAAAGGTGAAAATTTACAAAAGAGACAAGGGCAAGACTCCATTCTCAGGAGAAATGAAAGGAAAGGATTTCTCAAAGCTTCTTCTCCAAACGATGTAGGATATTAACAGAGAAATCAAAGAGATGAGAATGGAGAGATATATGGATTCTCGAAATGGGTTTCTGCATGAAGAAAGCTCCAGCATTTCACAGTATGGGTGTGAACATTCAGCCGCATAATCAGCTCCAAAATGCTCTACTATGCCTACATTCCTAGAAAGAGAGAAGGAGGAAGGAGATACACCAAAGGAGGAGACTCTTGGTGACTATCTCCAAGAATATTAATCTCAATCTTAGAGGTTCAAGGAGCAGCCAAACTTCCAAGGGTTCTACCAGATCAAGGAAAATAGAAGACCCAGTAATCACAATAGAAGAAAAGGGTGCATGCAACATACTTTGGGTAGATTCTTTGTGCCTAATTTTGATGGGTCACCCAAGTGCACATCTAAGGCTTGGGTAAGGAAGTTGGACACCTATTTTTAGCTGCACCAAGTTTCAGAAGTAGAGGCCATTAAGGTAGCAGCATTGCACCTTGAAGGTAAGGCTCATGATTGGTGGTTTTATGGTTTTTCTTCATTGAGTCATGCAAATATAACTACTTATGCATAGTTCACCAGGAGGTTAGTGAAAATATTTGATCAAAAACATTTAGCAACATCTTTGGTTGAGCTAACCAAGCCCAAGCAATCATAACCTTTGCATGAGTTGGAAGGATCCACTAGACCAAATCCACTCCAGAATTCTATTTAGGGGTTAGAGACTTGAAAAATACCTTTCCAAGGGTAAGATACCCACTTCAACAAGATCTCTCTTCTCAAGAGGAAGACATGAAGATTCCTCCATCAAGAGAGGACCAATACAAATGGCCTCTTAATGATGATGAGGTATTCTCCAATAATGATGAGGAGGAAGAGGAATAGCTGGAAAGAGATGTCAGCATTGTAACACTAAGAGGAGATCCATCTACACATGGATATGGGAATGGAAAATTGCTCCAAATAAAGGAGCCTTTGTTTCCTTGCAAGAAGTTCCAAAGGATCTAACATGTGGAGACCATGGCACAATCCAGAAGCAACATGTGGCGATATTGATGGACATTGAGACTAAGCAGTGGAGGAAGTCTGTTCCGGCATTGACTATAGTTTTGAGGACATACACTATGATAGGTCACTTCTTTGTGGTCAAGAATCTTGACACCAATATGACATTGGGTGTGCAGGGGTTGATTACATTGGGGAGGGACACCTTAGATAGCGAGGATTTTCATATGAAAGGAGGAGGTAAGAAGAATGGGCAACATCAAGTGATCAGGGGCATACATCCCTATCCATTTCAAGAGGTTTATGCACAGAAGAAGGAGGTTGATTTGCATAGTGAAAGAAAGGAAAAATCAGTCCACTTTCATATAAAATCTACTTTAGACCTTGATGTCTCATTACATGGAGGGATTCCACCGAGAAGGCCCCCTGACTAGAAGATGATCAGAGAGTTCTCACAACAAGATGCATCATTCATGGATCTGGATGAGGAAGGAGCCTCAGGAGAGGCTAGCACAACGCAGAGAGCCCTTTATTTGATCAAGGAAGGGATGAGAAATTGTATGATATCTACATTGACATCTCTCATCCACCTACTTGCACTGGAAGATGGTGAGTCAGTAGCAAATGGTGGCACAAGCATGGTGTCAATGGGCTACTCTATAGCCTTGGAGCAGCAGAAGATACTTCAACTCAGGAGGGAGTCTTCTATATATGACAAGATGTTATTGACACTCTTGCATGCATTGGCCAAAATTTGGAATTTTTGGATGGGAAATGGCTTCCAAGAGAAGGTTGACCCCCATAAACTTCAATCTTGTCTTGGGAAAAAGCAGCTGTAAGGGAGGAAGCAAAAGTGGGATAGCAGTACTCCAGCATGTGGCTTTGGCATTGAGCATGTTAAAGAGGGGATCTATGAGGTGACAAGTACTCCATTACAAAAATCAGCAGCGCTGTCATTGAGGAGTATAGATCCATATTGGGAGTTCCAACTACTGGTGGAGTATTCCAAGAACCTCTTCACATGTAAGGTTATTGATGGGCAAGCGACAGATGAGAGGTATAGAGTGGTTGATGGAATCATTTATTTCTTGGATCGGGTCTTCTTGACTAGAGACTCCAAGCTCAAGGAGAAGATTCTACATGCAGCACATGAGGCACTCTTTTCCAGTCACACAAATTTCATTGGGACTTATCATCCCATCATGGAGGGATTATCATGGGAGGGTCTCAAAGAGGATGTGCTTCAACATATTAGGAGGTATATAGTTTTCTTTATGAATGAAGAGGAAAGAAACCACCTTGCAAGGTTGTTACAACCACTTCCCCTTTTGATAGAAAGATGGGAAGGTTCATCTATGGACCTCTTCACCATCTTGCCAAGAATATATGGTAAGGATTGTGTATGTATGCTTGTTGATCAACTTAACATGTATTTTCATTCCTTTGCCATACATTTACTGTTAGGTCCCTATATCACTAGTATAGCCCCTTATTATTATTAGTGTAAACCCCTTATTGTTATTATTGTACCCTTGTAACTCCCATTTTGTTATTATTGTGCCCTTAAATTATTATTGTTAGGTCGGCTAGGATTACATTGTGGCCCACTAGGATTACATTATGGCCCCATGGACTCCTATATATAGAAAGGAGGTTTTATAAATTGTATCATCCAAGAATTGTTCATTTATGTAATGTATTGGAGGTTGCCCCTGGTATGGTTTTCTATTTCTAAGAATTTATATCTCTTTTCTTTTTTGGAGTCACACAACATTTGGCATCGTAGCGGATTCTAGGTTTCGCTGCCCAAAACAGATCATCGTGGCATTTTCGTTATAAATTTTTTTCTACGAAGCTTCAGAAGCTGAAATTTTTAGGGTGCGAAGCTGAAATCTTGAGGAAGGTTGTCTAAAAATTTCAGATCTTGGTTCGCAATATTTGAGGAGATATCATCTGTGGAAGTTAGGTATTTGTTCAGGCTCATAAACAGGTCATAGTGGAATTTGCGCTATAAATATTTTTGTACGAAGGGTGAGAGTCTGAAATTCATATGGTACGAAGCTGAAATCCTGAGGAAATTCATCAAAAAATTTCAGAGCTTGGTTCGCAATATTTTTGGAGATATGATCTGTGGAAGGTAGTGCTTTTTCAGGCTCCTGAATTTCATCTCAAAGAGGTGATCGTGGGAAAAGTTCAATAACTCTCTCTCTGAAGATTGGATTGGAGTGCCGTTAAAAGTGGTCACAAGTACACAGCCTGTAGTTTCTTCGCTATCAATTTCAGAGACAAAGGACAAAACAGTGACACGTGGCAAGTCGTACAAGTTCGCTCTACTGAACCAGTCCAGAATTAGGTCATTATGGGAGATTGGACACAACTTTGTCTTGGAGCATCAAAATCAGGTCAGACCTGTGGCATTTGAAAGAAGCTTCAGAGGGCTACTACAGGGCTGAATTTCAGATATCGAATATTTTCAATTACAGAGATAATTCAATTTCAATATCGATCTCCTAAAAGCTAGTAAAAGGTGTGTATTTTTTTTCCGAATTGCATAAGTCTTGTTTGAAGAATCAAGTTGAATTGATTCCAAGGGAATATTGTAGAATAGGTATCAGTATTGGATTCTAAAATGGCGCCTAAAAAGAATTCAACACCCATTAAGCCTTCAGAAGGCTTTACCATGACTCATGAAGATGAAGAATTGCAACATGATCTATCAAAATTACAAGAGCAAGTGCAACAAATTTCACTCTCGCAAAAAGCAACAAAAAATGAAATGGAAGTTTTGAAGAAAGGCGTAGAAGTGAAGATGGACGGTTTGAAGAAAGGCATGGAAGCTAAAATGGATGGCGTGGAAGTGAAGATGGACGGTTTGAAGAAAGGCATGGAAGCTAAAATGGATGGCGTGGAAGCTACGATGGATGACATGAAAGACAACATGGAAAACATGAAGAATGATCTAAAAGAATACATGGAAGGCTTGATGACAAGCTTAAAACCAGAAATGATTCCTAATGGCGGAAATATAGGAGAAGAACCTCATGATGAGAACAAAATAAATGTTAATCGTGATTTCATAAACCCGAATGTTGGTGGGAAGAACCACCATATTCCAAAAATGGATATGAGGAAGTTTGATGGAAAGGATCCTGTAACATGGATACTACAGATGGAGCAATATTTGATCTCCATAACGTGCAAAACACACAAAAGGTACGCATTGCAACTTTACATTTAGAACAAAATACATTTGTATGGTATCGATGGCTTTGCTCCCGTAAAAAAATTGTCACTTGGTCAATTTTTACTGAGGAAATGATAGCACATTATGAGGATACAAAGAGCAACACCTTCTTTACCCAATTGATAAATCTCAAACAAAAGGGTTTAGTGGGGCAGCACATTGAGGACTTCCAAATATTGAATATAAGGGTAACTGATCTTACAGAGGAACACAGGATTGATCTCTTCCTAGGCACTTTAAAGGACAACATCCAACATGAAGTTCGCGTTTTGGAACCTGATTCATTGGAGAAGGCATTCAGGTTGGCAAGAAAAGTTGAATGTAAAATTATGGCGACAAGGAAGCCTACCACTCAATTCTATAAAGAAGGAAGTGTTGCTACGCCTAGATTTCCACAACCTACAAGGTTGACACCACAAACATTGGAAGAAAAAAGAGCAAAAGGGCTTTGCTACAGTTGTGATAGCAAATACACTAAAGGTCATAAGTGTGCTGAGAAGAAATTATTTTACATAGATTTTGAAGAAGAAGAAGAAAATGAACAAGAAGAGGATATACACCAGGAACCAGCCCTAGAAGAGGAAGAAATGAATCCGACCATATCGTGTAATGCACTGGCAGGAATTACCACTCCTCAAACTCTCAAGATAGTAGGAAAAATCAAGAAGAAAAGGTAATAGTGTTGATTGATTCAGGTAGCACCCATAATTTTATTCATTGTAAGGTAGCCAAGGAATTAAATTGTTTCCTATACCCAGCACCAGAATGTCAAGTGATGGTTGTAAATGGAGGAACTATAAATTTCTCTGGAAAATGCCATAATATCAAGCTAACCATGGGAGAATATGTATTGACTAGTCCAATGCTTTCCATTCCTATGGGAGGTGTTGATGTTGTACTAGGAGTACAATGGTTACAATCTTTGGGGACGGTAGCTTTTAATTTTCAAGAACTTTTCTTGAAATTTTTTTCAGAAGGAAAGGAAGTCGAATTACGGGGTATTGAAGGGAAGCCGTGAAGGATAATAAGCTCTAATGTCATGACAAAGCTTCTAAAGAAAGAACAACGAGGCGTAATTGCACAATTATGCTCACTAGAAGTTCCAACATCAAAATCATCTATTTCTGCAGATCTCCAACAAGTCTTGGACAATCATTCCAAGGTGTTTGAAACTCCCAAACGACTCCCACCTATTCGTGATCATGATCATGCTATTCATTTGATTCCAGGAAGTGTTCCTCCAAACATCAGGCCTTATAGATATCCTTACTTCCAAAAGAGCGAAATTGGACGTATGATTGGAGAAATGTTAGAGGCGGGTATAATTCAACCTAGTCAAAGTTCTTTCTCTGCTCCTGTAGTATTGGTACACAAGAAGGATGGATCATGGAGAATGTGTTCGGATTATAGGGAGCTTAATAAGCTCACCATTAAAGATAAATTTCCCATTCCTGTGATTGATGAATTATTGGATGAATTACATGGAGCAATTTATTTTACCAAGTTGAATCTTCGTTCAGGATATCATCAAATTAGAATGAAGACTGAAGATATTCCAAAAACAGCATTTCGAACTCATGAGGGTCATTATGAATTTTTGGTCATGCTTTTTGGCCTTACCAATGCACCTTCTACATTTCAAGGGTTGATGAATTCCATTTTCAAACCCTTCCTTAGAAATTTTGTGCTAGTATTTTTTGATGATATACTAATCTACAACAGGTCTTGGAAGGATCATGTTGAACATGTTGACAGGGTGCTCAAACTATTGCAGGAGAAACAATTATATGCAAAAACATCCAAATGTTTCTTTGGAGTACAAGAGGTGGAATATCCGGGTCATATTGTATCTCACGAGGGTGTTAAAGTAGACCCTAACAAAATTAAAGCCATTAAGGAATGGAAAGTCCCCACAACCATAAAGAAGTTGCGAGGATTTCTCAAGTTAACAGGGTATTATCGCAAGTTTGTTAAGAATTATGGGAGAATAGCAGCACCTCTAACAACATTATTGAAGAAAGATGCATTTTCATGGACTCCTGAAGCAACTAAGGCCTTTGAACATCTTAAAGAGGCAATGTGCCTAGCACCGGTCTTAGCTACGCCAGACTTCACAAAAACCTTTATTGTGGAATGTGATGCCTCAGGAAATGGAATTGGTGTAGTTTTAATGCAGGAAGGAAGACCCATTGCTTTTGAAAGTCGTCCAATCAAAGGAAAGTATTTACAGAAACCTATTTATGAGAAGGAAATGTTAGCAATACTACATGCACTCAAGAAATGGCGAACTTACCTAATGGGAAGACACTTCAAGGTAAAAACTGATCATGATAGTCTTAAACACTTTTTGGAACAAAGACTATCTTCAGAAGAGCAGGAAAAATGGGTCACAAAGATGTTGGGTTATGACTTTGAAATAATCTACAAAAAAGGGAAGCTAAATGTTGTTGCAGATGCACTCTCAAGAAAGAATGAAGAGGTGGAAGCATTGCTTTGTGCCATTTCTATTATCCAACCAGATTGGATAACCGAAACAAGAGATGAATGGAAGAAGGAAAAAGATGTATGGACACTCATTCAAAAGTTGCAGCAAGATCCTAGTACATTTGATACATTTAGTTGGAAAAAAGATTCCTTATGGTACAAAGATCGCTTATATCTTTGTAAGAATTCCAAACTAAAACAAAAGATTCTTCTGGAATTGCACACTTCTCCTTTAGGAGGACACTCGGGATTTTTAAAAACTTACCACAGGGTGAAGAAAGAATTTTTTTGGGATGGCCTTAAATCTGATATTCAAAAGTTTGTGGCGAAATGTTTGGTTTGCCAACAGAATAAAGTTGAGACAATTAAGACCCCGGGACTTCTACAACCTTTATCTATTCCAAGTCAATGTTGGGAGGAGATTTCAATGGATTTTATCACAGGTTTACCTAAGTCCGAAGGAAAGAGTGTCATCATGGTGGTAGTTGATAGACTTACCAAGTATGCACACTTTTGTGCACTATCTCATCCATTTAAAGCAAGTACAGTTGCTACTACATTTATGGACAGAATTCAAAAGCTACATGGAAGCCCAAGGGTTATTGTGAGCGACAGAGATCCCATTTTTAATGGAAATTTTTGGACGGAGTTATTTTCTTGTTTGGGTACTCAATTAGCTCATAGCTCATCTTATCATCCTCAATCTGATGGTCAAACTGAGATATTAAATAAATGTTTGGAAGGATATCTTCATTGTTTTGTATCTGATAAACAAACACAATGGGTCAAGTGGTTACCTCTTGCTGAATGGTGGTATAACACTTCCTTCCATACCGCAGCAAAAATGACCCCATTTATGGCACTTTATGGATATCATCCACCATCCATCACATCATCTTTAAGGGAAAATTCGAAGGTTCAAGCAGTGGAAGATCACATCGAGCATCAGCATGAAGTTCTCCAACTCTTAAAGGATAACCTGAATTTGGCACAAAATCGAATGAAACAACAGGCAGATCAACATCGTAGCGAGAGAAGTTTTGATGTAGGAGATTGGGTATTTTTACGGCTACAACCATACAAACAAATGTCCCTCAAGCAAGCAAAGAAGGATAACAAATTATCGCCAAAGTACTATGGTCCTTACAAGGTGTTGCAAAAGATTGGTACTATGGCATACAAATTGGAGCTTCCTGCTTCTTCACGAGTACATCCAGCTTTCCATGTTTCATGCTTAAAGAAGGTTATAGGTGAAAATATTCCAGTTCAAACAGTATTGCCAGAACTTGATGGGGAAGGGAAAATCATATTGGAACCTGAAGCAGTCATGGAAAAAAGAACTCGACAACTACGGAATCGATCAATTTCAGAGTATCTCATCAAGTGGAAGAACTTACCCACTCAAGATTCTACATGGGAGGATGAGAATTTTATACAGAAGCACCCGGAGCTACTCAAGTGTTGAGGACAACACTTTTTTGAAGGAGAGGGGCATGTTAGGTCCCTATATCACTAGTATAGCCCCTTATTATTATTAGTGTAAACCCCTTATTGTTATTATTGTACCCTTGTAACCCCCATTTTGTTATTATTGTGCCCTTAAATTATTATTGTTAGGTCGGCTAGGATTACATTGTGGCCCACTACGATTACATTGTGGCCCACTACGATTACATTATGGCCCCATGGACTCCTATATCTAGAAAGGAGGTTTTTTGAATTGTATCATCCAAGAATTGTTCATTTATGTAATGTATTGGAGGTTGCCCCCTCGAAGTGGCTTATTTCTAAGGCATTTATATCTCTTTCCTTCTCTTTTTGGAGTTGGTTACACAACATTTACAGCACATTGCTCCACAAGAGAGTAAGCCTTTCTTTGGATTTCATTGTCCTCTTGGGACTACAGTCAGTGATGGGGATGGAAACTTTCTAGAGGGCTTTGGGCAAGAATTGTTTTTCTTGGGTTACATTCAGTTAATACCAAATTTCCTTTACTACTTTCAAGCTTTTGAGAAGCTAATGGCAACAAGAAATTCATTGGATGGCCACTTATCATATCATGTTTTGAGACAGCTAGGAGCAGAACAACGTTGGTCTCACTTGAGAGACTATTTTCACCATTTGATATGTCATGTGACATTTAGTCTATGTTTCCTTTGGATTACATATTGTGATGATCTTATATTCACTATATGTGGAATGACTTGGGCAAGAGAGGTTCCTATAACCAAAGAGTGGAACCATGATATTCCGGATACCTTTTGGATTCTTGAGGGCAACATTATTGCAACCCAAGATCAGCAGCAGCTCCATACATATCATAAATGGATAGAGAGACAACGTGGGGTGAAAAAAAAATTCCTTTCATTTTCAGCCATGCAACCCCTCTACATTGCAAAATCAGGGGATTGGTGAGTTCTTCTATGAGCTACCGAGGATGGTTCATTTTGTTTGGATGATAGCATCGAGATTAGAGTTTCTCATTGGAGTTGAGGCCCCCAACATTTGTCATCTCTCATGCCTCAAGGAGGCCAATTGAAATCATGTAGCTTTCCCCATGGATCTCCCACTTCTTCATGATGAGAGTCATTTGGTTTATCTACGAAAGGCTAACTTGCACACTTGGGAGAGTATCCAGTTCAATGGTGGAGACTATCGAATGAGGAGGGTAAAAGAGGAGGAGAGGAGGTTTTGCAGCATCCATCCTTGCAGTTGCTTGAGGAAAAGAAACATTTGGGAGGGGAGGACTGTAATATTCCAAAATTAGCTAGCAGCTAATTGGAATATTAATCTTTTCTTTTGTCACTTAGATAAAGGAATAAGTGGGTAGAGAGACCTGTAAATCTCTTTAGTAGAAATAAAACAACTTCTCATGTGAATGTAGAACATTTCAAAATTTGAATAAAGCACCCTTACGTGTGAACATGGGCTAGACCATGTGGACATGGTCAAAGTTGAATAGATCAACAACGTTGTTATGGAGATAGTGGAGGAGTAATGGAGGACAACACAGTCATTTAGGAAGATTGTATGCATGAGAGTAACTCCTTTAATGAGTGGGACCCAGGGTGAGGAAGCTCACCAAGCATATAAGGAAGAGGATGGCATCCATAGAATACATTATTTTGATTATTGTTTTTGTGTTCTTGTATGACTATTTGCACGCTTCACTTGTTTAGCTAGGTGTGTTGTTTATCAAAAGGGTGTTCCCGAGTGAGAATCCCACCCTCATCCTCGGGGGACTTCGAGTGCCTACTCAGGAGAGGTATCTTGAGCTGAATTTCCACTATTCGGCATCAGGCCAAGCTTCAACCATCATCCATAGCGCAATCTATTTGAGGATTATGTTGTTTTACAGGGAAATAGCAGTGGAGGAGAAATAGCTTCAGTTTCCTAGCTTGCTTTCCTTTGGAGGGATCATCCTTTCATCCGGGAGGCTGGTGTGGAAGATCTTAATGCATTATTTTGATATCTGGCAATAGGACAAGTAGCTACCATTAGCTATAGTGTATTTTCCTTCAGGGACTGCGTTATTTCAGTGAGCAGTTGCAACAGAGGGTTTAGTGCCCTAGTTGGGGAGTCAGATTTTCAGTGAGGGGATCAACCCTTCAAATGGGAGATCTATTAGAGTATCATCCATTTCTACATCAGATCAGCCATCTCCTATCATTTTTCCAGTTGCAGTGAATATTCAGCCCTAGGGTTGCATTTCACCATTTTGGTATTTTAGATATTTCCGAAAACCCTTCCTGGGTTGTCCTGGAAATGTATTTTGGAGCTTAGATCTCTATTTTCAGCACATTTGGAGCATTGTATCAACAGTTATATATATTTCTATTTTCCAGCTACAGTTATTCTCTCATAGACAACACAGTTATAACATTCTGGCATTTCATGTATTAGTAGCATTCCCTCTTTTGATGTATTGTATCATGGGAGGCTTATTTGCCTATATTGAGTGGCCTTTTTCCTCAAGAATTGTACTCATTTTCTACTAATAAACATAATGGAATGATTCTATGGATATCTCATGTTTTGGTCTATTGATATTTACTGCATATTCCCGATTTTATGGTCCATATTGCTGATTTTCCTATTTTTGGATATTACAGGTGATAAGGGGTACTCTTCTTATGATGGATCTAGAGTTCCTCGGTCAATGCTTCAATCGTTTCGTTGAAAAAATGTGTACCTCTATCACTAATAAAAAACATTGAGCACCCAAACCTGGTCAAAATATGCTCAAAGATGAAGTGCGCAATAGTGTATGTAGTACAATACTTAACCACCTTCGCCTTTGCCCATCTAGTCACATAATCAGTGGTAGTAATGATATACCGTGCTCCAGTCTTCATCCCTGGAGGTTTGATTGGTACCAAAAAATCTATAGCCCATTTGTCAAATTCCTGCAAGTCCATCTACGACTGCACGGGCATTTCATCTCTACGCAATGACTTCCCAGTCCATTGTCATGCATCGCCATGTAGTGTGGGCCACCATAACCCAGCACACGACACCTTCTACATAGTGGCTTTCCTAGTGTAGTGGCCCCCTGCCACTCCTTCGTGAGATTCAACCAATATATCCCGTCTTTCATGTCCCTACACATATCTCCTTAATACTTCATATGCTCCTAATTTATACAACTGACCTGCAATCAGGATGAAATCAGCTGCGTGTGCAACCAACTCCTTCTTTTTTTGGACTGAATATTCCACAGGCGTTGTTCCCATGGTTAGAAAATGAGTAATGTTAGCAAAGTGCTCATCAACCACCTTGATAGAGAAGATTTGCGCGTCCGGTAATCCTTCCTCTAGACTGGTTGGTTCCTCCCCATTCTCAATATGTGACAAGTGATTAGGCCCATCATTCAGTCTTCTTGGCTTCACAATGATCTCAAATTCATACTCCTGGAAAAGCAATAGCCACTGACATATCTTCCCCCCCAATAGAGGCTTATTGACTAGGTATTTCAAAGTATAATGATTAGTTAAAATTTTGAGATACCCTCCCAAAAAGTAGTGTCTATATTTTTTCAGTGCGTATACCATGGCCAATCCTTCCCTTTCTGTAGTTGATTAGTTGTGCTCTGCACCTGAAAGCTTCCGACTAGCAAAAGCTACTGGGTGACCTATGTCACCTTCTCCTGGTTGTGCTAAAACAACTCCCAGTGCTATACCATATGCATCCACAAGCACATGGAAAACCTTAGACTAGTCTGGGAATATCAAAATGGGTGCAGTGGCCATTTTTCGCTTTTAGCAATTCAAAGATCTTCTGACATTCGTAATCCCAAAAGAATGCTACATCCTTGTTTAGCAACTTCTCCATCGGCACAATGATCAGAGCATACCCCTTGATAAAATTCCTGTAATAACCAATATTTCATAGGATGGAGCGCAATTGTTTCTTAGCAGTAGGGACTTCTAAGTTGATGATAACCATGATCTTGGTTGGGTCCACCATCAATCCTTGCTGACATACTATATTCCCCAACAGAATCCCAAAAGGTACATAGAATATGCATTGCTTCATGTTGAGAGAAATCTGGTGCTTCTGACAGGTATCAAGCATCATGAACATATTCGATACATGTTTCTTTACTAATCCAAATATTGTTTAGTCATAAAAGTATACTTCCAAGAATTTAAGCATGAATTTCTTGAATACAGCCATGAACACACATGAGAATATTGCAGGTGCATTTTTCAACCCGAACAACATGACAGTCTATTGAAAAGAACCCCATTCAGTGGCAAAGGTGGTCTTGCTGTAGTCCTCTGGCACAATGTGGATTTGATGATAACCTGAGAACCCATCTGTGAACAAATAAGCTTCCTGCCCTCCCACATTATCTAGAATTTCATCAGAGAATAGATTAGGGAAGGGGTCATGCACACAAGCATCATTCAAATTTTCCAGATCGACACAGATCATGATTTCTCCCTTGGTATTTTTCTCCTGAACCACCATTGGGCTTACTCAATCAGACTACTCGACTGGTTCAATGATTCCCACAACCACATATTTTCTAATTCCTCCTTTACCTTATGCTTATATTTGGGGTTCAATCAATATTGGTGTGTCTTGACAGGGTGCACATCATGTTTTAATGTGATTTTCATGACACCTAGGTCCCCCACAATGCCCTTCAACTTCAAGAACTTTGTAGGAAACAAATCTTGATATTCTATCAACAGCTCTGCAATATTTCCTATTGTATCATCGTCCTAGTAGTCCCCAATATTTTCCAAATTGGGTTGCTCATATGTCCCAACTTTGACTTCCTTCAATTTCAGAGGTTTACACACGTACATTTTTCTTAACACTGGTCCTACAACTACGCGCTCTCCTTCAGATTCAAGGATATTAACATTCCTTGGGTCATATTTGTTATCCTCAATTGACATATTTCATAATTTGACTATGTCTTTCATCTACACATCCCAGGCCAGCGCAGCACACTCTGTGTGGGGTTGGAATTCATCAAAGTGCATCTATGTCTTGCAATGCCTCATCCAATATTTTTGAGCCCCCCACAGAGCCAAAAGTTTCCAGTAAATCTTCGGTCATTATATATGAGTCTCAAGTGCCTCAGTGTAACTCAACATCTAGATACGAGGTCATGGGGACTAGT
This sequence comes from Pinus albicaulis, assembly GCA_034641835.2. Classification (NCBI taxonomy): domain Eukaryota; kingdom Viridiplantae; phylum Streptophyta; class Pinopsida; order Pinales; family Pinaceae; genus Pinus; species Pinus albicaulis. Next base: position 11,001,004 of record MU968411.1, on the reverse strand, counting down.
CCTAATGAGTGGAAAAACCTATGAACCCATTCATTCCATGTCTTTTCATCCCATACCTCCATCCACATGGCCAGGTGCTTGCGTGGATCTCCTCGGTGATAGAATAATTAAATGGGCGGCATGGCAGGAGGTTGAAAGTGCAAAATCATCGTTTGTCTACATTTCTACCAGTCCTGAAAAGTTCTCTTGTGTGTTTCCCACCACCGCACTAGGGTTGTGCGTATAGCCAAATCAAGCACCCATAACCTTGTCTCCTCTAGGACGGAGTTTCCCAGTGCTTCTAAAAATTATTTGACACTACCAGAACCATCAAAGTAGGGCATTTCCCTTACCTTAGAGGAGATTCACTAGAAATTATTTGTAATCTTGAGGCAACGCAGTGCAGAGACATCGTGCAACAAGTTCTGCCAGTTCTCCATTTCGCGATCAGAATCAGAAAAACATGAACTGTCCTTCTCCCAGTTCAACATGTCGTCAGTTGTAGGGTTGATCTAGTGTTCATCCCGTGCAGTCAATTTATATATATGGTCAACCTCATCCCCTTTTTTCAAGGTTTTTGTGTAGCGTTCTCCTTCTGCCTGGTCTATCACTCATGTACTATTATTCTCAAAAATCATACTTCTGCGCGTTAGATTGATGATGCCCCCCATATCAATAGCCCAATCCAATCCTAACAGCGCAGGGTAGGGATCTACATCACCCACAATTTATATAACCTCAAAGTCAACACATAACTTTACTCCAACGATGTCGACCTCAACTTGCGGAAGCCTACCAAGTGGGATGATTTTTTGTTGATTAGCCATGCATAGCTGAATGGTGGACCATTCCAACTTTGGCTCTCCCATATTCTGCCAGGATTTTTTAGGTAAGACATTTTCATCCGACCCCATATCTAATATGACCTGGTCCATATGATAGTCTCCAATCTACATAATCATGTGCATCTCCCTACCAGTTCTCTTCTTCTGTTTGTAAACTTTTTTTACAGCCTTGGTTTGTGTCTGCGACACCTTTTTTTGTGTATAGCTGTCTATCGGGGCCTGGAGATTATCTACTACCTTCTTATTGAGCAGTAGCTTAATGCAAGCTTGTAAGAATGGCTTAACCTCATCGTCATCTTTTGGTTCTGTGAGATTTCTCGAAGTGGTTGCTTCTACATTAGCGAAATCCTTTCTACCTTCGATGAAAGCCTCTTTTTCTTTCTACAGGTCGAGGCCTTCTTTTTTGTCAGACGGCTTTCTAATTAGTGGTTTTGCGGCGGCCTTTTCCTTGTTCCCTTCAGTAGAAATTCCACTACGTGTAATTACATTTACTCTTAGACAGTCGTCGCGTAGTTCAGCCTTAACTCATTGTATGTTTTGCATCGGTGTTTGTTGCTTTTCTTGCATTTTAGAGATCAACACCAGAAAAATATTCAATTACATGATCGAATTTCCTACAATACTTGTAGGATTTTTGTGCGGGGTTCAGGTAGTCTCGTGCATAATGTCAGATGTCTCCACAGTTGTAGCAAATTAGCTTCCCTCTCCCTCGACCTGCGCCTTCACCTCTCCCCCCTCACCGTCCTCTTGTTGGGGATCCTCTGCGTCTTGAGGGAGATGCTAGTAACAAAGGGTCAGCTTGAACTTTTTAAAGGTTCCCTATGTCGATCATCAAATCATACGTTCAGCAGTTGTGCTCATCATGTCCCACTGAAGAGGAGAATCTGCACCACTGTTGCTTCAGTTCTAGGACATAGGCACCTAACTATGGGCAGTGGTTTGTATCATGTCGCCCAGACACCCTAAAATCAGTGTACCACAGTGTGGGGGTACTAGTCCCAGCAATATCCCTCGGGCACAGTGGACTCGGTCCCCCATCTTGCATATAATCCGACAACAAAGGGAACTGATCTTTGGTGTGGCCAGATACCCTGCATTGTATGCACCAAACATCCGTGATAGCTTATTTACCTCAATCTCTTCATAAATTCTTAATTTCTAAGTGCATTGCCTCTAATTGGATCAGAATTTGTAGCGCTCCAAATTGAGCATCATCCCTCGCCACAGCTTCTAGATTCATAGAAATTTCTATGGCTTCTATCTACGATTCAATATTTTGTTGACCCATGGGCCCACGCAGATGTGGTAAAAGCATGGCAATGAACCATTCCTTATGTTGCTTATCATCGTAGGAAAATCCTCTGTCGCTGATGACCTTTTTTAGTCGTTGGTCAGCTTCCCAAACTGATTTTGTAGGCCTTTGCTTAATATATTTTAGTTCTAATACGCATTTAGAATAATATTTAGGCTTTCAAAACTTCTTATTCAGGGCATCCTTGATCTCCTGCATTGTGGGATTCACAGGTTGAGTAATGTATCCCATGAACCAATCCAAAGTCTGACCTTCAAAGGCCATTACTATTTGCGCTCTCTTAATAGCATCTGTATTGACATTCTGTGAATTCCACAACACATTCACCACAAACCAAATCAGTCCATATCCTCATCCCCCACACCCTTAAAGGTGGGTAACGTCATCTGCGTGGCCATATCGTCCACAGGTGGGGGTTGTGGTGGGGTAGGAGTTGTTAGTGTCAGTCTTTGCAGCCTTCCTCCAGTTATCAAAAATGATCTTACAAAGTGATTTTAAGGTGTCAAGGTCAAATTTTTTTATTTTAGTGATTCTTCAAGCAAAATTTGGTCACTAGGTATTAGGTCTAGGGTTTTCTTTTACTCTTGTGAAAGTTGTCCAAATGTCGGTCCATGTCACCATTCAGCTGAGTGTACCATCATTCAGAGGGTTGTCATCATCATGCCAGATTCCAAAGGGTCATTTTACACCTTCTTCATGACAACCCTCTGAATTATGGTACACTCATTCCAAAGGATCATTTTACACCTTGTTCATGCTTCAATTGTGCCTAGGTAAGGTTCATTTCCCTCTCCTATGGTTTTGAAGGTAATTTCTCTAGGATGGTCAAATCATTAGAAAAACTTGTATCCTGATGTTCATACACCTTCCCCTATCCTTAATGTACCTTATTAAACACTTCCCATCACCGAGATCCCCCAAATTCCTCATTTTCGCACAAACCCTAGTTTCTTGCTACAACTTGGCAATTTTCTAGGCTAGGCCTATGTTTTTCCCTTTTGGACCCCTTCCCCTCACTCAATATTTGAAATTCCACTTTCCCCTAATTCCTAACATCCCTCCCTACTTCCCAAAATTTTCTCAAGAATTTAGAAGCCCCTTATCCCCTTCATTTTGCTTCATTTCGACAAATCCCCTGTCCCACACATCGGGATAGGTTTTACTCCAATGATGTTTATGAGCAAGAAAAGATGAATTTGGGAAACCTGAGAGATTTTTTTGTCCACCATATGCCAAGGAACAAAAACCTCCTTCCCTTTTTACACAGGTGTCATGTTTTCAGAGAAATGTCAAAAATACAGTTGCCTCAGGAGAATTGATGCACCTCTGAAGTGACCTTGGGAAAATCAAGATTTCTCCTAGCTTGGTTGGACAAATGACTTTCTTGATGAGTCAAATGATACCTAGACACAAAGAGAGTTCCAATGAGCTATCATGAGCTCAATTTGGAGTTGAGGAAGACCTTCAAAATTTGATTGCAACAGCACTCTGCCTTGAGGCAGCCTCATTTTGCGCATTTTGACCATTCTTGGGAGATTTGATGTTTGACAAGGAAAATGAACTCCAAATTGAAAAATTAAACTTGGGTTGGAAATTAGACTCAAGAATACTTCCAACGAGCTATCCCAGGCCCAATTTGGATACGGGTAAGACCTCCAAAAGTCTCATGCAAAATGGTGCTACGCATTGAGATGAATTTTGGAAATTTTGCCTTAAAAAACAGAGTTTTCTGCCCAATGCGCCGCCCCACCTGGCGCTCGCTTTTGATGGATACATAATTTTGATGAAAATTCAAGATATTTGGATTTTTCATTAAAAAATATGCATGCTCACAAATGGCCAAGAAATTTTGACAAGTTTTGGGCTTCCAAAAAGATCAAAAACACCCCAAAAATGACCTTTCTACCCGTTTTTTGACACACAGGAAGCAATCTTGGGAGAACTCAGTTTTGGAGGGGTAAACGGAGGCCAAATTCAAAAATTCCACTTCTGCTAGAAATTAGACAGGCAGAAATTTTCAAAAAGCCCACTTGGAGAAAATGTGGACACTGGGAAGGCCTCCAAAAGCAACTATAAAAAGGTGCTACGCATAGGGAAATCAATGCGGCGCATTGGAGGAATTTTGCTCATTTTTGGTCAAAAAAACTCTATTTTTCGCCTAGTTTTTTCACAGTTTGACTTTTTCCCTTCTAATTTTAAAACTCATGATGTAATTTAATGTGAAATGATGGGATTTTATGTAATTATGCTAAATTTTCACTCATAGAGGTAGATTCATCCATCAAAAGGTAGTTTGCAATTGAATGAATCAGTTTCCTAGTTTTTAGAGGCAAGCTGTTCCACTGCCTACTTTTTAGTTCTCAGTTTAGATTTTGTTGGAAAAACTCCTAATATTATGAGCTCGACCCCTAGAGGCTAGGATGAGTTTTTGGTTGCCTATATCTTGTAATTTTTCAGTCATTAGCATAGTTGGACTTTTGGGAATGCTTTGAGCATTATTGTACATTCGTCTTTACAGTTTGGCAAAGGAATAGACCAGGGTTTGCAGCACTTTATGGGATTCTTATGGAATATTTATTTGGTATTGTGTTTCCTTCTGTAATTGCAAGTTTTACATGTGATTTATGTATGCCATTATCTCTCTTTGCTTCATATTAACTAAATCAAACAAAGATAAAGGTAGAATCCATTGAAATTGCAGTGCTCTACCTAGGGTGTGTTTAGTTATCTATGTTTTCAACTGATTGAAAAGGATCCCTAAGTTCTTCATGCCCTTTTCAACTCCTCATCTGTCTAAAACCTCTCCATCTCACTCAATTTGAAGTACTAAACCATTTGTCTGCCTTGCCCCATAGATATCTCTGCAAAACTGAGCCTTATTCCCCAGACCCAAATCTACCTTTCGATTTGAGCCAAAAAAACATCATTAAATTCAATCAAACTCTTTTGCACACATACCTAGCCTAAAATCAGTCTTCACATCAAGTCATATCCAAGCCTCATTGATCATTTTTTTTGCTGAGATTGACAAGGAGAGAGCCCTCTCTCGACCTGGTAGGGCTAGCTACCAGGTTAAGCATGGTTTGATGTTACCCTAGATTCTGCTTTTCTCAGCCTGAGGTAGATTTAGGCCCTAAAATAGTGGCGACCATACTGGGGAAGAAAAGTTTGTTGTTTGCTTTATAAACTACAGACGGAGCCTGAAGTTAGCTAGGTAGCCTTCGAAACGCTCTTGCTTTGCATTAGAGAAAGTAGATGAATGTTGCTTCAGTCAATCTCCCATCTGTGTTTATGAACTGAAAATCTGGTTTTCTCAGTAAAATCTAATAAAGTTTAGATCTTATTGTTGATGGTGGATAACGATCAGACATTGGAAGGCTGAAATAATTCACCTGGCGACTCTAAATTAGTTTCGAGTTCAGATCCAAGGACTCCACTGTAGGATGAACCTGACCAACAGAAACATGAAAGGACAATATGGAAAGATCAAGTATTCAAGTTGGAATTTCATCCAATACATTTTGTTCTTTTTCATAAATTATTTCTTCTCTTTTCCCGAGAATGTCAAGAAGGCTTTCCAAAGTATATTGTATTTGAGAAAAGATCCTCGGCCTGCATTTGATTCTTTCCCTTCGAATATTGTGAATACCAAATATTTCTGTGCTTTTGAGTTTGATCAAGACCTTTCTTCTGAATCTTGTGATGGCCATCTTCAAACTAATGAACCTCAAGAGACCAAGATTGATTCTGCAGCGTTTGTACATACCCCTATACCTTGTAAAATTCTAGATCGATACAAGCCTCTGATTTTACCTCCTATATCCCATGCTTTCCCTAAAAATCATGACCTATATCTACCAAGATTTGATGGTCAACGCGACAACGTCACTGCTGAGAGAAATGTTCTGAATTTTGAGTCTTTTCTTGACCTTTTTTAAGTTGATGAAGAGGATGTCAGTATTAGGATTTTTTCTCTTTCTTTTCTAGGGAAATTCAAGAATTGGTTCAAAACCCTGCCTGATGCAAGCATTTCAGATTTCCAGCAGTTTGTCAAAGTTTTCCTCGACAGGTGGGTGGTAAGACAGAACCCTTTCTTGATTATAGAAGAGTATAACCAGCTGAAAATACTGCCAGGGGAGAAAGTACAACAGTTTTCTGCCAGATTTAACCAAGTTTATTATTCGATGCCAGTTAATATAAGACCTCCTCTTGGATCTGCTCTCTTGCACTACCCGGGTGCCTTTGATCCGGAAATGGAGTTTCAGCTGAGAGAAATGGATTTTGCAACACTTGAAGAGATGCAGAACAGTGCAGTAGATGTAGAGGCTCATTTTTTGATCTGAAGGTCAAAGTTGAAGGAAGAAGAGATGAAAAACATAGATCCGAAGGAATTGACATCTCTAGAGGTAAATCTTGACATTTTGGTAAGTGCAGTGGAAGAGATGATGCAAAGGATCATCACAAGGAATGAGTATAATGTTCAAGCCCATGGCTCGCTGATTGAATAAGAACAAGTTGCTGATCTAAAACATTTTGTTTCTTATCCCATTTTTCATAGATCTGATAATGATTGTTTTATAGATCATCTTGGAGAAGAGAGAGTTGTTGATATGACATGTATGCTTGATGATGTGTTTTATACTAATGATTTGCCTCAGTTTGATCATTATGCTAATGATTATGTTCTCCAAGCAGAAGCTAATCTTGCAGACAAATCAAAAGCTCTTTTCTGGGAGGAAGAAGTTCACTTTCAGCAGCTCGAATACAATGTTCAGCCATCACATATCAGCTATGGAAATGACAAGGAAAGTGCAGCAAATTTTGAAGTAAGTAAAGGATCTTTGCCTTTTTGTTTTGCCTCGTTTCAGTTCATCAGAGACAACATTCATGCAATCCGAAATCAACTGTCGGCAAGTCTTGATTTGGACCATCTTGAGGGCAATAAAAACCTTGTTCAAGACTTCTCATATCTAGATTTTTAGCCCTCGAATGCCATTGATTGTCAAGTTACAGATGAAGACATGGAAGCTGGCACATATGATCAAATGATACAAGATGATTCCGTACCATTTTGTTTTGAATCATTTCATTTTTTGAAGGGTAAATTGCATAGTATATCTTCAAATGAGCAGCTTGTAGGAAATCATGTAATCTCATCGGAACCAATAGAAAATGGGTTGCAGCAGTCTTTTCAAGTTTTTCATGATCCAATAGCTGATGTGTTGGATGATTTCTGCAGTCAAAGTCCTTCTCCATTAACTATATGTGAGCTTGAAACGTGTACTGATAAAAAATTGATCCAGGAGCCAGTCTCTTTGTTATTTTCAACAGGAGTCTCGTCACAAAGCTTAGATCAAAGTTTGCATTCATGGTATGAGGAGAAGAAAAGTAATCCATTAGATGAGCTAAGTCCCAGTGTGCATGAACTTCAAGATCTTTATGCATTGTTTTTGGAGGCGGATAGAAAATCCGTAGTATTCAACGGATCTGTTCACAAGCTTTCATGGGAGTTACCTTTCAGTAGTTCTCTCTTGTTTTTCATAAGAAAGCGCCTGTGGAGAATTCAAACAGCAACCGAAATACTTACTTGGTTTCATTGGTTGTTTCATTTCACTTGATCAGCTGATGAATGAAACTGTTAGAGTAGGTTTTGATGAATAAGATCTACTTTGAGCATCATTTCTAGTTTGTCGGTTGTGTATAAGTATCGAGTCAGTTTTTAGTTGAGTGAGATTCAGTTTGTGTTGTCAATTCGTCAGTTTTCAGTCATGCATTTCAGCTTGAGTTTTTTACTCCATTTCCCAAGGGATGAAGGCACTTGTCTGCTCTCCCAAAGATATGTTGTTCTTGGCACCTCCAAGGAGCTACCATCCCCATTGGAGCCAATGTTAGTGTCAGTCTTTGCAGCCTTCCTCCAGTTATCAAACATTCTCTTAAAAAGTGATTTTAAGGTGTCAAGGTCAATATTTTTCATTTCAATGAGTCTTCAAGCAAAATTTGGTCACTAGGTCTTAGGTCTAGGGTTTTCTTTTACTCTTGTCAAAGTTGTCCAAATGTCAGTCCATGTCACCATTCAGCTGAGTGTACCATCATTCAGAGGGTTGTCATCATCATTCCAAATTCCAAAGGGTCATTTTACACCTTTTTCATCCTTCAGTTGTGCCTAGGTAAGGTTCATTTCCCTCTCCTAGGGTTTTGAAGGTAATTTCTCTTGGATGGTCAAATCATTAGCAAAAATTGTATCCTGATGTTCATACACCTTCCCCTATCCTTAATGTACCTTATTAAACACTTCCCATCACTGAGATCCCCCAAATTCCTCATTTTCGCACAAACCCTAGTTTCTTGCTACAACTTGGCAATTTTCTAGGCTAGGCCTGTGTTTTGCCCTTTTGGACCCCTTCCCCTACTTCAATATTTGAAATTCCACTTTCCCCTAATTCCTAACATCCCTCCCTACTTCCCAAAATTTTCTCAAGAATTTAGAAGCCCCTTATCCCCTTCATTTCACTTCATTTCGACAAATCCCCTGTCCCACACATTGGGATAGGTTTTACTCCAATGATGTTTATGAGCAAGGAAAGATGAACTTGGGAAACCTGAGAGAGTTTTTTTGTCCACCATAGGCCAAGGAACAAAAACCTCCTTCCCTTTTTACACAGGTTTCATGTTTTTAGAGAAATGTCAAAAATACAGTTGCCTCAAGAGAATTGATGCACCTCTGAAGTGACCTTGGGAAAATCAAGATTTTTCCTAGCTTGGTTGGCCAAATGACTTTCTTGATGATTCAAATGATACCTAGACACAAAGAGAGTTCCAATGAGCTATCATGAGCTTAATTTGGAGTTGAGGAAGACCTTCAAAAGTTGATTGCAACAGCACTCTGCCTTGAGGCAGCCTCATTTTGCGCATTTTGACCATCCTTGGGAGATTTGATGTTTGACAAGGAAAATGAACTCCAAATTGAAAAATTAAACTTGGGTTGGAAATTAGACTCAAGAATATTTCCAACGAGCTATCCCACGCCCAATTTGGATATGGAGAAGACCTCCAAAAGTCTCCTGCAAAATGGTGCTACGCATTGAGATGAATTTTGGAATTTTTGCCTTAAAAAACAAAGTTTTCTGCCCAATGTGCCACCCCACCTGGCGCTCGCTTTTGATGGATACATAATTTTGATGAAAATTCAAGATATTTGGATTTTTCATTAAAAAATATGCATGCTCACAAATGGCCAAGAAATTTTGACAAGTTTTGGGCTTCCAAAAAGGTCAAAAACACCCCAAAAATGACCTTTCTACCCGTTTTTTGACACACAGGAAGCAGTCTTGGGAGAACTCAGTTTTGGAGGGGTAAACGGAGGCCAAATTCAAAAATTCCACTTCTGCTAGAAATTAGACAGGCAGACCTTTCCAACAAGCCCACTTGGAGCAAATTTGGACACTGGGAAGACCTCCAAAAGAAGTTGTACAAAGGCGCTACGCATAGGGAAATCAACGTGACGCATTGGAGGAATTTTACCCATTTTTGGTCAAAAAACTCTATTTTCGCCTAGTTTTTTCACAGTTTGACTTTTTTCCTTCTAATTTTCAAACTCATGATGTAATTTAATGTGACATGATGGATTTTAATGTAATTATGCTAAATTTTCACTCATAGAGGTAGATTCATCCATCAAAAGGTAGTTTGTAACTGAATGAATCAGTTTCCTAGTTTTTAGAGGCAAGGTGTTCCACTGCCTAATTTTTAGTTCTTAGTTTATGTTTTTTTGGAACAGCTCCTAATATTATGATCTCGACCCCTAGAGGCTAGGATGAGTTGTTTTTTGCCTATATCTTGTAAGTTTTCAGTCATTAGCATAATTGGACTTTTGGGAATGCTTTGAGCATTATTGTACATTCATCTCTACAGTTTGGCAAAGGAATAGACCAGGGTTTGTAGCACTTTATGGGATTCTTGTGGCATCTTGATTTGGTATTGTGTTTCCTTCTGTAATTGAAAGTTTTACATGTGATTTATGTATGCCATTATCTCTCTTTCCTTCATCTTAACTAAATCAAACAAATGGAAAGGTAGAATCCATTGAAATTGTAGTGCTCTACCTAGGATTTGTTTAGTTATCTATGTTTTCAGCTAATTGAAAAGGATCCTTGAGTTCTTCATGCCCTTTTCAACTCCTCATTTGTCTAAAAATTCTCCATCGCACTCAATTTGAAGTACTAAACCATTTGTCTACCTTGCCCCATAGAGATCTCTGCAAAACTGAGCCTCATTCCCCAGACCCAAATCTGCCTTTCCATTTGAGCCAACAAAACATCATTAAATTCAATCAAACTCTTTTGCAGACATACCTAGCCTAAAATCAGTCTTCACATCAAGTCATCTCCAAGCCTCATTGATCATTTTTTTTTTGAGATTTACAAGAAGAGAGCCCTTTCCCGACCTGGTAGGGCTAGCTACCAAGTTAAGCATGGTTTGATGTTACCCTAGATTCTGCCTTTCTCAGCATGAGGTATATTTAGGCCCTAACAGGAGGATTCTTACCTTTGCGCGAGTTTGATGGTGGTGGAGCTGGAGGGCTAGTCTCTGTGTGCATAGCCTCGCTTCCGTTTGGATTAGGGGAATTTCTCATAGGAATTTATCCCCTTTTTGGTTGACCCGATAGTATTTACCACTACGTGTTGTGATTTCACTCTGATTAGGGGTCGTTCACTCGGTGTGGCTTCACAAAACACCCTTTTGACACAATAGCATCTTAATCAGAAGAGGTAAATTTTGTAAGAACTTACCCCTCAATCCTTTGAAAAACCTCCTTTCAGCTTCAGAATAGGACACAAATTGATTGACTACAAATTTAGTTACAAACCCACCCAAGACATTGTCAACCCAGTGATCTATAGTCCAGGTAATAGAATTATCAGTTTTTTCCAACCATTGGATTAATTTAGGGGTCAACTGCGAGACATGATCGTCCTTCCAGCAGGTTTGTAATTATGCTAACCTTGCTAACCACTCATATAGTTCATGTGAAAAGGTTACGAAGAAGATCTTGTGTATCTTCGTAAAAATATATTTATTCTTCCAGTCTTTAGTAGATAATTTCTTACCTTTGTTCTCTTTTAGGGAAAATTCCTGAATCTTTTTTTCAAACCAGTCCTCAAGTTCAGGATTTAATGGTTGTAAATGACCTTGTGGCATCACCCAACCTCTCTCAAAATGCTCCTGGTCCATGCAACAGAACCATTTGTTTGCTTGAGGGGTCCTGACCCATGTTCAAAATTAAGATTAACCAAAAAACCCTCTTACTACTGGCCCTTTCGGCAGTGACCTGCTTGTGCAAGTCAAAGTCTCACCCGAAGCAGTATGGGGGGGTGCTGGAACCAGGTTTCCACACCCTGAGAGATATTCAGAATGATGTGGGTGCCTTGAGATCCAACCAAAAATAAACAGACCTTTGCAACGACAGCCCTACTAGTAAACCCTTTTTATATAGACTTAGATCTAATATGCAGAATATCACAACAACCATGAATCAAGTAATAACTGTTAACACATCATAACAGAGCTTTATACCATCAGATCTATCTAATAATCAGTCATATAAACCCAATCACAATTGCACAAAATGATATAATTTCCAACAGTACAGAAATAAAAATCAAGATTGAAAGTCATTCATAATATAATAAATAGATGCATATAGACTCAGATATCCACACCAATATGCCTTTATTACCTAATCAGTTCAAATCCTTTAGACAAATCAACAGCCTGCACACATAGCCATCGGGGTCCGCACACAACAGGACTAAGGTCTTCATGCACACAGCCAGGAGCCTTCTACCTAAACAAATCTACAGAAAAAATCCAATTCTATCATCCACGTTTAGACTTATCCAAAACCTGACTTCTTAGACACAATCTATTCATTTATTTATACTATTTAGCTTACGCTATCAACTGGTTCGCAAACCATGGTTTGCATGTTGGGTGTAGAGAATGATTATATTATTTATTTATATTTACCACAGCGTTGGACCCTTTTTCTTAATGGGGCGACTATGCCGCCCGTCGTTTAAACATTCCCTGGGGTGTCCAGGACAGTTAAAGCTAGAAAAGATACGCACTAGCCAGAATCCTGTATATATGCTAACAAAAGTTTTAACTAGGGAGAAACTGATATTATGGTTAGTTTCAATTGGTCTTCAATTATGATGATGAATATGAGAAACAACTAGGTCCAACATGGAGTAATTGTCCAGAAAATGAAGCAGTAGAGGAGTTGCTACAATCAGTCTCCAAGTGGGAGATTGTTGGGTGTGGAGCCTGATTATCTTCTTTATTTATATGTATCACAGCATTTGACCCCTATTCTTAATGGGGTGGCAATGTCGCCCATTGTTTAAACATTGCCTGATGAAGATGAGAAACAACTAGGTCCAACATGGAGTAATTGTCTAGAAAATGAAGTAGTAGAGGAGTTGCTACAATCAGTCTCCAAGTGGGACATTGTTGGGTGTGGAGCCTGATTATCTTCTTTATTTATATGTATCACAGCATTAGACCCCTATTCTTAATGGGGTGGAAATGTCGCCCATCGTTTAAACACTGCCTGAGGGGTCCAAGGGGGATAGGTTGCAACTTTATGAAGCCCCCCCCCCTATTATGTGGTTTCTGGGAAATGCCCTTGCTAAAAAATAGATGTAAAGTTTCCTTGTAAAAGTATTGTAATTTTTAGTCAATCTAGGTCGTTCATTAGGCAAATGATATGACGGTAGAAGTTATGTTTAATTTAGGCTTTTTCCCCTAGAAGGAAACCCCTCATTTTGTATGAGGGCATTGTATTGCGGATGTGTATTCTCAGAGCAAGAAACATATAGGGAGACAGTGAAAGATAACCGAGGATATTACAATGGATCTGTTGTAGGTTGTGTCTCTTCATTTTGCTGGATAATAGAAAGGAAGGACTGGTTTTTTGGGGTGGACATAGCCCAAATGAGGTGAACCACATATATCCATGTCTCTTTGGTTTTATATTTTTTTTATTTTTTTGTTTCCGCATATTTTATGTGTTGCATTTCTCTGTCATATATAATTTTCTAACATTGTGGCCCCTTGATCTACCCTTTGACCCATTACAATTCGTGAGGGGTTTTTACCCACCCCAAAACCCTCGCGCAAGACTAAATTATTAAAAAATATAGCAAAATTGTCGGACCTACAGGACCCTACTCCAACACATGGGCTCCAAAATTTTGAAAGTTCAGGAATTTTTTAGGGTTGTTGCAGTGACTACAACATGGAATTATATTTGGGGGTCCATATTTGTATGAAAGGAAAGTAGTTTTCTTCCGCCATGAAAGCAAGTACCATATCACGAAATATGAGGTGGAGTACATTGTTAGAGCTCATTGTGCCAATATTATTCCAAGTCTTGTAAGTGAGGTCAGATGAAGAGATTGATCAATTCCAGCAAAGCATGCATGCTCATGGTTGTGAGAGAAAAAGATGTGGAGACATGAATATTTCCAAGGTTGTGATCCCATGCATAAAAGAAGAATTATATGAAACTATTTTCAACTATAATGGGTTTTTTCAGGAACCAAGTGGATTTCCTCCAAAGCGAGAGATCCAACATGAAATTCATCTGCAAAAGGATGCTCCTTTACCAAATATTGGTATGTAGACGTTGTCAGCCATTGAAATGGAGGATATGAAGAAACAAGTGCAGGAATTGTTGAACCAAGGAGTCATAAGGCCAATATATTCTCCATGTGGCTCACCCATCGTGTTGGTTCCAAAGAAATATGGCACATGGAGGATGTGCGTGGACTACAGAGCACTCAACAAAATAATGGTGAAGAATCAATACCCTCTCCCTTGCATTGATAATTTATTAAACCAATTGAAAAAGGATGTCTATTTCACAAAATTGAAATTTCACAGTTGATCCAAACTTATGGAGGAATGAAACATAATACATAAATAAACATAAACATGGATATGCAACAAACATAAATTCTCATTTCATTAATATCAAAGAACTATAATATTCTTACATACATAATGGAAATAACTAGCTCAGGCGATGTTAGCTTATCTATGAGAAGAGATGTGGTGGCTACATGCCTCTGAAATATGTTACAATGAGGCTCAAGGACCTTTTTATTATTGAACATAAAAGGGAAACCACAAACAACCACAAATCTAACCCTAAGAGATGGAACACCAAGAGATTTTGGGCCTCGTTGGGGTTATTTGGGAAACCAACTTCCCAGGGTTGTAACTTGGTCATATGACCTCTATTTGGCACGTACGATACCTCGTTAGAAATATCTCTCTGAATAATACAATATCGATTCAGTAAAATGTGTGTCTTAATTCCTTGTAAAATGAATATGAATGCACAGAAGACTTCTCATCTCTTATTCCAATTTTTATGGGTCCACTTTGGGTTGCCCACATATATTTTGTCTTATCGAGACTCTTGTTTCCTTAGGGAGTTTTGGAATAGTTTGTGGAGAAATATGGACACCAAGCTAAAGAGAAGTACGACATTTCATCTTTAAACCGACGAGAAAATGAAGGTTATTAACCGTACAATGATACATTATTTACTCTAGGGATATTATGGCAAGCATCCCAAGTTGTGGGACAAGAAAATTCCTTATGTACAACATGAATACAACATGGTTGTGCATTCATCCACTCAAATATCATCATTCGAGATTTTTTTTATATATTTGATGAAGCATCCCTTAAACATGATCTTTGGGAGAGATGAATATTCAAGTGAGCAAAGTGATAGGGACAAGGCACATAATTTCATTCAACGAATTCAGATGATTCACCGACAGTGCAGGAGCAATTGGAGAAAATTCAAGGTCAATACAAGGCTCGACATGACAAGCATCGGGTTGATCACCAATTTCAGGTTGGAGACAATGTGTGGCTCCATATCAGCAAGGAAAAAATGAAAGGGAAAGGAAAGAAGTTGAGACTAATCTGATATGTTCCTTTCACCATATTAAAGAATATTGGAGACAATGCTTTTCGCCTCGACATGCTAATATACATGTAGACGTACTCAGTGGCGAACATTGAAAACTTGAAGCTCTATGAGCCTCCTTTTATCATTGACATCGAGGAAGTTGGATAGATTCCTATAGTGGATTATTTCGCACCTGAATACTTGGAAAAGCTACCTCAAGATATCATTCTTGAAGGGAGAACTAAGACTTCACGACAAGGATATGTGGATAAGTCCCATTAGATTGAAAAGGAGAAAGTGAGGGATAAATTTCCTCACTTTTCAATTGAATACGCAACCCAAAATCTCAATGGTGGGGAGGAATGATCCAAGATGATCCTAAAAGACCAAATTTTTTATGTCCTAAAAACGTAGCAAAACTAATTCAAATTGAAGAGCTCATTGTTTTGAATCCAATGGCGTGAAGGACACCTAAAATCGAGATTGTATGAGAAAGTTAAAATCAGTTGAATTTTTTGAGAAACAACTAAAAATTTTGCAAGCAAGACCCACAAGGATGACACGTGGCACTGACATCAACAATACGAATGTTGATGTCATCTATACGGCTGATGACATAAACAAGATGACATGGCAGTATGGTTGGCATGGAGCCAATCGAGAGATGACACATGGAAGGTGACATTAGAATGACATCAAAAAACTAGTCAGCATCCCACTCAGACATACGAACTAATTGGATTGCGACACATGGCGCCTAGTTAGTAGCCATCTGGTTTCCTTAACGAGGTGACATTTTTCACCTTCACGGTGATCGATGATGACCAAATTATCGCATGATTAATTTGTACAGTGATCCTACAAATATCGACGAGAAAACAAAAGGTCGATTAGCCTATTACAATAAAAAAATTTAAAAAAACAATCATCGGCCAATGGGCAATCAAACACCGCTGCCCCCCCCCCCCCAATCAACTGGAACCCAAATGACTTCACTTACACACCATAACCAATGTACCAACATGGTTCTTTGTATTATTCACCTACCGAATTATATATATATATATATATATATATATATATATATATATATATATATCATTCATTTGTGTCGAGGGAGGGGAGTCAGAACCCGATGAAGACGAAATCATAACGTATGGAACCTAGCACAGTCGAAACCATTCCCTACCTAGGTTCATTTTTCGAGAAAGATTCATAGGAATCTTAGGGGAATATTCCTACAGAGAATCTAGCAAGGAATCTGAAAGATTCCCCAGAGCCCCAGAGGTCACCAACACAGAACAAGGTCAAAATTATAGTCATTTTCATGCTTGTTCGCCACGAACTCAATAATGCAGTATGTTTCTTTGACAGAGGTGTGCATTTTTAGGCCATCCTTGGAAGTGGAAGTATAAAGTTTCATTTTTTAATTACATGTAATGTATTTTCACGAAAGATTAATGAAAGAGGCCTCCCCACATTGAGCAGAGCCTAGAGACGTAACCCACACTAGGTGAACTCCATTATCAACTTGTTTTGTGCATTTATTTCTCATGGTTGCATTTGATTTTCGCTTCTTTTATGTGTATGCATTTTATGGTTACATGCTCTATTAAATGCAATTTTGTATGAATCCTTGAAGTAAAATATCTAGATCAGTGGGGGTTTTTGATATAATGACATATCTAAAGAAAAACATGGAGAACCACATGGGAATCCCTTCAGTTGTGCAATGTTTGATCTATGGAGGTAAGCAATTGCAAGATTCATCATTTGTCTAATTATGGGATCTCTATAAATTGAAGTATTGTTTGTCTTTTGAGACTGCATGAGGGTGCTATGGGGTCTGGAAAGCTAGCTTCCTTTGTTTCATACAAGGATGTGGCTCACAGAAAATCTAATGCATTAGAACAACCTTCATCCCTTGCATGTCCATATATTGTTGAAAAGTAAGATCAAATGCTAGCATTAGACATAAATAATGAACAGGTAAAATTTTTCTTCTTTGAACTCCAATCCTCAGCCATTATCTGTAGATTTAATGGTTTTTGGCCAAAACTAGAAGATCTACACTAGTGGGTATTTTCAACCTAGACCAAAAGTTATGACATATATCTTTTCTCCAAAGGATTATTTGTGGTACAATTTGTGTTTCATGAGGATGTAGAGAAAGTACTTAGGCAGGGGTCGTGGTTTGGAGTAGTGCCAGAGTCTTCATCTCCCCTTGGTTTCCATATTTTGATTCTTCAACAATGGCAGTAACCAAAATTTTTGGATGGATCAAGCTGCTAAATCTTCCCCTACCTTTTTGGCACCAAAAGGTTACAATGGACATTGGAAATACCCCAGGTTCCTTCAAAAAATGGATATGGGGAAAATGGTGAATGGTTTATTTACCTTTTCTTGTATCTATGTAGAGATAAATATAAGTAAACGAATCCCTGGTTGTATTTTATTGAAGCATGGATCTCATCAACGGATCCAAAGCTTGGATCATGAAAACAAACATGTAGATGTCGTATTTGTTTCCAAACAGGTCATTTACAAGGATATTTTTTCCGCAAATCAAGCAGCCGCAAAAAAATAAAAAGGCACGAGACTATAGGGAAAAGGGTTGAAAAACCTTCAATCCTACCTCTACGACAAAAAAAAAATGTGGAAACCAAGGATAAGCCTCCCAAGCAGGAGGATGGGAGTATTCCAAATCTTGAGGATCCAAAACATCCCATTCAAAAAATTAAAGAACCAACCTTGATCCCTAAATAAACACTAATTGAATCGATGACCAACAAGGATGATATTTTGGTGGGCTCAAAGAGTTTCCATTCATCCGAAACTTATGATTCAGATAAAGAATTTCCCTAGGAGTTAGGAGGGTTGCACTGGAAATGATTCCTATTGTTTCATCTATAGGGGATTGTCAAACATTCCAAAGACGGAAAGACGAAAACGAGAAATTAACTAACTATTATTATTCTTTGTTTTGCTCAAATTTCTTACATCTTCTCTTCATGGTTTCAGTTGAAGCCTTATGGCCAATGTTAGGGGTTTTTTTTTTTTTAGTAAAAATAACATGCCTTTATGGCTTTCTGAATGTTTCGACATCTGCACATGTAATTTTATTCAACATTAATGAAATTACAATTTACACACACACACACTCACACACACATATAGGTGTATTTTAACTTAGAAAAAAAAATCATCGAAATCCGGTTAAACAATTTCAAGAAAGAATGTGATTTTTTGTTGTTTAAAATGCATTTTTTAATGCATAAATGGACTTAGCACCCTGAAAAATCCCATGGGACACTCAAAATCTATAAATTAAACAACTTAAACTCAAGTTTCTAAAAATCTCTCAAAGTTTTTTTTATTACAATTAGCCAAAAAAAATATGGTAAAAAATATCATTTCATTTATAAATTAGACTACACTCTCTTTCTTTATATTTAATAAAAACATTACAACTCAAATATACATATACTAAGTACTCATATATACAATTTCAATAAATTTCATTCAAAATTAATAAAAAAATATATTTAAAAAACAAAAGCTTTACCATTTAAACTATATATCCATCCATGCCACTTAAGTACACATGCCATGCCATGACATGCCACTTATGAACACACATGTACATCATTAACATCTTTAAAATACCACATGGTTTGCCATTTTCATGGCCCATGATCCCTCAAGAAAAACGTCCAGTTTCCACATTGAATGTGACTTAGATTTGATCTATTAGGTGCTTATCTCTTACCATATGGTAGTAATGGTCGACTTCACCCAACAAACTTTTGAGGACTTTTATTCCATATTTACTCTCGGAGCTTTCTTTCGCTGTACAAAGTAACGTCGCAATAATTTTTGCGATATGCAGGGTGGGTTGGCCCAACTACTAACCGAAATAGTTATTTAATACCATAAATGATTTTTCCTGCTATAGCAGTAGACTTACCATCAATGCACAGGAAATTAGGAATTAATATCGGGGACTTTTACACGGGGAGTAATGACCACTCGAGTCTCGACCATATGGGGTTTATTTAAAGCCGATGGTATGTATTTAAAGTGTATATTCACACAAACAAAATTTGAAAAGCGCTATGGTTCAGTGGTCGATATTTATATCAGCTGTGAATTACTAATAATGAAATATTATATAGCATTGAAAAACTATGTATGTAAATTTTATAAAAACTTACATTCACTTATAAAACTTATAAAAACTTGTATGTATTATATATTCAAGGTTTGTTTTATAAAAAGTAAATTTTATAATGACTTTTAGTATTTCGATTCGAATATATATATACATATACATATATATAAAGTTTAGCAGGATTTTTTATTTATTTAAAAAACATGTTACAATTATGATGGTTATTATGTGGCTTTAATTTGATTATCGAAAAATCAAGTTTGTTGGTCATTGAAAAATGTTATATGTCATCTAAAATTTGAAAGTTTTTAAGTCTATAAAAAACTTAGCTTTATAAACGAGTTCACTTTTAACCTACTAACAACAATACTACTTAATGACATATACAACATCAAAATTTAACAATGACAACAACAAAAAAATCATCTAAAGTTAGTCCTCGGAGGACTCCATTGGATATGGGTCCTTTGCATTGGAATCTAAAATCTTGACTCAAGCGGGCACCTAATGTGTCGTTCAATACGACCCAACCCAACATTTTGCTCCTCAATTTGAAATTGGACAAGTTGGAATTCCTTTTGGATTTCCTGAAATCCTGGATGAGTTTTAATGAAACCTGTTGTGTTCATAATTTCCCTGCCCACTATGTTCTTTAGAGTTGAGATGGATAGTTTGTTTATAATGTGTAAGCTTCTCGCGGGTATTGTCGGGATCTGGAACCAACAACCTCATTCTTCCTCCTGTAGATTGGAATTTCTTTTTAGCCTAGCTAAGAAAATGATTTATCTAAATGGTAATTTAAAAGTAAGAAAAGATAGTGACTTATCAAGAACTGTATGATAAAAAATATAGTTAGGTTGAAATGTTGTTTTAAGGTATATAAGATAGTTGGGTTGAAATGTTGTTTTGAGGTATATAAGAAAAGATCTGATATCAAAATATTTTGAAAATGTAATAAGTAATGAAAAATTATGATTTCATTAAGAATGTTGGAATGTTTTATGATGTATATAAGGAAATGCTTTATTTAAACAGTAGTTTAAAAATGCATGCAATTTAAATAATCCATTTTAACTTGGGATCTACTATGGATTTGAGAGGGATCGAATCTCTTTACACATATTAATATATTTTCATTTCAAGAGATATATTTCACATGAATATCATGGGAAATACCATAAGTTCATCCAGTCAAGTTTACCATAACCACCTAATAAAAATTAATAAAAAAATAATAACGTAGAACTTTTATTTTAAAATAGGGTTATTTTTATTTTATTTCAAGTTGTTAACTACCCAACAAAAAATTATCAAAAAAATAATAACACATAATTTTTAATTTAAAATAGTGAACTAATTTATCAATAAATAAAAACACATAATTTTTAATTTAAAATAGTGAACTAATTTATCAAAAAAATAATAACACATAATTTTTAATTTAAAATAGTGAACTAATTTATCAAAATAATAATAACACATAATTTCTAATTTAAAATAGTGAACTATGTTTACTTTTATTTTATTTTGACTCAGTCAAAATGTTTGCAGGACATTACAACATCATTTGCACACTTGAGCATGAAAAAAATTATGGCAATATAGTTTGAAGTCGAGCTTGTTACCTATAACTTTATTTAATCATGAAATATGTAAAACTAGGTGTACTAGCAAATATTATGGCAATATCATGAAATATGGAAAACCAGGGATACTCGGCTCCAATGCCTCCAATTTGTATGCATTTGATTCTCAGAGAGAATCAAGTTATGCTTTAACGTTGGATAAATTATTGTTTATGCTTGTTCTGATCTTCCACTACTTGATTCTGACAATATCATGAAATATAGAAAACTAGGTGTACTAGCGAGACAACTCTAATGCCTCCAATTTGTATGTTGGATAACTTGTTTACTCTTAATTGTTTCATCACAAAAGCTTAATGTCCCTAATTCACTAGATATCAATGAACACAATTCATTTACATCAAGTTATTGATTGTGAAAATAATAGTACTAGAGAAATATTGTTGTAATAGCTACTTACCTATAAATATTGCTATATTTACTCTTAGCCTCAAATTGAGAAAAGTTTATTTTCCTACTAAACCTTCTTGCTTGTGGGACAAGGGACCCACCTCCATCACCCGATATCAATGAACACAATTCATTTACATCAAGCTATTGATTATGAAAATATTAGTACTAGAGAAATATTGTTGTAATGACTACTTACCTATAAATATTGCTATATTTACTCTTAGCCTCAAATTGAGAAACGTTTATTTTCCTACTAAACCTTCTTGCTTGTGGGACAAGGGACCCAACTCCATCACCCGATATCAATGAACACAATTCATTTACATCAAGTTATTGATTATGAAAATATTAGTACTAGAGGAATATTGTTGTAATGGCTACTTACCTATAAATATTGCTATATTTACTCTTAGCCTCAAATTGAGAAAAGTTTATTTTCCTACTAAACCTCCTTGCTTGTGGGACAAGGAACCCACCTCCATCACCCGATATCAATGAACAAAATTCATTTACATCAAGTTATTGATTGTGAAAATATTAGTAGTAGATAAATATTGTTGTAATGGCTACTTACCTATCAATATTGCTATATTTACTCTTAGCCTCAAATTGAGAAAATTTTATTTCCTACTAAACCTTCTTGTTTGTGGGACAAGGGACCCACCTCCATCACCAGATATCAATGAAAACAATTCATTTACATCAAGTTATTGATTGTGAAAATATTAGTACTAGAGAAATATTGTTGTAATGGCTACTTACCTATAAATATTGTTATATTTACTCTTAGCCTCAAATTGAGAAAAGTTTATCTTCCTACTAAACCTTCTTGCTTGTGGGACAAGGGACCCACCTCCATCACCCGATATCAATGGACGCAATTCATTTACATTAAGTTATTGATTGTGAGAATATTAGTAATAGAGAAATATTGTTGTAATGACTACTTACCTATAAATATTTCTATATTTACTCTTAGTCTCAAATTTTAGAAAATTTTATGTTCCTACTAAACCTTCTTGTTTGTGGGACAAGGGACTCACCTCCATCATCGGATATCAATGAACACAATTCATTTACATCAAGTTATTGATTGTGAAAATATTAGTACTAGAGAAATATTGTTGTAATGGATACTTACCTATAAATATTGCTATATTTACTCTTAGCCTCAAATCGAGAAAACTTTATTTTTCTACTAAACCTTCTTGTTTGTGGTACAAAGGATATCAATGAACACAATTCATTTACATCAAGTTATTGATTGTGAAAATTTTAGTACTAGAGAAATATTGTTGTAATGGATACTTACCTATAAATATTGTTGTATTTACTCTTAGCCTCAAATCGAGAAAAAGTTTATTTTCCTACTAAACTTTATTGTTTGTGGGAAAAGGGACCCACCTCCATCACGAGATATCAATAAACACAATTCATTTACATCAAGTTATTGATTGTGAAAATAAACACAATTCATTTACATCCAGTTATTGATTGTGAAAATATTAGTACCAGTGAAATATTGTTGTAATGATTACTTACCTATAAATATTGCTATATTTACTCTTAGCCTCAAATTGAGAAAATTTTATTTTCCTACTAAACCTTATTGTTTGTGGGACAAGGGACCCACCTCCATACATACTCTAACTCCCTCTCGTTTTGAACGTTACATCAAGTTATTGATTGTGAAAATAAACATAATTCATTTACATCAAGTTATTGATTGTGAAAATATTAGTACTAGAGAAATATTGTTGTAATGACTACTTACCTATAAAAATCGCTATATTTACTCTTAGCCTCAAATTGAGAAAAAATTATTTTCCTACTAAACCTTCTTGTTTGTGGGACAAGGGACCCACCTCCATCACCTGATATCAATGAACACAATTCATTTACATCAAGTTATTGATTGTGAAAATATTAGTACTAGAGAAATATTGTTGTAATGGCTACTTATAAATATTGCTATATTTATTCTTAGCCTCAAATTGAGAAAATGTTATTTTCCTACTAAACCTTCTTGTTTGTGGGACAAGGGACCCACCTCCATCACCCGATATCAATGAAAAATTCATTTACATCAAGTTATTGATTGTGAAAATATTAGTACTAGAGAAATATTGTTGTAATGGCTACTTACCTATAAATATTACTATATTTACTCTTAGCCTCAAATTGAATTTTTTTTATTTTCCTACTAAACCTTCTTGCTTGTGGGACAAAGGACCCACCTCCATCACTTCATATCAATGAACACAATTCATTTACATCAAATTATTGATTGTGAAAATATTAGTACTAGAGAAATATTGTTGTAATGGCTACTTACCTATAAATATTGCTATATTTACTCTTAGCCTCAAATTGAGAAAAGTTTATTGTCTTACTAAACGTTCTTGTTTATGGGACAAGGGACCCACCTCCATCACTCGATATCAATGAACACAATTCATTTACATCAAGTTATTGATTGTGAAAATATTAGTACTAGAGAAATATTGTTGTAATGGCTACTTACCTATAAATATTGCTATATTTACTCTTAGCCTCAAATTGAGAAAAGTTTATTTTCTTACTAAACCTTCTTGTTTTTGGGACTAGGGACCCACCTCCATCATCCGATATCAATGAACACAATTCATTTACATCAAGTTATTGATTGTGAAAATATTAGTACTAGAGAAATATTGTTGTAATGACTAATTACCTATAAATATTGCTATGCTTACTCTTAGCCTCAAATTGAGAAAAGTTTACTTTCCTAGTAAACCTTCTTGCTTGTGGGACAAGGAACCCACCTCCATCACCCGATATCAATGAACACAATTCATTTACATCAAGTTATTGATTGTGAAAATATTAGTAGTAGATAAATATTGTTGTAATGGCTACTTACCTATAAATATTGCTATATTTACTCTTAGCCTCAAATTGAGAAAATTTTATTTTCCTACTAAACCTTCTTGTTTGTGGGACAAGAGACCCACCTCCATCATGAGATATCAATGAACACAATTCATTTACATCAAGTTATTGATTGTGGAAATATTAGTACTAGAGAAATATTGTTGTAATGACTACTTATCTATAAATATTGATATATTTACTCTTAGCCTCAAATTGATAAAAGTTTATGTTCCTACTAAAACTTCTTGTTTGTGGGACAAGGGACCCACCTCCATCACCCGATATCAATGAACATAATTCATTTACATCAAGTTATTGATTGTGAAAATATTAGTACTAGAGAAGCATTGTTGTAATGACTACTTACCTATAAATATTTCTATATTTACTCTTAGTCTCAAATTTTAGAAAAGTTTATGTTCCTACTAAACCTTCTTGTTTGTGGGACAAGGGACCCACCTCCATCATCGGATATCAATGAACACAATACATTTACATCAAGTTATTGATTGTGAAAATATTAGTACTAGAGAAATATTGTTGTAATGGAAACCTTCTTGTTTGTGGGACAAGGAAACACATACTCTTAACCATTAAGATACATACTCTAACCCTCAAAACGTGTAACTTTTTAGGAGGAAACACATACTCTTAACCATTAAGATACATACTCTAACCCTCTCTGGTTTTGAACCTGTGACCTTTTAGGAGGAAACACGTACTCTTAACCATTAGGCCCACTCAAAATGTATTATATATATGTGTGTGTGTGTGTGTGTGTGTGTGTAACCGTTTAAATTATATACTTTTAAATGTTTTTTAAATAATAATTAAAATTGTAATTTTTAGTTGTTACATTATTAAATGAATATCTTTTTAGTTTTTGGAATCTAAGCTTCTGTGATCCATAATATAAATTAGTAGAAATTCTTTCGGTAATAATCACATGCAAAAGAACGTGGTCGAGGTTCATCATCAGGACTATGAAAGATCAGATCCAGACATTAAGTATAAATAGATGTAGAAATGGCTCAACTAGCCGTTATAACGGCTAGTTTGACTAAGAAAAAGTAAATATTCCATTATTTATTTATTTATTTAATTAATTATTTTTATTTATTTATTTATTATTATTATTTTAATAAATTTTTAAAACTTATTTATTATACTTAATGTCTGGATCTGAGCTCTCATAGTTTTGATGATGAACCACACTGATTGGTTCGAAACGCGTCGACCACGTTCTTTTGCATGTGATTATTACCGAAAGAATTTCCACTAATCTTTTTAGTTATGAAGAATATATATATGATCGTTGTTTTGATAATATTTTTTCGGTATATTCATAATAAATTGCTATTGGATCACGTATTTCAAATCCGACCAACCCTTGCAATAGCTATCGTTGTTTTGATACTATGAATATTATTTTTTGGTATATTCATAATAAATTGCTATTGGATCACGTGTTTCAAACCCGACCAACCCTTGCAATATATCGTCAATTTAGTAGGAATGAGTTACTATCATGTTGGCCCAACTGTATCCGATAGCAATAAATGATGGCAGAAAAAGCCTGCGTGTATTTATATTGAATTCGTGTAACTAGCATCTCAAACGAGTTCACCTCTGAAGCGTCTGAATTGCTCTGGCTGGATTTATTGCCATACTCTTCCTGCTTCATTTTCTTAAAATCCAGTTATTGCAGGGTTTCTATTTTCATTACTTCCATATTGTTATTTTTTCTCTGAAGATTCATGGCGACTGCTTTCACCAGTTCGATCAGGATCGGGGCTACTCTCATTCCTTCCACCCACCAAAACAAGGCAAGAATTTTGTCATGAAATTCTTATATGATTGAAAAATATTTCAGTTCATCTATCTGAAAATTTAGAATACATATACATAATAGATATGCAGTTCTCGTTGATTCTAGGTTTCTGTTATTGAAGTTTGAAGAAAGAACACTTGGATTATTGTCTACTCTATTATTCTTTCTTTCTTTTTATTTAATGTGTTTTATTGTATTAATTTGGTACTAATTACCTTCAGCACAACATTTATTTGTTATTCCAAAGAATTAATTAAGGTATATATAGTATAAGATTTGAACTTTTGTGTTACATAGTCAAATTATCTATCTGTTATTTCAAGGAATTAAAGTAAAGATAACATGAAATTGAAACCTTTGTGTTTCATGATCAAACCTGTAATAGAATGAAATGGAGTTGTCTTTAGTGCGACTTTTTGAAGTTTGAGGTGCTCGAATCTGGTGAAAAATTTTGAGGTAAAATTTTGGTTTTTGTTATTCAAACTGGTTTTTTGACTCTATATATGGATTCAGCACCCTCAAAAACCTCTAGGACACTTCAATTGTACAAAGTTAACAATCAAACTTCTCTTTTCAATAAATTCCTGCCGGAATTTAGAGAAATTACACGGTAAAAGCCTTCAAAAAGTGGCTCTAAAGACTACTCCAAATGAAATTAAACCATCCCCACCACACAAAGTACACTAGCTTGACCCAATGTGTATCGAACGCATGACCCAACCACAATTTCTGATAGTAAGATTGAACTTGTCACCCGGTTGGTGCTCATCATTACATCGTTGTTGCAGCTGACGTGTCTAATATCTATTAGTTAAGGAGTTGATAGTGACCAGTTTGATATTCAAATGTTCAAAATCAGATTTCATACCGTCTAAAGAATTAAATCATATCTCTATCGTGAAAAGTACGCATTTTTAAATATGAAAGTTATATCTCTATTAGAAGAAAAAATATTCATTTTTAAAATGAGCAAGCGGACTCATGCAAGAGATATTTATTCTTTAAAATGAGGCAGTGGAGTTTTAATAGTTAATGTATTAAATTTGGTCAAGTTGAAAATTTAATATTTTTAAGTTATATATATATAATTACAAATTACAAATTTGTTAAAAAGTATTAATTGAATTAATTTTTATTTTATTTTTTATTTAATAAATTAATTTTTTTTTTTTTAAAAAGACTTATTTCATTTATTAATTTAAATAATTTTTATAAATTTGGTTTTAAATTTATAGATAGTTATCTTATTATTTTATAAATAATTTTTTCAGCATTAGATTATTCACATTAGCTTTATGGTTCCTCATGATAATAGATGGAGTAATCATCTTAAATGTTAGACGGATGGAAAATCTATTAATGAGTTCTCTTCTTAAAATAATAATATGAATAAATGTAAAAGCCTCCTATCAATTATAGAATAGTTAACTTATTTTTTATTTAAAACCTATTTTACTTGTGAATTTATTTGAATATTTTTTATGAATTTAACTTTAATTGTATAAATGTTTATTTCCTATTATCTTATAAATAGACTCTTCAGCACTAAATTACTCACATCAGCTTTAAGGTCCCTCCTGATAGATGGAGTAACCATCCTAATTATTGGAATAATAAAAAATCTATTACAGAGTTCTTTTCCCAAAATATATAACAATATGAATAAATGAGAAAGCCTCCTATCAGTTAAATATTACTTTGTTAATAATAATTATGTAGCTTATATTAACTTAAATGGGTAGTAATTTGAAACTTTAATTTACACTTGATTTGATTGATTTGTTGAGCCCTGAATCATGGTTGATGCCTTCCCTGATGAATAATGAATAATTTGTGCATAATTTGTGCAGTAATCATGAATCTACAATCTAATTTAATTTAGTATATGATAGCTGTGAACCTATTGATTTCAGTTCTGTTTTCATGATTTTTTATCAAATTGGTGATGAGCGCCTTAGCCTCATCCCCTCAAGCTCTGCACCAATGACCTGAGGTTGCTCTAAATCTTCCCTTACAAATCTAGATTTTTTTATAATTGATTATCTAATTGTGATAAATGTCTAAGGCCAATGTGTAAGGTCACTTCACTAAAATTGAAGAGGAATTCATTTACATTGCTGCCAAGTTAAATTAGATTTTGTGCACTTCACTTCACTTACCATGAAGGGAAATTCATTTACTTTTAAGTTTGTGCTGCATAACCTCTCTCTGAGCAATATGAATATTTTTCTTTTTCCTGTTTTTGGCAATGAATTTGTTCAAGCATGTGAATGGAAATTAGGTCAATTTTGAGAGGGCATTTGTTTCCATCTTCGTTGTTCTTCCTGATTTTTTTGGTTATGAATCTGTAGTTTTCTGAAGTACCTGTTTGTAGAAAAATTACTCTGTTTCTAACAAGTTCTTCATGACTTCTTGTCAGGTTGCCTGTAGATTCCTGGGACTCAAGGCAGTGTCTTTTACACCAAAAAAATGGGTTTTTCCTTCACTGCAATCCACCTCAAGCTCTTCCTCTGCTTTCCGCGTGTTTTGTGTTGTAAGAATAATTCTTCCTTCTCTGTGTAATCATGTTTTATTTTTTTTTAGTTATTTTACATTTGTGGATTCATTTCTAATAGAATTTATGTTTAAGTACCACATTAGTTTAGTTTTAGAGTAATAGATTTTAGGAAAAATTTAGAATCTGATAAACAAATTATTAGTTTTACAGCGATAAATTTTAGAAAAAATTTGGAATCTGATAAACAAATTAATAATTGATTTAACTTTATCTCTCAAATTCCAAAATATATTTTTTGAAATCAGTTCAACTAATATCATTCTAAAATCTTTATCTCCATTTTTTTACAGGCCAAACCAGAGACAGTGAAAAAAGTATGTGAAGTTGTGAAAAAACAGTTGGCATTGTCCGACGATGCTTCCGTGACTCCTGAGTCTAACTTTTCTGAAATGGGGGCTGATTCCCTTGATACGGTATCTTTTTTCTTTTGTGCAGAAGAATTTGGTGTTTTAGCCCATTATTTTCAGTTTCTCCAGTAACACAGTCACATGTTTTACTTTCAGCTGGAGATAGTAATGGCTCTGGAGGAAGAATTTGGTATAGCCGTACAGGAGGAGGAGGGAGGTTCAGAAAATATTACGACCGTGCAGGCAGCAGCCAATATGATAGAGAAATATTTGGAGAAAGTAAAAGTAGCTTGAGGGCATGGTCACCGAAAAACCTTCAGCCTTTGATAGAGGATTATATAGCGGTTTCCTACTTGTATATTGTATTTTATTTCTTTATTAGGGAGTTATGAGATTAGAACTTCGAACCTATACATTGTTATTTTTCTATTTATCAGGCCTTTATGAGTTTAGAACTCCTCACATATAAATATATATTATTTTAATATGGAAAAATATATGCTTCTGGAAACAAATCTGTATAGTGTATACCGATAGAATTGGTTCATCTGTGTTATATTTCCATACTTTAAACATTATTTTATTTTTTTCCAAATTATGGATTTAATTATCTGGATTATGATGGTGTTAATCAGTTTTTAATGTGTGGGTTTTACTTTATATTTATTTACTATATAATTTATTTTCAAGATGTATATGACAATAATAATTTAGCAACACGTATATGATTTAATAATTTATTATGAAAATAAAATATCTGTGTATTTAAAAATTGTGATATATATATGAATAATTTTTTTATTATTAAATATATGTATATGTATGCATTTTATGTATGTTTGTTAAGAACTATATAAATGTGGAGTTTTATTGGTTTTATTAGGGATGAATATGTGCTTCATATTAGAGAAATGGTTGAAAATGGGAGATAAAAATAGCGAGCTTGAAAAATGGATACTAAATTTCTTGCATCATTAGTATGATGACCTATTTAATTGCTAATATTCAAAATGATAACTTTAGCATTATGACATATTTTCTTCTCCAAAGCACAATCAAGGCTCCCAGGACCACCCCCTTTTTGGAAAATAGCCTAATGGCCCGTGGAATAACTCTTACGGTTCAAAGTCCCCAAGGCATGTGTCATGGCTGGAAGCATTATTATAACACACCTCCTTCCACATTTACCCAATTTCACCACCCTATCAGGGTAAACATGAGAGGAAGAGTTACTATGACATGACCCGACCTCCAAGCTCTAGTTATGGAAGTGGGG
This sequence comes from Pinus albicaulis, assembly GCA_034641835.2. Classification (NCBI taxonomy): domain Eukaryota; kingdom Viridiplantae; phylum Streptophyta; class Pinopsida; order Pinales; family Pinaceae; genus Pinus; species Pinus albicaulis. The sequence continues at coordinate 10,970,743 of MU968411.1, read as the reverse complement.
CCAAGAAACTGACAACTCACAACATCCCTTAGGGCTACAGGACACTCAAGGGCCAAAGGACCACCCCAGGTGACCAAACCCTAAGCTGGGGCTCTTTTTCGCTGCCCTAAGCCCACCATGACATGCATGAAAAGGCATGGGTGCAGTTATAGGCCTCCAACCACTTGCACAACACTACTTCCATGCAGTTATCACTCAACATCTCTAGTTCAGAGGGCGCGGTCTCGAGATCTGAGCCACTTTTCTAGACCAACCTCCATACCACTGCCTATAACTTCTCACAATGATGAATGGCACAATGACAAAGTTTTTCATAGGAAACTTGAAGAGGAACTGACCCAGAACATGGTTGGTAAATAACAAAAATTTCGTCAAACACATAGAAAACATATAAGCTATAGTTGATGAATGCATATCTAATCATATTATTTTGAGATTCATCCAAGAATCAACAAGAAGGCTCTATTCCCTCTTCACATAACTACAACAACACTTATTAGTCCATACATTCATCAACCAATCAATAGCTAACATTTCATGACAAGGGCCATAGATGGTAAACATCATATAACCAACACAACCATAAAATAACAAGCATAGAAACCATGGAAACTCGGCCATAATATCAACAACATAATCACTACAAGTATACATGGATTACAAGAGATTAATAACCCTTATTAAAATATGAAAATACCAATCAAGTCACGAGACTTCCACGTACCACCCGACCATAGATTGGGTTGAACCAAATCTCTCTTTCATGTTGAGATTTTGGGGTAGCATCAGACATGCTCTAGCTCCAAATTTTTTTGGAGGAACTGGAGTACATGAGATCTCCAAGACCCAGAAAACGTTTGGAGAAATTCCATCTTGTTTGATAGTTATTCAAATAATTAATCTTTTTAATTAAGGATGCTAAATCTAACTTAGGAAAATTAAAAGATTAAAGTGAATTAAATTACACATGTGATGAGCATGTTCTAAGTGACTTGGATCAAGCAACTTCTAATCTTAGCAGTTGATTAGATATTAGATCACAGTCGTTAGTTTTCCAACGAGAAAAGTGTAAGAGAAGGGCTTGAGATTAGTTGGAGAATACACACATTGGCAAAGCACTGAAGCTAAGTAAAAATTCTAAGTTATGCTTTGCTAAGAATTTCGAAGTGAGTTTGCAGTGAAGTGAGGGGAAGAGATTGGCAAGCGTTGATCTGATCTAAGGCCAAGAATACAACAGTAGTAGAGAGGCAGTGTACCGGGTAGCGCAGTGGCCAACAAGAGATACGCAGCTCAGCCAGAGCCACGTAGAAGGCAACACAGAGGCAGAATAAACCCTTCAGGGGTGACGCAGGCCCAGTTAGGGCAGCACAGGGGCAACATAAGCCCAGAAAGGTTGACGCAAGCCCTTCTAGGGCAGTGCAAAGGCTGACGCAGGCCCAATTAGGGCAGTGCAGGGGAAACATAAGCTCAGAAAGGTTGACGCAGACCTTTCCAAGGAACCGCAGAGGCTGAGGCAGACTAGAGAGGTTGATGCAGATGGCTGACGGACAACGCTTGATTTTTAGGTGGGCCAGAAAGGGCTCGAGTTCTATAAATCCCGTTTGAGGGTGTGAATCAACCATATTTTCTGTCTTCGAGTGAAATAGGTACTATTTTTGTGTAATTTCTCTGTGTGGCAAACCATTTTTGTGCCCAGATATTATTGTATTCAGATTCTGCATAATAATAAAACCCTCTAGAACTAGCTGCACCGGTTTTCTCGCATTGGGTTTTTTGGGGACATTTGTTCGAACAATATGTGTGTTAATTTTTCATGTGTGCGTAATGTTCAGTAAATGATCTGTAAATGTGTAGGCTGTGGTTGTGTTTACTTTGATGATTTTACTAAATAATTCAAAAAATTAACTTCTAATTTAATTCAAGTAGGAAAAGTAAATCAACACACTGCAATAGGATTTTTTGTTTAGAAATTTTAACATAGTGAGAGCATTGCAGATCATGTTGAATCACCAGCAAAATGGTTGAAGAATTTTTGTTGCAGAGAAGGCAACTGAAGAAGGAGAGTTCCAGAGAGGGCAGCGCAACACCACGAGGACGGGGTCCCAGTAGAGGCCACACAGGGGCTAACAGTCCCAGCAGAGTCAACACAAGGGCTGATGCAGTCCCAACTAAGTGATGAATAAGCAGTGCAGAGCCTTCCAAAGTGATGCAAGAGTAACCTACGCTGCACAGTTGTTGTGGAGAGGCTGTGTTGGGCCAGTCTACTGATGCACATGCCTGCCAGAGGGACGAAGTCCAATTTGAGGGTGTTGTGCATATTTTCCATAGTCCGAAAGAAGAGCTTTAGATCTTCAAAGGTTTCCGATGTGGAACAAGTTTTGTCAGTGTAGAACACTGCCTAGATAATTTGACAAAGAGCAGGAGGAGAACAACCGCTGAACAGATTTTCACCAAAGAAATCTGAGGATCGATTAGGAGGGTGATCGAAGAGGGTTTTTTCAAGAGATTTGGAAAATTTCCATGGATGGAGATCAATTGTCAGAGGTAGCAGTTACTATAGAGGGAGCATTCTGGGCTTCTTTTGATAGTAGCAACAACAGGGAGAGGAGTTTTTTTTTCAACATATTGTGTTGAGCTAGATGGCGTCGTATGGACTGCGAGATCAAGATAGGTTGGACGGCTTGTCCAAATTTTCTATCTGGAAGGCCAGAATCGTGACGGTCCTAGAGGCATCGCTCTACGGGAACATGCAAAGAATGTCTTGGATACACCAACCGATGTCGCTCTTCTCGCAAAGCATAATGAAGCAGAGGCACATGCTAAGCACTTCATCATGGACGGGGTCAAGGATCATGTGGTCCCACACATTTCTGAGAAGAAAATGGCTAATGCTATGTGGACAACGTTGACCACAATGTATCAAGGGAAATCCGTCGAAAATAAAATGCTTTTGGAGAACTAGATGAGGTTATTTGTGATGAATAATGGAGAGGAAATTGATCCTTTCCTCTCCAGGTTGGAGTCGATCCAGGATAAACTGATTTCCATGCGAGTTAAAGTGGAGGATGATGTCATGGTGACGACTGCTCTAAATGCAGTCTGAGATGAATTGGGAACATTTTTCCAAAGCATCTTGGGCAGACAGGACCTTCCAAGCTGGGATGACATGTGGGCTATCCTTTGACAAGAGGAAATCTGTCGAATGACCAAGAGACAAAAAAAAAACTGGAGCCAGCAAAGTGAAGGAGGAAGAGGAAGATGCAACTCTTACATCCAAGAAGCAGCAAGGGAAGAAGAAGAGGGATCTATCCAAGATCCGATGCTTCAGGTGTGGTGAACTTGGACACTTTTCCACCACTTTCCCTTTGAGGAAGAAGGACAAGGACGCTGATTCCAAGGCTGCAACAACTAAAAAGACGATGGCTCTGATGATGATGTAGCCATGAGTGCTCATGAACCTCGAGAGAAGAGGTGGGATGAAATTGATCTGTAGAGAAACTACAGATAGAAAGGCATGATCGTTGAGGTGCCCAGACTCTTAGATCACATATGAGCTACGGGAGCCTTAAGACGGTAGCGGGACAAGTGGAGCAGTGGGTGTAGGAGATCATGGTGAAATAGAGGGCAGATATGGGACATTGGATATGGGAGCAACACAGTGTAGAGGTAGCAACATCGTAGTAGCAACAACACAAAGGGCTGATGGGACTTTAGCAACGTAGAGGAGGAAGTGCTTACGAAATGCAGAGTCGTAGTAGCGTAATGGCTTCAGGAGGACGACGAAGCATAGCAACCAAGGGAGCTTCAGTGATGAGATGCAGACCTGACTGACTTGTCTGTCAATTGGGTATGGGTCCTTCAGTTGCTTACTTCTCATCAATTGAGTTGTAGTGCAACAGTTGGTAGCATGATGCAACAATTTAAGAGGGAGTTACAGTATAGATGTGGCAGTGACTGTGACAGAGTCATGCGAAGCAGTACACAGAGAAGCAGTAGCACAGTGATGGAGGGTAGTAGGCCAAGCATCAACGCGAGGATTGATGCCAAATATCAAGGAAATGCTTCAGTATGGAAGTATTGCTAGAGCACACTCCTCACTAAGGGGGATTGTTGCGATTTTCGGGTTGCTTTGGATGTGATATAGCTCTGAAATTTTGTGGAGGAGATGGAGTACATGAGATATCCAAGACCCAGAAAGAATTTGGAGAAATTCCATCTGGTTTGATAGTTATTCAAATAATTAATATTTTTAATTAAGGACCCTAAATCTAACTTAGGAAAATTAAAATATTTAAGTGAATTAAATTAAGCATGTGCTAAGAATGTTCTAATTGATGTGGATCAAGCAAATTCTAATCTTAGCCATTGATTAGAGATTAGACCATGACTGTTGGTTTTCCAATGAGAAAAGTATAAGAGAAGTGCTTGGGGTCAGTTGGAGAATACACACATTGAAAAAAGCACTGAAGCTGAGTCAAAATTATAGGGCGTGTTTTGATAAGAATTTTGAAGTGAGTTTGCAGTGTATTGAGGGGTAGAGATTGGCAAGGGATGATTTTATCTCAGGCCAAGAATACAACAACACAGATAGGTAGTTACCAGGCAGCGAAGAGGTCACCCAAAGATACGCAGTTCAGCCAGAGCCACGTAAAAGGCATCATAAAGGCATGAGAAACCCTTCAGGGGTGACACAAGCCCAATTAAGGTAGCACAGGGGCAACGTAAACCTAGAAAGGCTGATACAGGACCTTCCAAGGTAGTATAGAGGCTAATGCAAAGGGCTGAGGGACAGCGCTGGGGCTTCTGGTGGGTCAGAAAGTACCCGAGTTCTGTAAATCGTATTTGAGGGCGTGAATCAACCATAGTTTCTGTCTCTGAGTGAAATAGGTACTACTACTATGTAATTTATCTGTGTGGCGAACCATTTTGGTGCCCATATATTGTTGCATCCATATTCTACATAATAATAAAACCCTCTAGATTTAGTTGCACCAGTTTTCCCGAATCAGGTTTTTCCAGGGACATTTGTCCAAAAAATCTATGTGTCACTTTATCACGTGTGCGTAATGTTCAGTAAATGATCTGTAAATGTGTAGGTTACAATTGTGTTTACTTTGCTAATTTTACTGAATAATTCAGAAAATTAACTTGTAATTTAATTCAAGTAGGAAAAGTAAATGAAGACATTGTAGTAGGATTTTTGTTTAGAAATTCTCACATTTAAACCAATAAATCTTTCTCCATATTACAAACATGAATGTGGGAACACATGGGATAAACTAAAAACAAAACCAAACCAGGGCTTCCAGAGGCCAAACCACCTCAACCCTCAACCACAGTGATTCCACCTCTATGGTTGTACATCACTAACATAAACTAGATCGATCTCTACCCAAGCTGTCTAGGGCTCCATGAACTAGTAACTCAACTCACAGCTTTTCAGGGCTCCAGAGCATTTTTCCAACTCGACTCCAAGGTCTAGTAACTCAACCCACTAGGGGATCCAAATCAATTGTCCCAACCTATGCTCTAGGACTAGTAACTCAACCCACATTGTTCCAAGGCTTCCAAAGCATTTCTTCCAACCCACAACCATAAGGTACAGGTGTTATAGCATCATTTTTCACCCTCATGTGATTCATGATTGTCTCTTTGGCCTTGGGCACCCATTCCCACAGACTTGAGTAAAAGTTCATAAAAAACAGTGTTTAAATCCCATACGCGGATATTCCCAAACTTTTCCGCGTGTATACGCGAGTCCATAGATACTTTTGTGCATATGCCATTAAAATCATTAAAAAATATATAAAAATCCCTATTTTCGAGGCTGGGTTGATGGTTATTCCCATAATTCAACCACCCTAGCCCGTGGCCAACTGTTTCCAACAGATTGAAACTACTTTGAGGGAGTATAAAAGCCCCTCATATGCATGGCCTAAGGGAGGGAGAAAATTATAGACATTATACTTGTTGGAGCCCAATTCAAGTCCGATTTCCCGTGCCTCCTGCACTTCCTAGATTTTGACAGGAAACTCTTATTTCCTGGAGATGTTCATCAACTTATATTTCATCTCATGTGCACAAGTCTTGAAAGAATCCTAGCGAGGCAAGGGTGGAATGGATCCGGACGACGGTCTGTTCGAAGATCGTGGAAGGATTCAGGTGATCTCTCCACCTTTCTATTACCGTACATGTTGTCTTGAATGAAGAAGAACCATCTGTTCCCTAATCTACGGTTAACATCTTCGCATGAAAAAGTACAGCACTAAGCATTTATTCTCGTTTATATGATGTTTCTTAAGGGATTAAGGCGTACATTTAGCTATCAAATATGCTGTACAACTAGATTTCCGTGCATGTCTCTTCTTGATTTCCAGGTTGAAGAGGAAGAAGGGTTGCTGGGGGTTTGGAACCCGCGGGATCTACATCAAACATAGGATCTACGGGTGAGTTCTAAAATCTATAATATCTAGCTTTTAGCATACAAGTTTGGTTGTGTGAGTCCTTCTTGAATAACATGCCCTGATCTGTGGAGGTTTTTGACCCAATGACCTCTAGGGAGTTATTTCCCGAAACAGAACTGGTGACTCCACTGGGGATCGCATTCGTGTGATTCCCCTGTTGGGTGGTTTCAGCTGTTTTAAAGGTTTCCGACAGTTTTAATCATTATTTCCAGTCCAGTTAGTTTTTTCTCAATCAGACTAAAGCCCTGGTTTTTTAGCCAGGCTTGATCATTTTTATTTTTTATTATTTACTTTTCCATATGCTAGTTTTCCTCTACACAGACGCCTATACATGCAGGTTTTGTCAAAGGATTTCGCGTATACGCGTTTTTCCTTTGCCACAGTTGCGTATGCATGCTTGTTTCAAAACTGCTAAGTAGCGTATGCCTAGGAAAATTTTGAAATTTTTGATTTTTTGACTTTTTGGTCTTGTCTGCCTGTGGAGACCTGTTCCTGCAGTGTCCTTTTAGTCTCTGGATTGTGTTGAAAGTGGTTATTGGTATTTTTCTCTTGTTCAGCTTGAAGACCTGCTCATTTGGAAAATCTTGTTTTTGTAGTGTCGTGATTGTCCAGTACCAAGATCTCTTTTGGGGATTCTGGTCACTCTGGGCTTAATACCATTTGATGAGCCGTCATAGTGCTCTTTCCCTGCTTTATAGTCTTGATTTCTCCTTTGACTTTTGCTCGTTTTTTTGTTGGTTTTCTTGATTTCATTTGACTAGGTCTTGTTGCAATTTTTGAAGAGTCATTTTTGGGTCTTTGAAGTTTTGTTTGTTGCAAGATTGTGCTATTATTCTGGGCTAAGTTACTAAGTTTCTTGTCTTCCTTTTGCTCGTATAAATCTTGCTACTAAGTGGCACTATAAGATTTGGAGAATTTTTGTTGAAGTTTTGCTTGAAATTCAGAGATTTTTTGGCTTGGGAATTGGATAGTTCTTCTTGGTCTATTTGAAATCTTCTTTTTATAAAATTCAAAAGCTCAAAAACATTTTGTTTTGCCATTGCCTTTGTTTTGTATTTTTGTTTTGGTTTCGTTCCATCTTTTGAAGCTTTGTTGATATTTCTTGCCTTCGGTTTCTGACTTGATTTGGGAAGGGAATTTTCATTGGTTTCTTTCTCTTATTTCGAGCATATTTTGGTGTCTTTATACTGAGAGTTTCTGATTTGGGAACTAGCTTTGTGGACAATTGGAAAAGTGATAGAACTGGAGGATTCTTGGAAATTTCTCTTTGCTTTGTTAGATTTTTCATCTTAGAATTGGCATGCTCTTAGTAATTTGCATTAGGTGCACTTAAACATTGTAGTATTTTTCATAAATTTTGCGAGTGTGAGGTTTGATATCTGAAAAGAAAAAAAAAAAATAGTCTCGTAGAACCCGTGTAGAAATTTCTTTTCATCGAAAGGAAATTACTGCATTTGCATGTAGTTTGGTTTTCATTAATTTATTTTCTGCGTCATAAAAAATCATGAGTTTCATTTCCATATTCACTTGACTTAATATAAAATCCAACTAAAATAAGCGCATTAATTTAAAAACAACTAGCAAGTTCTTTTTTTATTAAGTGTCATACATCAACTAGCTAGGTTGTAGGGCCTTGGATTAGGTGAGTGGAGAGTTAACTCTCCAAGGCCGCTCAAACTAAAACATAGAATTTTATTAAATGAGCGAAATCCAACACCGTTAGGTGGACAAGGAAAGCTCTCCTCCAGAGAGTCAAGTGCGAGAGGAAGTGAAGGTTGAGAAGAGAGATACCCCCTCTCCGATTTACTAGATCTTGCCTTAAGACCATTCCGCCCGGCTGTTGACACGGATTGGTGCCGTTAGTTTCCATTCCTAGGTTCCACATAGGTGACTATGGGGGGGAATACCCGTGGTACCTGAGGCAGACGTCGTATCACTTCCAGCAGTACTTCTGGAGGGTGACCCGGCGAAGCTTGGGTACTTGCACCGGCAAAGGCTATTGTTAGGAGGTCAGCGTAACTGTTTTTGTTACCTTCGCTAGTAGGCCTAGGTCGTAATTATCCCAGACTACTTTTGGGAGGTCCTATTTTTCGCTTTCTCGTATTTTGGTGTCCGGTCCTAATCACCCGGAGCGGAAATACCTGAAGGCTGCTTGCTTTGTTGCATCTTAGGGATTTGTGTAGTGAGTGCTCTTTGCTCCTAGCTTGCCTAGCTTTATACTTTTTTGAGTCTAATTAATCTGTTAAAGTGGTTGATCAAGCGCCTCGTCGATCGAGGAGAGTTCGAGGGTTATCTCCCGAAAGTATAGAGCCTTCTTCAAGAAGGCGTAGGAGTAATATAGCAGGTGAATATCACCCAGTGGTATCTGACGCAGTGGAGAGAGATCCTCCACAAGGGCTTGAAGGTTTTGTAGTTGGTTCCGGTGTTGGTTCCGAGAGGAGCGCTCCACTCACCTCGAGAGTCTTATTTCTGGGAGAAGAAGAAGTAGAAGTAGAGGAAGTATCTCAGCTTTCTGAATCACTTCCATCTCCTCTTCCTTTTGATTATCCGTTTGTTGTTGAGTACATCGGACCTGAGTCAGAAATACCAGAAAGTCCTTATCCATCTTATTCATACCTTTCGATGGCCATGACTGGGAACTCGGCTTCAGCTGTGAGTGTTGCAGGCATTCAGACTCCTGCTTTAGTAGAAGGAGGAGGCACAATTGCTATATATTCGATTGCTTCTAGTACTGTTGTGCTTGGCTCTGGTTTCACCCAAGCACAAGCTTCTCAATCTGGTCCCTTTTGTTTTGGAATGCCCACTAGTGGAATTCCTTCATTTTCCTTTTCCACTGCTGCAATTGCATCTACACCCATGTCTTCCATGGCTAGTGGGTCAGCTTCTTTTCAAGGGTTCCTTCGGAAGTGGGCATATTCCTAGTTCGAATCCTTCCTTAGGGTATTTTCCTTTTACTTCTCAGACTCATAGTTTTAACCCTTGGTCTGGAGGTCAGAGTTCGACTACCTTTACAGGTTGGAACCCTGTATTTACAGCAGTGGGGGCAGGGAATCAGTTTCTCGCTAGTCAACAAGGGAATGTTTCTTTCCCTTCGTCGAGTGCTTATCAGGCTTTTTCCCCTCTTTCTAGCACTTGGAACCCCTACCAGGGGGTTTCCTCTTTATTCACTACTTCGCGGGGGGGGGACTGGTCCGGTCTATGGTAACTCTACGTTGGGAGGGGGTCCTTCTCCAAATGCTGGGTCCTATGGCCCAACATTTTCTACGAGTTCCTTCTGGCAACCTGGTGCCTCATCAAATCCAGGTTATTCTTTTTAGAATGTTGGGAATTCATCCTACCAAGGATGGAATCCTCAAGCTCCTCCTCGTTTACCTTTTCTGGCAACGTTGAACTTGCCAGATTTGTCGAAAATGACGAATGATCCGATCCGATATAGTCCAGGGTGGCCTCCGATTCCTACCAAAATACATTCAGACATTCCAAAGTTTGAAGGCAAGAATGGAGAGGACCTAGCTGATCATATCACCACTTTCCATTTATGGTGTTCATCTAACTCCCTGATTGAGGATTCGATTAGGTTGAGGTTGCTTCAACGCACTTTGACTTGAAACGCTGCCAAGTGGTATATTGAGTTAACTGGGGGCATTTTTGCTACTTTTGGAGATTTGGCTACTATATTTCTAAATCATTTCCAGTTTCCTGTCCGTTATGATGTCGGGACTGAACTCCTAGCTAATTTTAAGCAGGACGATGCAACCCACGCTTCTGATCATATTCAGGAATGGCAGAGAAGGAAGAGGCTTATCAAAGCTTATACTCCAGGAGAATTTCTTTTGGAATGGTTTTTGAAATCTCTGCAGGCAGATATTTCTAAGGATGTATCCCTCTCAGGGGTATTTTCCAAGGATCAGGCTATTTTTAGGGCCCAACAGCTTGAATTGATATATTCTCAGTCTGGTGTCCTTCATAAATATTTGCCTAATGCTCTTTGCTCCAAATTAGACATATCCAAGACTAAACCCGGTCCTCATGGTGACAGACTTATTGGGTCGATAAATAGTGATGCAACTAACCTGCTTAGTCAATTGCAGCAATTTTCTATACAATCTGCTTCTTCTAGTCAAGCTGTGCCTGCTGAGTCATTGCCTTCTAAATCTTTGTCGGTAAATGCCGTTCAGACTTCTAACCCTAAATAAAATCAACAATCTGAAGGGAAGAAGAAGGGATGGAACAATAATAAGAAAAACGGCAAGAATGGGAAGGGTAATGCAAATAAATCCAACGAGCATGTTGGTGAGGGTCCAAAGGATAAAAAGAAAGTGAAGTTTCCATGCAAGTTATGTGTTAGAGACCATCTTACTCACCTTTGCCCTAAAATTCAGGATGCACAGCGCTTGTTAGCTCAGCAGGGTTCTTCTAGTTCCTAGGCTGTGTTGACAAACCCTTTTCCCCAAGGGCAACAACTAGTTTTTAGTACAAATCAAAATACTGGGACTTCCTCTGGGGGCACCCAGGAAGGCGAAACTCCATCAAACATATACATGATGAGTGCTCATGCGGATATCACCACGAGATCTCGTGATTATGGTGAAGATGAGTCTTCAAAAGCCAAGGGTGCTCCCGATGGTACTGAGCCACTTCATATTACGAAGCCTATTGTTGAGCCTATACCTCAGATGCCAAAAGCATCTACCAAACATATGATGATTAATCCAAATTCTAGGGCTGCCCAGAACTACTCTATTGTGGAAGATCTGGTGCAGAGTCCTTGTGCCATGTCGGCTCTAGAGGTGCTCCAGTCTTGTCTTGCTCAGCGCAGTGCTCTGCTCACTGCTATTGGGGCTATCGATCCAAAGAACTCTCTTGTGATTACATTCGATATGCCTAATTTTAAAAAGACTTCCCCATCATATGGATTTTCATCAAATCATCGTTTTTAAATTCAATATCTTTCAATACTGCTGATGAGGGCGTCTACAGGACATTTCACAGGTCGAAGGAATTGATCTCCTGACAAACTGCCCATCCTGCCAATTTTCCGATCGCATTTGATGGTTATTCTCACATACCACATGCAGATTGTCCCACTTACTGCATTCATGTTGGGGGCAAACCGTAACATAGAGGTTGAGATAGTTGATGCAAGCTTGGACTACAACCTTCTGTTGGGGTGAAACTGGATTTATGAGATGGATGCCATTGCATCCTCATTATTTCGGGTTATTTTTTTCCCTCAAGAAGGGAGGATTGTTATAGTGGATCAACTGGACTGTTCTCCTGTAGACCCGAATGCATCTACTAACTCAACTATTCCAAAGGTGGATAATACCAAGCCACCTGTTGAGAATTTAGGGGTTGGAATGTATTCTTCTTTGATGGGTACTTTTGATATTCCACCTCCTACCATTCATATAAATGAAATTCCATCCCCAAGGGCTCCTATTCGAAGAGAGTTCTTCAGAACTCATTATTTTTCGGATCCTTAGACCTTGCCTTCCCCTACCTCCACATTAGCAGAAGGTCAAGTGGGTGGAATGGAATTTCCGATGTCTACAACTGAGATTGCTTGTCAATCTATTGTTGACTCTGCAGAGTCCATTCTAGCTCCTCTTTCTCCGGAGGAGTTGGATGGCGATGTGGCTCCGGCTTGGACACTTAGTTCTTCTTCCACCCAGGATTGCCTTGATACCACTTTTCCATCTGAAGAGGCCATCCTGGAAGCTATTACTGGTATAGATAGACCGTGGGATGATTTGCATCATCGGTCTTACTTTTTACCTTATTTGAGCGAAGTTGAATCAAGTTTTCCAAGTCCTTTGTCTCCTGGTCCTGTTCACCCAGTCCTGATCCCTTTAGCACCAACACAGGTATATGCTGAAGGGAACATGGTTGTGATTTATCCAACTATCTCGGTGAACATTTCCAGGGATCCCAATGTTATAGAGAATGTATTCATCGGAGCTGAATGTTTCCCTGAAGAGATTCAGATTTACACCGATCTCTTTAAAGAGTTTAGGGATGTATTCACTTGGTCTTATGAGGAAATGCCTGGTATAGATCCATCTATTGTCTAGCATGAGATCAAGACTTATGAAAATGCTAAGTCTGTGAGGCAAAAACTTCATCTGATCAATCCTAGGAAGGCTGCAGCTATCAAAGCTAAGGTGGAGAAACTGCTCAAGGCAGGATTTATTTTCCCTGTTCCTTTGACAGAGTGGGTTTCGAATCCTGTTCCCGTGGATAAAAAACAAGGAACAATTCGAGTTTGCATTTATTTCAGAGACCTTAATAAAGCATGTCCGAAATATAATTACCCCACACCATTTATAGATCAGATTATCGATGAGTGTGCCGGTAATGAGATTTTCTCCTTCATGGACGATTTCTACGAATACAATCAGATTACTATCCGTCCTGAAGATTAGCATAAGACTGCCTTTATTTGTCCTTGGGGTACCTTTTCTTACAAGAAGATGCCTTTTGGCCTTAAAAATGCTAGGGCTATGTTTCAGCGGGCCATGTCATATGCCTGCCATGATATCAAACATATTATCGAGGCGTATTTGGATGATTTAGCTACTCGTTCTCGAAAGAGAATTGATCATCCTGCTCACCTCCGTCAAGTATTTGAACGATGTCTTTTCTACAATATTAGGTTGAATCCGAACAAGTGTGTTTTTACAGCTACATCCGGTCATTTATTGGGATTCATTGTGTCTTCGAAAGGGATTAGGGTAGATCCCTTCAAGGTTGAGGCAATACTTCCGTTGCCTCCCCCATCGTCTATTCATCAACTTCAAAGTCTACAAGGAAAAGCTAATTTTCTTCGGAGATTTATCGTAAATTGTGCTGAAGTTACTAAAGGATTTATGAGATTGTTGAAGAAGGGAGTTCCATTCTTTTGGGATGACTTCGCTTAGCGCTCATTCGATGCTTTGAAAAAAGCATTGACCTCTGCTCCTATATTGAGTCCACCTGATTATAGCAGGGATTTCCTTTTGTATCTTGTAGTAGCAGAATCTAACATTGGTATGGTTTTGGTTCAGGAGGACGATGCTCTGGCAGAGCATGTTATATACTATCTTAGTCGAGGCTTGGTAGGACCTGAACTCCGGTATACTCCGATAGAGAAGCTAGCTTTAGCAGCTGTTCATGCTGTACAACGACTCAGACATTATATTCTTCTACCAAAAACTTATGTTTTGGCAGCAGCCAATCCATTTCAGTTTGTTTTCAGTAGGCGAGTGATTGGGGGCAAATAAAATAGATGGATTGTGATTTTGCAGAAATTTGATCTTGATTTTATGTCTGCCAAGTCCAAGAAATCTTTATTTTTTCGCAGAATTAATCTCTGAGTTGCCTTGTGGAGAAGAGATAGTCTATGATGAATCCTTCTCGGATGAACATTTATTTCTCATCTCTCCACAGTATCCTTGGTATGGAGATATCATTGTGTATCTTCAGACTGCGAAGTTTCCCTCTCCTTTTTTGAAAGATGAGCACCGTAAGTTGTGTCACTTGGCTAGAAATTACTTAATTATTGGTGATGCTTTATACCGTCAAGAGGTTGATTCAATCCTGAGAAGTTTCTTAACTCTCAAAGAAGCTGAGGCTGTGCTGAATGATTGCCACAGTGGAGCTTGTGGTGGTCATTTATCTGGGCTTGCTTCAGCCCAAAAAATCTTGCGTGCTGGATACTTTTGGCCTTCAATTTTCAAAGATTGTATGGAGTCGGTCAAAAAGTGTCATCCATGTCAAGTCTATACTTGAAAAATGCACGCTCATCCAGCTCCGCTTTTTCCAGTCATTACTGTCCGTCCCTTTACAAAGTGGGGTATTGATTATAATCCTTGTAACCCACCCTTGGCTAAAGGTCACAAGTACATTATTGTAGCAATAGACTACTTCACGAAGTGGGTCGAGGCTATGCCTACTTTTGGGAATGATGGTGAGAAAACAGTTCTTTTTCTTTTCAACCAGGTTATTGCTCGTTTTGGTATTCCTAGAGAGATTTTCACTGAACATGGCAGTCATTTTCAGAATAGCATGATGGCTGAGTTGGCTCTAAAATTAGGTTTCCGGCAGGAGCATTCCTCTCCGTATTGTCCTCAGGCCAATGGGCAAGTGGAAGCCGTGAACAAATCCTTGAAGACCATTCTTCAAAGGACAATTAATAAAGCTCGATCCAACTGGCATATCATGTTGTATCCTGCACTTTAGGCATACAGGATGTCAGTGAAAACTGCAACTGGCTTTACTCCGTTTCAACAAGTTTATGGGCTGGAATCCATATTTCCCATTGAATGTGAGATTCCTTCTCTTAAGTTAGTTGTTGAGCTTCTTCCTGACACTTCTAGTCTTGAAGTAAGTCTCCTTCATTTGGAACATCTTGACAAGCAGCGTCGCGATGTCGCCATGATGAATGAGGCGCATAAGAAATGAGTCAAAGTTCAGTATGATAAGGTGGTCAAACCTAGGGTTTTCTCGGAAGGCAACCTTGTTTTGGTCTATGCCCAAGAGAAGGATGCCCTGGGCGTAGGAAAGTTTAAGTCTATGTGGTATGGCCCCTTCATCGTTAAAAAAGGAGCATATGCCTTGGTTGATTTTGAAGTAAATGAGTTGGCGGTGCCCAGAAATGGGCTCTATTTGAAAAGGTATTATGCCTAGGCTTCGGCCTAGAATTTTGCTTTTGTATATAGTAGTTTTTATTTTGTACATGTCTGTTTTTTAGGTCTTTGATGCGATGGTGATGTTTTTGATCTTCTTTGGTAGGTTGTGTCGAATGTCATGAGTCATTATGGTTTTGCCGATGGTGCTAGTAGAGACACCCAGAACTTGGCTTTCGTGGCTTGGGTGCTTCATCATCCATCCGGTCAGCTGTTAGTATCAAGAGGAGTCTGCATTGGTCCTGCTTCCAATAATATAGAAAAGTACACTGCAGTTATTTATCTACTCTCAGAGGTAATATCTTTGGGTGTTGATTCGTTGGTAGTTTTCTTGGACTCCCAGCTGGTGGTGTCACAGTTGAACAATACTTATCGGGTTCGAGATCCATTTTTACTCTGGTTGTTTTTGAGGGTACGTTTGTTACAAAGATCATTTCAATTTTTAACATTCATTCATATTCCTCGAGTAGACAATTGGATGGTAGACTCATTAGCTAATCAAGCAATTGATTGGCATATTAATCATTCCATACAGTAAAATTTAATCATAAAAAACATCATGCATTTTTTATACATTTGTCACATCACATCATAAATCGCTGTATATATATCATCAAAGTGTTAAAAAAACTATACAAAATTTGGATCCATAAGTCATACAAAATTAGGGCTTATGCCCGATCATGTTCAATATCAAAAATATATAGTCATCTGGTAATCATATCTATCTACTCCTGTGGTCCCTGCCCAAAATTAGTGTTCCTATAGAACACGATCGCAGTGGCGACACGGTGGAATAATCGTACCCAGTCACGTGGTACTCCCACTACCCATATCTGGATGGCCTCAAGTAGATCTTCCACTGCAGCCATAGGCACCTGGTGAGTTAAACCCTCCAAGTTCCTCTGTACAGCATGGAGGGTCCTGCCTGGGTCTTCAGTATCTGCCTTGCCTCTACGACGCTTATGCCATGGGTAGCCCTCAGGACGGACTGGTCCAATATCTATATCATGGTCATCATAATATTGTAAGTCATTTTGAATCCAATCAAAAACATGTTTTGTTTTCACATTTTTTCATATATATTGAAAAAATCATAAAAATCACATAATTCAAAAATTGCAATCTTACCAATTGCGCCCCATGCCGCGCTAGGTGGAAGGACGAGGTCTCGATCACCGCGGAAATCCATCCCGGCATAGAGGTAGTCCTCCACGGCGATGACTTGTTCTCCCCACCATTGGAAGAACTCGTCATCCCAGGTGATTCGGGGAACTTTACTTCCCCCCAGTCTCTTCATCAGATCTGCCCATCGAGCAATTCTTGGGTCTCTTGGGCTGTTGATGGAAGAGATCACTTTGGGTCAAAGCCCAGGAATCTTCTCAAAGAAGAATTTCATCAAAATGGTTCCATACCCGAAATGTTTTGTTTTTTATTTCCGGATGGAGGTCAGTTGTTGCTTCATATTCATTAATAGAGCTGTGCACCAATCATATAGGTGAGCTAGGCATTCCACAGCTATGCTCATCTAGGTCCTGGATGCCTGATGCAAGGAAGCAGATCCTGCTACCCTGTCGATGGTAAACAAGAGAATATTCATGTGTAGATCTATCAAATATTTTATATCAATCTGAGTCCTTACTTTTTTGGAACCCTCTACATAGTAGACATGGACATAGTCATCCATAGTAAGCCCTCCCAAAGGCTTGCTGTGCAAATCTACTGGGTCTCCCCTCCGTGAGAGTCTAGTAATGAAGTAGCTGTCTTCTACCTCTATGTGTATGGGCATTTGATCTATCATGAAGCAATATTCCTCTAGTTCCCAATAATTTACCAGCATTTTGAGCAACCGGACATTACTCTTCATATTTGGCATTTTGAAAAATTTGAGCAATCCGCAATTTCGGAGGATATTGAGCGATTTTTGATCTTGCATTACTTCAATATCAATTGCACTATGCTCATGTTCCCTCCAAGTGATGGTCATCCTGAAAAAATTCATTCATTTGTTCATTAGATGCGTTTTTTTACATCGCGGGTTGCGCATACGCGACTTACCCTGTAGACAGTCGCGTATATACGTGGCTTGGTCCATACGAACCTGTGTATGCGCAGAGCCCTAAATTAAAACAAATATTTCTAACAGTGAAAATTCCAAATTTTAACTCTATTAATAGACAAAATTGATAATAATGATGGATTAAGAGCTTACCTGACTGATTCGACGAAGTTTGACCACTGATTGCTCCTGTTTTGACGAAATAAGGTTTTTCTCCAGAGCTCTTTTTTCCCAAATTAGCAAGTAACAATGAACCAAATATGAGGTAACATGTGCATTTATGCCCAGAAATTGAAAATTTTTGCAAAAATTTGTTATGCCTATTTTTTCAATCTATCTTAAGCTGCATAACCCGGATGCTTGTAAGTGCCCAGATTGGTATATTTTCAGGTACATTTTGATGAAGTTGAAAATTTTCCGGTTTTTGATCCATGATTGCTGACCTGTCATGGCAGGTATATGATCTTCACTGGCATATAGGTTAGGAAATCCACTTTCGGTTTCATTTTGCATGCTAGCCTCCATTCTGATCACTTGCCATAGGGTCGATCCCATCAGGTCATGAGTATTTCACCCATTTCACTCGCTGATTATTTAATCATGACTTGGTGGTAGAGCCTTCCTTTACATGGGCTTCCTAGTTAGTTCCTCGATAGCACTTGCTGCCCATGCTGCGTTTTATGTAGGCTCGGGAGTCCTCTTTAGTCCCGCCATGAATTATGTGTTGAAGCTTCATTCTTCTTCTTCTTCACTATCACTTTTTCTGGCTATTACCGTAGAGGCTCCCTGGTGTCGTTGAGTTGTATTACTGCATTGCATATTGGCTACTTGTTTATCTTGGCCTTTAGCCGGCTTCATTTGGACTTGATGTTTAAGCCATCTTTTGACCTTGACTGTCTGTACAAGTTAACCATTGCATGCACTTAGCTATCACGACTTGACACCCTTTTTCCCATGGATGGAACATTCCTTTGAGTATCGCTTACTAGTTTCCGCCACCTTGCATTGAGCATAGGATCGTTCCTATCCCAGGAACTAGTGTATATGTTTCTCGATACTCGTTCTATCCATTGTACTATAACATTCTTTTATTATTTTTCAGGCTTATTATATGAAAAAGACAAAAAAATCAAATATAACAAAAAGAGAGGGAATGGGATGTTACTTCATAATTTGATGGCAATACAGTATCAGTTTGTCGCCCTTGAACAAAGCACATACAGTTATATATTTCCTTCATTTGGGATGGTTTTAGTTTTGACCTAGGTTCAACTTTTTCCTTGTTTCACTGGTCAGTCCTCCTCCGGTTGGTTATCTCTTCCAATCATATGGAGAGTTTGTTTCTGCCTCCTGCATAACAGACTTATACAGTGTCATTTTTTTACTGCCATGGTCATCACGAGTCGTGCTTTTGTTCAAGGGAAGTTAAACCAGAGTCGGCCATTCTGCGGTGTCTCTTGACTCATTATTCAGTCGGCCTTCCCGGTCTTGTCAGTATCTTGTTCTATCACATCGGATGATTTGGTATTCTACTCGTGCTGGTTTGAGAAGGTCTCCATTGAATTCTTGCTGGCGGGTTTGTCTCTCATCGACTACCACATATTTCTCTAAGAGTAAACCTAGAGCCGCACCCTGGCCCTATTTCCATCATTGATAGGTGACCTTGTGCTCAACATTTGATCATTATTATGGGTCTTTGAATGAGTGGTTTTGCTAGTGTTCAACATCAGCATACATTATCACACTTGGGATTCATGCAGTACCTTGATTTCCATTTGACCCTATCGGTGGATATCTCGCCTCTGTGTTAGCTTTCATTATTGGTTGGTTCAGAGGGTTTCTTCCGTGCACTAGCTTCATCTTGTGCATGTCAGAAACGTACTTCGGTTTTGTTCCATCACTCTGCTTCGTTCGATTCCTTCCAAATCTTGGCCTACGGGTTACACTCGCGCTGGACTGATGTGGGATGCCTTAATGCCTTCCTTCCAGCAGACCTTTTCCCATCGACTCTGACTCATTGCTCTGGGAATAAGGTCTAGAGTCTTTTGTCAGTACCTTAAGGTTTGCAGTCATCAGTGGCAGACTCTTCGCTATCGACAGTGGGGATTCATCATTGCCTCCTGCTTGGTAGATTATTCCAAGTGTTCGACTTCAACTCATTCATTCGCACTTGTTATATTGTATTGGGGCACCTTGACACTCATTTTCATTATCGGTGGGTTGTCTCGCGTTTGTTAACGATATACATTATTGACCGGTAATCAAACGATTTCTCACATGGTCGACTTCAACTCATTTATTCCCATTGTGTAGAATTGTGCCATCGAGATCGGTGAAGACCTTGGTTTGCATCAGCATTTTTCGGTTCACTTTTGACAGTCCATTCAGTTTCTACTAGAGATGTCGTCCACCTTTATATGTTGCAGTGTCAGTACAACAACATCCTATATGTTGGCTCCCGAGTTGTGTGATTGTACCATGTGGTCCACCCCTTATGATTTGGTACCTGGAGATTCAGTTACTTTTGTGATCAGACATCCATTTTCAGTATTATTGATCAGTTTAATATATGTGATACTTGGACATTGATTCCGACTTGTACTTTCGGGCCGTGCTCAGATGATTCATTGTGTACTTTCAGTTTAGCTATACTTGTATACATTCTGGATCTATTATGTACTTTCTATATGGATATATTTTTGACTAAGCATGGGTATGCCCGCCTCAGACATGAGCTGACTCTCTGTTTTCTTTCATTGGTTTTTGGCAGGCTGAAATCTGGTGAAGTCCTCTCTTGTCCTCGCGAAGTTCTTTCTATGCACATAATACATTTCGGCCATCATGTACCCCTTCTGACCTCATATATTAGGGGGCATCTGTTATAGCATCATTTTTCACCCTCATGTGATTCATGATTGTCTCTTTAGCCTTGGGCACCCATTCCCACAGACTTGAGTAAAAGTTCATAAAAAACAATGTTTAAAATCCCATACGTGGATATTCCCAGACTTTTTTGTGTGTATACGCGAGTCCAGAGATACTTTTAGGTGTATGCCATTAAAATCATTAAAAAATATATAAAAATCCCTATTTTCAAGGCTAGGTTGATGGTTATTCCCGTAATTCAACCACCCCAGCCCGTGGCCAACTGTTTCCAATAGATTGAAACTACTTTGAGGGAGTATAAAAGCCCCTCATATGCATGGCCTAAGGGAGGGAGAAAATTGTAGACAGTATACTTTGTTGGAGCTCAATTCAAGTCTGATTTCCCGTGCCTCCTGCACTTCCCATATTTTTACAGGAAACCCTTGTTTCCTGGAGATGTTCATCAGCTTATACGTCATCTCATGTGCACAAGTCTTGAAAGAATCCTAGTGAGGCAAGGGCGGGACGGATCCGGATGACGGTCTGTTCAAAGATCGTGGAAGGATTCAGGTGATCTCTCCACCTTTCTATTATTGTACATGTTGTTCGTAATGAAGAAGAACCATCTTGTTCCCAAATTCACGTGTTAATATCTACTTGCATATGTGAAAAGGTTGTTAATTAAGCATTTATTATCGTTTATATGATGTTTCACATGGATTACACTTACATTTAGGAAAGATATATGCTGTACAACTAGATTTCTGTGCATGTCTCTTCTTGATTTCCAGGTCGAAGAGGAGGAAGGGTTGCTGGGGGTTTGGACCTCGCGGGATCTACATCAAACGTAGGATCTACGGGTGAGTTCTACAATCTATAATATCTAGCTTTTAGCATACAAGTTTGGTTGTGTGAGTCCTTCTTGAATATCATGCCCTGATCTGTGGAGGTTTTTGACCCAACAACCTCTAGGGAGTTATTTCCTGAAACACTCGGTGTTACAAACTATTTACTATAGTTCATTATGAAAATAAATATGGATATTTTTCCATCATCTCAGCTTCTCTTTCCCATGTAGCCTCTTCAGTAGTAAAGTGTTTCCACTGCACTTTTACTCTAGCTATTGTTCTATTTCTCAATTCAATTCCTTCCTGCTCCAATATTTGAAGCAGCTCTGGAAGGAACTCCCCTTTTGGTTCCACATGTATCACATTCCAATCAACATTATGAGAAGCATCATGTACATATATTTTTAATAACGAAACATGAAACACGTCATGAATTTTAACATGCGGGGGTAAAGCCAATCTATAAGCCACCGGTCCCACCCTTTCTAAGACCTAAAATGACCCAGAATATCTAGGAGCCAATTTTGCACAGCTCCCACCATAAAGAGTGCTCTTTTTGGGTTTAATCCGCAGATACACATGGGCCCCTACTTTGTACTCTCGGTGCACTCTCTTCTTGTCGGCATAACTTTTTTACTTATCTTGGGCTGTCTTGATGTTTTTCTATATTTGTTTGACACTCCTTTCCATTTCTTGTAGAGCATCTTGCCCAAGTACTATCTTATCTTCAGGTTGACTCGAGCTTAAGGTAATACGACACTTTCTTCCATAGAGTGCCTTAAATTGACTCATTTTGATGGGATATTGGTAGCTGTTATTATAAGCAAATTCGACTAAATGTAAGTAGTCTTCCCATTTAGTTGGCCTATCCATCACGTACATTCTGAGAATATCCTCCATAACTTGATTTTTTCTCTATGTTAGACCATCTGTCTGAGGGTGATAAGCAGTACTATAATTTAATTTAGTACCCATGCCCCGAAATAGACCCTTCCACAAGGCTGCTATGAACTTAGCATCTCTATCTAAAATAATCATCTTTGGAACCCCATGTAGCCTTACAATTTCTTTTAGGAACACATTTGCTACCTAGGTTGTCCCAAAAGTAGATTTTACAGGTATGAAATGTGCAGCCTTTGTTAAGGTATCTACCGCTACCATCACTGATTCATGTTGATGCTTTGTTCCGGGTAATACAGTTATAAAATCCATAGAAACAGTGACCCATTTCAATTCTGCAATTGGTAAGGGATTTAGAAGACCAGCTAGATGCTGATGTTCAACTTTGACTAGTTGATATTCCATGCATCTTGCTAAGTAGTTGGCCACGTCTTTTTTCATTCCTGGCCAAAATAATTTCTTTTTCAAGGATGTAAGCATTTTTTGATATCTAGGATGTCCTGAATATGGTTGTTTATGATATTCATCTAGGATTTCTTTTTTCAAAAAGTCTACATTGGGGATATACAATCTATTTCTATAACAGATCAGCCCTTTCTAATTTTTGGTGTATCCAGCCATTTCCTTTTTCAGCATTTGTACTTGCAATTTCTCATAGTTGGGATCTTGATCTGCTACCTTGGTTACTAATCCCTTTAAGTCAAAACTGGCACTACTCCCAATGTTACTTATGTTTTTGCATGCATTTATTCTTAGAGCATCAGCAATTTCGTTTTCTTTCCCTTTGATATTTTTTATTTCTATAAAAAATTCAATCAGAAAAGATAGCCATATGGCTTGTCGAGCATTCCAATATGTTTGAGAGAAGAAATACTTGAGGCTGATATGATCTATCATCAATGTAAATTTCTTCCCGAGAAGATAGTGTCGCCACATCTTCAAAGCATGAATTACAACAACCAACTCAAGATCATATACATTGTAATTATGTTCATGTTTCTTAAGTTTTCTAGATTCGTATGGAATAACTGAATTCTCTTGCAGTATAACTCCTCCCAACCCCTCTCTACATGCATTCGTACACAGGAAAAACTCTTTATTAGGATCTGCAATATTCAGTATAGGTGTTGTAGTAAGTTCTAATTTCAGTTGTTCAAAGCTATTTTGGCATTTTTCAGTCCACTCAAATTTGGTGGCTTTCCTCTGTAGTGAAGTTATGGGATATGCTATTGCAGAAAACCTTTCTACAAATCGTCAGTAATATCCCACAATCCCCATAAATGATCTCACTGTTGAAACATCAGTCAGCACCGACCACTCTCTAATAGCCTTTATTTTATCAAGGTCAAAAGTTTATCCTTGTTCAGAAATAATATGCCCTAAATATTGAATTTTATCATTATAAAATTCATATTTTTGAAACTTGGCATACAACTGATTCTCCTTAAGAGTCTACAACACAATTCTAAGGTGTTCTTTATGTTCTGCATCACTTTTTGAATAAATTAGAATATTGTCTATAAATACTAGTACGAATTTGTCTAAGTATTTATTCAGGATGCTATTCATTAAGCACATAAAACTGGAAAGGGAATTTGTCAAACCGAAAGGTAGGACTACAAATTCATAGTGACCATACCTAGTTCGAAAGCTATTTTACTGATATCCTCCTCCTTAATTCTGAGTTGGTGATAACTGGTCCTTAATTCAATCTTATAAAATACTGAAGCTCCTCTCACCTGATCAAAAAGGTCATCTATTCTAGGCAATGGATACCTGTTTTTGATTGTCAACTTATTCAGTTGACGATAGTAAATGCACATACTGAAGGTTCCATCCTTATTTTTCACGAACACCACCGGTGCTTCCCAAGGAGATACACTTGGTCAGATATAACCTTTATCTAGAAATTATTGCAATTACATTTTGAACTCTATAAGTTCAGGGGGGCTCATCCGATAAGGAGCTCTAGAGACTGGTGTTTCTCCTGGCACCAAATTGATTGAAAAATTGATCTCTCTCTTGGGGGGAAGATGAGGAATATCATTCGGAAAAACTTCCTTAAATTCTCTTATCACTGGTAAGGTATCTAACAAGTTTTCTTCAGGTTGTTGTCCTAATTCTTCAACATGTACAACATATAATTGATATCCCTTCCTAGCTGTTCTTTTTAGCTGAAGGGCTAAGATTTTCCTTACAGGAATAGGTTTCGGTTTCCCCTTTATTATGAATGGTCTTCCTTCATCATCTATGCATTGCAGAGTTTTGTCCCAACAATTCAGCATGGTATTTTTCTTTTCTAACCAGTCCATTCCTATCAGTAAATCATAGGAACCCAATGGAAAAATGTTTAAATCTACCATTGTCTGATATTAATTCAATTTAATAGTTGTTTTAGGTACCTTATCAATTACATTGCATTTAGTTCTGGTAGCTAACTATACCAACCAAGGTTGCAGAAACTTTTATGTTCTAATTTTACATTTTTCTACAACTTGTGGACTAATATAACTCAAAGAAACACCTGGGTCAATTAAAATTGTAACAGATTGATCATAAATTTTACCTTCCATTTCGACCATAGTAGACTGGTGTTCTGCTTGTCAGTTCTCCAAAGCTGCACTGATAGTGGGGATATTCCTTGCTATGTTATTCATTGTGGTAGCTTCTCTATCTCTCAGAACCATCTCAATATTTCGGTGTGGAAAATCCCTCAACAGATGAGGTTCTCCACAACCCCAACACATTAAAGGCTCCCACATTTTAACAGCTCCTTCCTTCTTATTATTCCCATCTGTTTTCTTTGAACCAACTTGGGATTGAGCAGTTTGACTTTCCTTTTGTTTGTTAAATTTCTTCCGCTCATGATTTCTACCAAAATTATTCAAGTAAGCTAGTTTCTGTTTCTTTCCTTTAAAATCCCTCATTTTTGTTTAGCTCTTCCCTTGTTCACT